>MU227236.1:2126824-2187016 GCA_018584345.1 Thuja plicata | reverse complement strand
AAGCGACAAAGTGTGGTTGCGTTGTCGACGACTGAGGCAGAGTATATGGCATCTACTCGTGCGTGTCAAGAAGCAGTTTGGCTTAAGCGTTTGTGTTCTGATGTCGGCTACGATGCAGGAAAAATTACAATTCTTTGTGACAGTCGGAGTGCAATATGTTTGGCAAAGAATCCTACTTTCCATGCCAGGACAAAACACATTGATATACAATATCATTTTGTACGTGACATGGTTGAAGACGGAAAGGTGAATCTAGAAAATGTTGGTACTCTGGAAAATGTTGCAGATGCATTGACAAAGCCAACAGACACAACTAAGTTTACATGGTGCACAAATTCCATGGGGCTTGGTGCCCCTGACGCCTGTTAGCCTCGTTGAGTGACTCCGGACTTCGTCGAGTGGGAGATTGTTAAAGATCCGACAAAGTCCCTGAGTCCACCGTCGGTGGATGTCTCTCACCGTACGGCAAGACCACCGTACGGTGGAGACAATCTCACCGTGCGGTAAGGCTCCGAAGGTAAGACTTCAAACGGCAAGACTCCGAACGGTAAGACTCCGAAGGTAAGACTCTGGAGGTATGATTACCGAACGGCAAGACTACTCCCGACGGAGACAATATTGCCGTACGGCAAGACTCCCGGAGGTATTGTCACCGTACGGCAAGATCACTCCCGACGGAGGCAAAAGTGCCGAAGGGAGAAATAAATACCAACGGAGGCAAAAATTGCTGAAGGGAGAAATGGCAAGATCTGACAGACGGTTGGCAAACCGGTTTGCCGGTAACCGTTTGTGTACCGAATTCTAAAACGATTTACAGTATGTTTTAATGGCTGCAAGAATTCGTTTTAGGTGGGTGGTTGAAAATAAGGTAGATTGTAAAGGCAATTTGAGCCTGTGTGAAATCCCGAGTCTTGTATGTAAATTCTTTACAGTAATACAAAAGTTTGCTCGGGGTTTTGAGTGGTGGGTTTTTTTCCGAAGGGGTTTCCCACGTTATATCTGTGTTATGGTTTTCTGCATATTTTTTAATTTACTTGCATATCTCTGTGGCTTAAATTACAGTTGCTTATTTCCTTGGCATTCTTGGCGTTAGGAGAGCGTTTCCACACCGTTGCTTTCCTTACAGAAATTGGGATAAGTTCTACAGAATTATTTTTCTAGATTGAAATGAATAGAAGACTAGTTAACGAGTATACTTCAAACTCCTATCACTAAAGATAGACTCTTTGGAACTAGCTAGTTAAATAATTGTGTGAACTTCAGAGAATTATTCTTCTAGACTTAAATGAAATGAATAGTCTTATAGTAGTTGTACTATGACATCCTCTTTTTCAGTCTATGAGTATTGAAATTGTTGCGGAAAAAAAACCAAATTTGGTTTAAAATTTTTATTGAAAAGGGATATAGTTGAAGTGAACAAATTAGCTCAAGAACCCCTTTTCATGGATTTTTAGAACATTAATCCTTATGATTGATTGGCCCAAACAAAACAAGTTGATATTTTTCATCCATATCATTCTTAACCTAGAATAATTAGGTCCATCTATGCTTGTGGGGACCAAAGAAAACGACCAAAGTGAATATACTTTCCCAATTTTCAGAGAAAAGATAAAGGTTTTAATGAAATGTACGGTGTCGAAATGGTGCATAAAAATGGCATTTTCTTTCGTTTGATAACGGTTTGTTTTGTTTGTTTGTTTTTTGTTTTTGTTTTTTTGGTTTTTTTTGCGGGGTGTAAAATTCGATAGAAAGTTGAGTCCACAATTAATTAGATAAGGAATTGGATTTTGATGTTAGGATCCTTAAAGGATAAAATTCATGAGTTTCCTTCTTGACATATGATCAATGTCATTATCTATCCAGCCCCTAGACTGCTCATTTGGCCGTATTCATTAATAAATTCCAAACTAAAAATCTTTCGTATTCTGATTTTCAATTAATTAATAAATACACTCAAATGTGCCCATTCTGAGGGCTGCATGACATCGCATATTTGGCAAAGGAATTGCTTACAGCTTTAAAATAGAAATTTAAGCTACTGTTCTGTGTCTAGAAATGAAAAGAATATTGTTGCTAGCCTTAAATGGATTGAGAGACCTTATTGTGAATTTCTTTGAGGTTGATCATATGCTACAATCCAATTATACTAATATTTAGGAATAATTGTTCACCACATTCAAGGGATTATGGAGATGGTAATGTATATGACATACACTCAAGTTGCATCATGCTCATTGTCAGATTCTATATTTTCTCATAAATGTGACAAGCTACCTATCTTCAACTTTACAAAGAGAGATTTTTTATTTTGTTTTAATATTTAAGGAGATAAGTGAGGGAATATCATGTCATGTTATTTATCCTGTTTCAAATTTGATAATGTGGCATATGAGTCGATGGAATGTACTTGCCAGTACTCACGCGAAATGAACTCAAACAATGAATATTACAGTTCCTTATTCTGATAAATGTTTCGTCTTTTATTATTCTGAACCGTAGATTTAAATTTATAGGATGCTATTCTGAGTGACGGATGTATTGTAGTGTTATGGCACAGCCAACATGTTTTACCAAAACCCAAGTTACTTTGGATTTCATTTGTTACAAATAGAATTGAATCACTTGTTCAGTGCATGGCATGACCTCCACTGATCTTTTATAAGGGTATTTGAAGATTCATTTTAGCATTGAAGCATGGAAATGTTGCATCACCATAAGCATCTCATGTATTCATATTCTACTCATTGTGTCTGTCATTTTGCTGAAGACTTTTTGGCTCAGCTCGCTGGATCTCTTCTTTCAATTCACTTGTTTATAGTGATGCTATTACAAATCTCTCATATTATTGCGCACTTTCCCAAAACTGAGACTGTACTAATGATGATTTTATAGAACAACATTAGTAACAATGGCTAGACATATTTAAAAGGGATCTACAGGTTAACAACGTCATTAGAAGGGTATGATTTACTTTTAGAGTGATCTTCGTCTGAAATTGCCAACAAGAAACATCACAGGGCGTATTCTTGCTCTTCTGCCCAAGGGATCCACTCAAAACCAAGAATCATATCTCAAGTTCAAGTGAATGCTACTGAATCAAAAAATTGAGATATCGTATGAAAATATTATGCCAGTTCAAAACGATCCAGTTGCATTGCTTTATAAGAAATCAACTTTATCGAGTTTTCCAATCTAGTATTTTCCATTAGACTTTGATCATATGACAATGATATGAAAATAGTATTGCAACCTACATCTTAAGCATAAAGTTGGTAATTGTATAAAGTCACGTGTTACCAACAAAAGCAAATCGAAAGGCAACTTGTTAATGCAAGTCCAATATTACTACGAAAGCATGCACAAATAACATGTTAATACCAGTTTATTTCCCTCTGCTTGTACCTTCGCCAGTCATTCTCTTCCATTCGTTTCTTCATTCAACATTTTAAGTAAAACTCAAAGAGAAGGATTCATTTATTTGAAATTATGTTTTCAGGTTTGCAAAAGAAAGCTAGGGATGATTCACCCCCTTAAACTTTTGCTACAACAGAAAAAAGTTGTAGAACAAACTGCCAGACCTGAAATTACAAATCTTGCAGCTCTACTGAATTTTCTTCAATTTCAATTCCCTACCATCAAACGTTCTTCTAGTATCTAATGGATATGGAAACTACTATATTGTATCAACTAAGATTTGGTTATGGCTAAAATTGATAACCTCTCACATCTCCTGATTTTTGATCTGAAAAATACAAGATAAAATATATGCCAAATATTCCCTTGCCTATTTTATACAAGGGAAGATTGGAAAAAATTAAAAATGACTACTGTCAGCTCGGCTCCAATTCCATCTCTATTCATCATCAAAGGCCCAAATAACTGAAACAACTAGCAATCCCATCTTTTTAACTTAACTGAAATAACTAGCAATTGCAATTCCAGCTACAGCGAGAATGTGAACTGGAGCGATCACAAATTTGGGGTTTATGTACATATTTAAAAGCCCCATCAACAGCTGCTAATCCGGTTTGAAAAGGCGACATGTGCTCTCTTTCCATTACATTTATCTTGGGAGCCTCTAAAATAGCCTTGGGTGGATATAAAGCCCATTGCATTGCCCATATTGCAAGAGGCCGCATGTAAATCAGGGATCGGTAGTGACCATCAACTGTCCAGCCTTCTGGTGTCTGAAACCAATACCTGCAAAAATATTCAGTAATTAAGACATGTAAATTTAGCTAAAATGATTCATTATGCTATGCTATAACAAAATCATGAAGAAACCCTACTATGTTTCTCAGATCTACAGTAGAGGTTATAGCATATAGAAGATATGAATTCCATGTGTTTTGTCGATAATATTCTTTAATAACAAGCTCCAATTAAGCTTGGTCAGATGTTTAAAAATTGATCAGTTAAATCATAATTCCTTTTCCAGGACAGCAGATGTTAAATTTTAGTTGAAAGGAACATTCGTGTCTGTCATTCCTGAAATTGCCAGCATATAGTTTTTATTAAGATGATGCCATAAATCAATTATTTCAGTGGATCTTTACAATAAAGATTTCAGGTAGGCAGTTAATATGACCTCACACCAAACAACCAATAGAAACAATTCAAAAAAAAAATATTTTTTTTAAGAACGCTAGGTCCAAACCAATTTTACAAGAACAAATCCAAGTCCTGCAGATATTATTACACATACATGACCTCTAGGTTATTGACCGCCTTATTGTAGTGTAGTGATTTCAACTTGAGTCACTATTTTAAACTATACGCATTTTTCACCACTACCTCCCAAATCAATAGATTCCAGAAAAGCAGGTTTGTTTTGAAGAGGTAAATTGTAACGTTTACCAATTATCAGCTAAATGCAGAGAATGCACCATCAAAGCAACACAACTGTCTAGCTTATAAATGCTGCCTCAGGAATTTCTGTACTGCAAAAATTTGCCTGGGGCTTTATATCCGACCTTGTCTATATGGCCTGCTTTCCATTGGCTGTTGCAGCCCCCTACCACTTGACCAGGACTTCTATTATCCAGAAATGCATTAATATGAGCATTTTCCGGTCATTTACATTTGTTTTTTGCAGTCAACAATGGGTTAACGTTAAATTAGCTTGATATGATTCATACTTATTTTTAGGATACAATGATAGAGATATATCCTGGCATCATATCTACTTTCCAAGAATTTGATTACCTCTCTTCATAGAAGCAAATAGATTTTTCAGGAATATCTAGGCGAACCAAAAAAATAAAAATATCTCAATATCTTAGGATGTAATTGGAAAATCTGGAACAACATACACAAAAAATTCAAAAAGGGAAAGAGATGAGAAATTTAAATAACTAACCCTTTTTACATTCACAGCCATCCTAATTGGATAGAGAGCGGGAAAGTAAAAGTAAATAAATGTACACCAAGGATTTTGAAATAGTGCATTACTAATTTAGTACATAGGCTGACTTCAAAGCTTGAGCCCTCAAAATTAAATATACAGTATAAACTACAAATGTCAAGCTACAAAGTAACTCAATGTAAATGATCAGGTTGTCTTATACGAGCTGGATATGATCACACACGATATAAACAGGATTGCTTACAATCACTCAGTTCAGTCATGCACCAAGTTATACCACTATTCACCGCTAAATTATACAATGCAAGCACCTTCATCTTTCCAATCTGAGGTAAATCCAGCAGAAGGGGGTCCATCAATGTTTGCTGATTGCTCAATCCTCATGCTATGGTTCAAAAGTGTAAAACGGTAGGTCGAAGAAGTACAGCACTGTAATTCTCATGAAGACCAAACAGACCACCTTATGGCCATACGTCCTCCCAAATAGAGATATCTTCCTATTCACAATCATGAACTCTAACAAAGGAAAGAATAAACAGAGATGCCTTCAGTATCACCATAAACAAAGATGCAAAGTTTACAAAGAGCAATCTCGAAATGGAATATGATATAGTTCCTAATGTTGACGCTCACACCTATTTGATTTGGATGCTCCTCATCAAATACCTTTGTTGCCCAGTTTGCTAGAGTTTAATCAATGCATAGCATCAATCCCTTGAGAATTTATCTTAAAAATTAGAAAATCTTTGCCAGCTTGTATGCAATTAGTTCATGATTTAGCAAACATTGCTTTCATGAGAGTAATATAGAGCTGATGCTTTCAGCTCCACTTGAAATATATCCAATATAGAATGCACATCTCTTTAGTATCATTATCACACATTGTTCTTTACAGCTCTGGGGTCTGGGGCCCTATGCATAGGCCATCTGACTTGGGCATGCATTTACAGAGTTAAGAACTTAAGATAATTATATTGCACTGATCTGGTATGGAGTAAGCACAGGTTCCCTCCATTTATAAGTATTTACAGGGATAAGGCCATTAGACCGAATTTTAATGCCCAACCACCACTAGAAATACTTTCAACTCATCATATCTTTACAAGATTTAGCATTCAGGTCATTTAGTTATAAATATGTCCTTCCTTAATTCTGTTATTCCATGGGTATTGCTTCCAAAAGAAAGCAACATTGATACGACAAGTCCTTAAATTGTTTGTCATATGAAAATAACTACAGAGCCGTCTTCCCCCTAAATATACTCCTTGGATGCTCAGCTGAACCTTCTCCTTTTGAAAAGGAGATCAGTAACAGGATTAAAATAACAATAAAAGAGTGAATCCAGACAATATAGGCCTCTCCTCTTCAGCCTTTCAATCCCATTCTTGCCTCTTATGTTGAGTATTTACTATTTTCTACAAACTTTTGGTGGCCTTATTGTCTGTTAATATGTTTCAATGAAACAACATAAAAATAGTCTTAGATTCTTTCTTGTGCAGATAAGAAAGAAGGCAAGTTCACTTCCTAATTAAACAGATCATATCCCTTGGGAATCAAGATGATAGGCTGTGGAGGATCTGAAGTCTACGAGTAGGAACTACAGTGCACTTCATTATTTAGATGCTTAAATTATTATGAGAACAGCAGAGCAGTGGGTGAAAGGGAGGATGGGATGCGGGTGGAAGGGAGGGGGTGTTATCATTATTCAACTATTCTTGGGTGAGATGGCTGCTGTTTTCTAATATCCCAACCAAAGCTTCCTTGCTCTTTTACTTCAAGAAGCAAAGATTTCCATGAATCAGATTATTGGGAGATCTTCTAAACCTACTTGCTTATCTAACCCTTTATTTCTCCTAGCCTTACCTAGCAAAGGTGCCAAGTGTCTTGTAGGCTCAACCGTTGATACAGACAGAAACTAATCAACTAGAGTACTTTCAGTATTCTTCGAAGATTGATTCAGAGCACGATAAACAATAACTTGTTGATAGCGGCCAAACTGATAAACAATCTACAACAACTTAATTCACAACCTAAGACAGAAAAATGATGTGAAGTGCAGAAATGACAGAAACTTAATCAATGAGAATAGGACAAATAAGAGAACCAGTCAACAATAATTCATGTCAAATAACAGATTCTAGACAACCGAATCCCAAACAGAGGAACAAAGGCTCAACATTTATTATTTCTATCTATGTTCTGAATTACAAATGCTGTCAATCCTTTCCGGTTTCTCTCTCTATAAATCCCATTTCATATTCCTCTTACCTCTATTTTATTTCTTCCAATCCTTCTTTCATTGGCGCCAACAATTGGTTCTCCTTATGACACCAACCTCCGACTCTTCTTCCTTCGGATCCCCCTCCCAATAAATTCTTACTGCATTTTTATTCCTTCCTCCACCATTTCTTGCCTAACCAATTACCTTTAACTGCTCCAACTAATTCTTGACCATGACTTGAAATGGGTGAATAAAAAAAATCTCGATGCTCCTACATCAAACTCCCCAGGAGGCTAAAGAATTCATGGGCTCCTGCTCATGAAGGTAACAATATCCAGCTTCACTTTCTTTTTTTGCTTCTTCTAATTGTCTTGACTTTGCATCCCTTCTCATGCCTCCTCCAAATTTGCTCTATGCTTGCATTTGCTATTTCTGAGTTTTTCCATCTGCATTTGTTTACTCTCTACTTTCTTTTGATATCTTCACCTTTTGAGTTCTTTGTCAACTTCAAATTGCCACAGTGCTGTCTCGTCTTTACCATCACTAACTGGTATCATCCGAAAGGAAAATAAAACTTCATCCTTACAATGTGTAATGAAAGTTACCTCACAAATCTTTACTTCCGCAACGTTATCTTTTAACAAAAGATCATCTACATCTTCAACATCCTTCAATGCATTCTCAATTGAAGCATCTGCACTTTCTTTCTCTATTGTAATCTCTTTCACTAAGTCTGCACTTTCATGGTCGATATGCTCTTTCGAACTAAACTTTGCCTTTAATTGCACATTCGCCTTTGCAAGCATAGAGTTGTCTTACTCTGCATTACAGTTGTCATATTCAGAAATGAGAACTTGAACCAGACTTTCTCCCTCATTGAACTCCGAACCACTTCAAGTGTCATTTTTCCTCAAATCATAGCTTTCTAAACTCTCAGAATTAATATCTTTGTTATTTTCTGTCATTTGGTAATCTTCTTCCTTAACATCTACAAAATGTTTGTAGTCTTCATTATCATATTCATTCTTTTCTACAATGCCTTCCACGAGACATGACTCTGCTACAAACTTGTTATCTTTGACTTCTCTCGTATTCCTTGTAATCACAATAGCATTAGCAAAATAATTATTTTCCAATGCATCCATTCTTCTTGCAATCATGTTCAACTTCTCACAGAGTTTTCTTTTCTCCACTCCGTCCCAATACTCATCCCAAGATAGAATTCTTCCCGGTCTTCATACACTAATCCCCATCCTTCTCACTGCTGCATTCTGTTGCACTTACTTTGCAATCTTCTCTCATCTACCCACAAGTCCTGGCACCAGTTACCTCACATTCAGTGGTCTACCCGTGTGCTCAGAACCTCTGGCTCTAATTACATTTTGATAGCGGCCAAACTGATAAACAATCTACAAAAACTTAATTCACAAACCTAAGACAGAATAATGATGTGAAGTGCAGAAATGATAGAAACTTAATCAAAGAGAATAGGATAAACAAGAGAACCAATCAAAAGTAATTCACATCAAATAACAGATTCTAGACAACGGAATCCCAAACGGAGGAACAGAGGCTCAAAGTTTATTATTTCTATCTATGTCCTGAATTTCAAAAGTTGTCAATCCTTTCTAAGGATTGGCTTCTCTCTCTATAAATCCCATTTCATATTTTTCTTCCCTCTATTTTATTTCTTCCAGTCCTTCCTTCGTTGACGCCAAGTTGCCAACAACTGATTCTCCTTCTAACGCCAACCTCCGACTCTTCTTCATTTGGATCCCCCTCCCAATAAATTCTTTCTGCCTTTTTAATCCTTCCTCCACCATTTCTTGCCTAACCAACAACCTTTAACTGCTCCAACTAATTCTTGACCACAACTTGAAATGGGTGAATAAGAAAAATCTTGATGCTCCTGTATCATTTGTATACAAAAAAGATAAATAACATTGTACTTAAATCATTTCTTATCAACGTCAAGAGATTTATGGGACTCAAGGAGAGAATAGAACTGCCTACAACCAGCAAGGATAGTTCTTAAGGCCCTCTCAATGAAAACCACTACCTTCATAAATGCTACTAGATATAGCATTGGTCAAGATCCACTAATTGAAAATTTATCTCTTTTGTTGCCTCTAGGGAACATTTTTAGAACCATATTTATCTAAATTCTTAGCTCTTAGGGTCATTTGAATTATTCTCGTATTGGTGAATGCACCTTTTAATTTGTCTTGTAACTGTTTTTTTCTAAATATCGGGAATTTTTAAGCATGCCCCTTTTTCTAGTAACCTATATGTGTTTTCCAAATCCATTGAATGAAAACCATGAAACTAAATGCTTTTTAAGATATCTGTATATAATATGACTAAAAATTTGTCTGCAAATATTTGAGATAATGTACCTTTACATCAAACATTTGAAGGTTTCTTATTCTAATTACATTGAACATTTTTGTATTTGAAGCTTAGAAGTATTCCCACTAGAATCCCATATCTAGGCAGTTACTTCTTTGGCAATATTAACTGGGAAGAACATGTCCATATGCCAGTTCCTTGATGGTTGGGTAAACTAATCTGCAATCCAGTTGCTCGAAAGCTTGAATAGCAGTGACATTACAGTAATAAATTTTAAAAAAATCCAATGATAGAAACAAACATGAACTATGACACACGTACTTGAAAGTTGGAGAAGTTCAATTTGCTCATGGAAACAAAAAATGTGTTCATTTTTCTGTATAGAGTTAATTTCCAATATTTTGGTGTTTGTTGTCTTGTTTATGTTCAGATTTTGCTTTCTTCAGTTCTTTTCGATTCCAACCATGCCAGTACTCTGGGACAGCTTTAAATGCTGTATTTCTTTAACACTTATCTGGTAAAAAACAGGTAGTTTTAACTCCAGGTATTTGTGTCTGCTATAGAAGGATGCTTGGAAAAGGCACAAATAAGTCATTAAAACTTTTGCAGTGTGTGAAAGAAAAAAAGGCCAGGGATTATGTCAACAAAAAATATGCAGAGCGTCCATCAATGAAAGAAGAAATGATTTTATTTGACAAAAGGTTGATATGCAGTTGCACATAAAATAATGTCTTTCTTCAGCAGCATCATTCATTTTATTGAAAAGCTGTAGAATATTAATTTAGTTAACTTTAGTTTTAGCTTCTTAAATAAAAAATTCAAGGTGTTATTAATAAGAAACTGAAATAAGGTGTGCTATAATGTAAATCCATCTTACCCAAAACCGTCTTCTGACCAGCCTGTATAAAAAATTCCCTCGGCAGTACTGAACGCCTGATGTTCCATTCCTGCATGAAGCATAGCTGCTGCAACACCATATGTTACACCTGTCCAAATCTCTCGAGATTGCATGCATGTTTCATCCACTTTTCCATTTGGATGCATGCCATTTACAGCACCCATCCGTCCTCCTCCAATTTTCGTAACATTGAAATCATATATTTTCTGCAGAGAACTTCGTATTTTTGAATTGTCAAAAATTGAAGGTAGACCTGATGCCCATGAATACCATTGTCCGGCCAATTGATCTGCCTGAATTGAGTTGCTGTTGCTGCTGGTCCCACTGTCATAGTTAAAATATGAGCCATTCCAAAGTTTCTTCTCGTATGCTAACTTAGCCTTTTGAAATTCAATCCTATATTTTTCTGCATACTCTTTGTGGCCCAATTTGTCTGYCATTGCTGYAGCAGCTTGGAGTGCAGCAATCCACAGACCTCCACAATATGCACTAACACCATGTACTGTCCAAGTATCATATGTCTGGTCAGGAAATCCATCATTCTCAATGAGACCATCACCATCCCGATCAAACTTCTGCATGTATTCCATAGCAGCACAGACAGCTGGCCAGACATCTTTGCCGAATGACATGTCATTAGTTGCAACCAAATCCCTGTACACCTGAAGTACAAACTTTGAGTTCAGATCCTTCCACTGACTTGTATCATGGATATTGTATGCATTTATTTCAAGCCAAGGATCATGCAATCCCAAATCATGAGGTACGGCACCTTTTACCTTTCTAACTCCCCAATTGCCTTCAGCTAGAAATTTAGTTCTTGTATTGTCTTCAATCAAAACAGCCTTTGCAAACTCGCGCTGTATATTAAGCTCAATCTTTGGAAAGAGATCCAGCAATGCAAAAGATGCATAAAAGTGTACATCATATGTACACCACATCATATACTCCACACCCTCTAAGTACAGAAATTGACCCACATTTTCTTCAGTTAACCCAGAATTAGCTTCTGTCATCTCTTTATTTTCATGATTCTGATCTTGTAGCAAGTTTGATTCTATATCTGCAACAACATTAGAGCCATCCAATCTGTGAACTTCTGCAACATGATTAGAATCGCCATTTTGTGCACAAACTGTGACCCTCGTTTCTGCTATATTTTCTTTCTTCCGTGACTTTTTTCGAGAACCTAATATGTTGATCTTCTCCTGTTCCACTGGTGGTCCACCATCTACAAGAAACAATCACCATAGCACCATAACCAGAGTATGACTTGTCTGAGGATGCTTTCAAGAGTTACTCAGGGAGTTGCATGCAATTAGAATAAAAACACAAACAATTTTCATTTCATCTTAATCCAGAATTAATAAAAGACAAGTTTCCAAGCAAAGATTAGTTTCAATGTGTTTCCCACATGAACTATACACAATATTTAAGTTAATACGATTAAATAAAAGAGAAATTATTTATATTATATAACCAAACAAGTGACCAATTAGCAAACAGAGCAATAAATAGAATACGTTCAACACATGAAAACTGAACAATATGTAGAACATCAATTTTCATTTCAAAACAATTCCATATGTGAACAATTAGCTTAACATGGAAACAATAATCCAAAAATGGATCCTAATTACATTGAAACATAAATTTTTAATCCAATCAAGTCAAGGAGTTCAATTCAAGCCAATTTTGTATGGGAGAGTCACTTCTATCAGTTGAACACAATCAGGAGGCATGAACAGGGTTGTTGAAGACTCAAAGCAATCCGAAACATCCTTGGGAAGAACAAGACTTTGAGCACAACTTTGAAAAATCACTCTTGTCAATTCTTGAAAAGTTGTAAAGGTCTCCTTAAGATCAACATTCAGTCATGTTCATTTTACTTGACTCGTTGATGTGGATGAGAGTATTTGCTCATCCAACTAGAGTTTTTTCCCCTTTTTTGGGTTTCTCGAGAGTCCAAACCAAATCTTGTATCAAAAGCATTGTCAAGTGTCTTGTCTCACTTTATATTTGCTATTGCTTTAGATTTTATACTGTATTTCTCATAATACACTCATTTGAAGGATGTTTGACTAGCAAGTAATAGAGATTCATAATTGGTCAGCTGTTTTGGAATATATAGAGAAATTTATGGATCTAATTGTTATCAGAACTGATTTGGAAAGCTTGAATCACATTTTAGAGGGATTGTAAGGGTATGCTCACTACAGTCTAGTTGCAGCAAAGATTTTGAGAGAATTCAAGCCTGAAAATGGAACTAGAAGGTGGAATCAAGCTCAAAGAAGGATGGCACATGAGGGTGGAAGAGATATGGATGACGCTGAGACAAAAATTAAGAATTTAGAGGCAGATGTTGCAGTTATTCCTGTCATATGGGAAAAATGGATATGTTCGGGAGTGTGTTGATGGTCGTGACTTAGAAAATAGAGAATTCAAGAAACCTCAGGAGTGTAAGAAGGGGATACTAAGACTCCATATGAGCATGGTGAGAACTTGAACAGCTGCAACTCACTTCCATTCAAAGTGGAGGCCACAATAGTAATTTAATCATTCGATATAGAAGTGAAAGCAGAGGAGTTGAATCAATGAAGCTCAGGACAAGAGGTATATTTTACCTTACATAGACTAAATTAGTAAATTCTTCTCAGTGGATTTATCTTGCTCATTTAAATTTTAAAGTTATCTCAGATTCTCAACATGCACTCACACATTTTGAAGCACGTGCATCTTCCTTGGAATTAAGGAAAGCCCCGTCCATTTCAAAGTGAGGAAATTTTCAAGAGTTGCTAAAGAAGCAATTGACCCCATATGCTACAAAGAGGATAAGGATTTTAGTGGCATTATTCCTGATAGCATCAAGGACAAAGTGTCCAAGAATATACTAATGAATTCCAAAAGAAAAAAGCTCAGTAGGGAAAAGACATGATGAAAGAGATATGCTGAGGAAGTATGTTGGAGGTTTATTTGGGCACCTCCAAATGACTGTATTAACGAAAAAAACCTAAAAATCTTGATGACACAAGTGCTCCGGCCCATTATTTAGAGATGACAAGAAGAAATACAACACAACTATGAAAAAACAGTAAGGTAAGAAAGAGGAGCAACAAGGAAAGGATTCACATGAGGGGAAAAAATAAATGGGAAAGCAAAAGCCTGCAAACACTATTGTGAAAAATAATGATAAGTGCAAAGAAAAACGCTATTGCAAACATAGTGATAAGGAGGGTCATAATGAAGATACTAGCTGGAAATTACAACCAGTGGCGTATCCATTCCAAAAAATTAAAAAAAACAAAAGTCCTACAACTTCACAGAATGTGAAGGAGTTTGAGGCATCTTTGTTTCTTTCCATCTCTGTCTTGAAAGCATTCTATGTTTGCAATCATTGCATTGCGTATCCCTTTCTTTAAATGGCTCCATCATGTTGTCATTCTTGCCTCGTGTCATCCTTTGTTACCAGAAAAGCCATAAAACAATCTTTCAAGCTATAAATTTGTAGATCTGGAAGAGCATGCGTATAGGATATAAGCGGAAGGCTTTTGAGCAACAAAGGGTGAAGGATTTTAGGCGAAATCAGCTCTTTAAAATGGAGAGAAAAACCAAAAACGGGTTTTTCTGGGAGCAGTGCATATGTAGACAACAAGCTTTGAAACGATAAAATGAGGAAAGAAAATGGATCATATACATGATGGTGCTTTTATAAGAAACATTTGAAACTTATATAAAGCCAATAAAGCATGAAAGTGGGCTTTTTGGTCTACATTGCATATTGGGAATCTCCATTTGTTTACTCATAACTGAGATGTTTACGTCTCATTACAAGTCATTCTTTTAGGCACATGAGCGTGGAGGTGGGCTTTTTGGTCTGCATTGCATGCTGGGAATGACTTGGCTCTTTTGAAATGTCTTATTATCAAGAACGGGATTTTTAATCCCGACTGCATATGCAAGCAAGATGAAGTACTTGCATATGCAACTTGGAGAATAAGACGGAAGAAAGAAGGATCAACTCTTAAAAACTAAAACAGATGCAAATCTGATAAAAACTGAAAGACTTGCATTTTAAAAACAAACAAAGAAACACAAAAAGAAAACAAGAAAAATAAAAATTTACTTCCTGTGAGATGAAGAAGAAAATTGGGGAAGAACTTGGCAATCTTGCTCTTGAATCCAATGATTTTCGAATTTAAGAAACAATTGCAAATTCGCAGCTATATAGACAAAGAGTTCAATCAATTCTTCTTACTAATTAATCGCATTTGATGAGTCAAGATGATGTTCTTGACAAATGTCCATAATGGAGATCAATAATGCAAGAAAATAGCAACTAAAAGACTCCTTCAAACCTCCGAATTTGATGTCCTAGCTTCTTTTTTTTCTTATAGATGCTTAAAACGGGCTTTGGAATCCAAAATGCAGCCCTTGATAAAGGCGTTTTTGCTTGAGAATGCCAAAAACATGTTTTAGACAGCCCAAAACATGTAATACTTGAGCCGTTTTTGAACTTCCAGCCCCAAAAACGGGCTTTAAAATGAAGAATACAGTCACTTTAATGACGTTTTTGCACTTCCAGCTCAAAAACTGTGGTTTTTACCTTCATTTGCATGCCCCAAATCCAACGTTTTTGTTGTTCAGCCCTTAAAACGGGCTTTAGATGTGCAAATACATGCAATAATGGATGTGTTCTTGCATGCCCAAAAAGTGACAGGTTTTTAGAAGTAAAACGCATGTATTTTGGGGATGTAAACACATGCAAATCACTCTAAAATCGCCACTATGGGTGTAGACGGATTTTTCTTAGTCAAACGCATGTATAAACAATGTGCAAAGGCTTTTAAAATTGACCCTTACAGCTTATGAGGGACTTTTTGAAAGGTAAAACATATACATGACTTGTTTGTTTTAAAACATGCAATAGACTCAAAAAAACACCACCATGATTTCGTGGATTGTATACATTAAAGGTGGGATTTTAAAAACAACTTACATGCTTCTATGTAAAGCATATGTTTATGCAATTTTAATCAAAAACCCCACTAATGCATACAACTTTACATAAACTTATAGTTTTAATGAGAAATATGTAAAGAGACTTAAAAGGTCCACCTTCATTAAAAACTACATGTAAAACTCATCAAAACAATGTGAAATTTTAAAATGGGAACTCATCAAAACAATGTGAAATTTTAAAATGGAGTTTTAAATCCATTTTACATGTAAATGACACTTTTTGTTTCATGTAATTATCAATAAAAAGCAGTGTTACCCCGAGTTTCCGGGACGGGGACGGCAAGGGACGGGGGGACAGGTTTCCGAGATGGCAAATTTTTTTGCCAAGTTTGGGGATGGCAGGGGACGGCTATAAAAATATAGGGAAATTTGCATATATACATTACATTCATGTGAAAGCGTGGATAAACCATGCCATTTAAACATCATACTCATAGAACCTTAACATACAACATTTCAATATTCAAACTCAATACTCAATATGCATTCATAATTCGGAATACATTGTCAATATGCATGTAATATTAAAATAAAAACATACAAAAATTGAAATACACCCAAGAATAATAACCCACCTTCCACATTGAAGCACACTACTATCATTTAAGTTTGATATAAATTATCGGTGTACACATTATAGGCATAGCGTTACAATTGCTTTGGAAGATAATGCTTGGAAGGAGGGGCCCACTCCAAAATTAAAAAAGAAAGGGTTTTATAAAAGAAAAATGTGTTTTTTAAAGTGTTGATGTAGCCTATCCTATTGGGGACTTCCAACGCGTCTCCAAGGCGTCCCCAGCCATCCCGAGGACTTCCAACGCGTCTCCAAGGCGTCCCCAGCCATCCCGAGGACTTCCAGCGGTCCCCCCAATTTTGAGCGAAGTCCCCGAGTTTCTGGGACGTCCCCTGTCTTTTTTTGAAAATTGGGGACAGGGTGGGGACGTCCCCTAGCCGTCCCCCCGTCCCGGAAACGTCCCCGTTCTGGAAACGGGGGGTTTTGGCCAGGTTTTTGGCCCCGGGTAACCCTGATAAAAAGCCCACTTTTATGTATTTGGGACTTAGAATATATTGATCATGGAGTTTTAAAAGTGATTTGCATTATGATGACATGCAATGATAAATAAAAACCCCACCTAATTGCATTTAAAACATAATCTTTATATGTAACTTATAGTAATAATAATATAATATGCAAGACTTAAAAAGTCCACCATCACATTTAAACCATTAAAAACTATAAGTAAAACTTCTCAGAATGATGTGAAATTTTAAAGTGGGGTTCTAAACCCACTTACATGTAAATGACATTTTTATTTCGTGCAATTAGCAATAAAAACCCCACTTTTGAAGGATTTTAACAAAAACATGCAATCAGGCAAAAAAACCCCACCTGCAACACGCTTAAAACCTTAATAACTTGAGCTAAACAACTCCGATTGATGCCTAGGATAGCTAAAAATGAGTGTAATTAAAAAAGCTATAATCCTAGGGCAAAATCAAGACTAAAAACTAAACGCAAAAGCAAGAAAAACGAAGAAAAGACTTGAAGGTTGCCAAAAATCAAGTGCTTGCTGGCAGAGAAGAAAAACTCATTTCAACAAGCAATATGGTGATTATCTTGACAGAAACCTTCAAAAAGAATACATAGAAAAGTGTGAAATTTAGGACTAATCAAGGATAACGAATTGTCTTCATAACGCACTATTCGAAGAACCAAAACTTAGAGGGAATAACTATGAATCCACATGAAAATTTCATAGGGTTGTTCAATTTTGTGAATGCAAAATTGAAGACAACACACTCCTTGGGTGGGATTTCATGATGGAGCTAGAAATGACCTAGACAAGGAGAGTGCATTCTAAGAAGCAAGCTGGAAATGCATCTCATGTTTGGTTGGAATTCCAACACCAAGCTGGAATGAGCAAGATGTTTGGTTGGAATTTCAACACCAAACTGGAAATGAACAAAATTTTGAGTGCAACTTCACTTTTTAAGTGAAAATCCTTCATAATTTGGGTGCAAATGAGAGGATGAGCTGGGAATGATCAAATTTTCTCCTCTTTTCACTCGCACTTACTTGAATTTCTTATTTTTCAACTAACGACTTACAAATTTTAACTTGTTCCACACTTAGCCATTTGAAGTTTGATTTCCACTTAGCATTTCCAATTTCAATTTGAACAGTGATTTTTCAAATTCCACCTTTGACATACTGATTCTATGATAACATATTGACAACTTTTACACTTGGTGAAATTTTCACAACTTCTCCCTCAATTTCCAACTCTAGCAATCACAACCTTTCAACTCCATAATTTGATCAAAATTCTCTCTAGAGTTGACAAGACACTGCAAGCTTTCCGACTGCTAGGAGACTAAAAGACCAAACTCACTGCCAAGTTGAGCAAAACTAACAAACACCTACGACAAACTAAGCTAAACACTAAGGCACAAAGAGAAAAGAAGAGGGAGCCCCATTCGCAATGGGGAGTGTGTGTTTATAACACAACACATCTTCCACTTAATTCAATGGTGATTGTTGGGGCACATCTGCTTATTCAATGGGAAAGCTTAGGAGCACATCAACTTATCCAGTGAGAAAGCTTATACAATATTGAAGTAAATAACAAGCTTATGGGCACATCCACTTGCAGTGTGAAAGCTTAATCAACATTAAAACGTAAAGCAAACTCCTTCCGCTTTTCAGTCGTGGGCAATTACAACAAATGTGTACATGGTGTGGGTCACTGACAGTGTTACTTTTGATCCTCATGCACAGGGTCTTTTTTAGATGCACGGTTTCAGTGCGCAGAGTTTGGACAGATGGATTGTTGTTCACTTTTGTGCAGTTGTATTTATATCGGTGTCGCAGTTGTGTTTCAGTGTGGGACAATTCTCAATCTTCCTTTGGTTTTCCAGTGCAGTGGAGCTTCCTTGTAGTTGTGATTGCTTGGGGACAAGCAATCTTAGGGAGGGTGGACTGTAATGTCCCCGTTTTCGCATGCATCAGAGTTTGAGGGATTAGCCTATTATTTGACACTCGTAGGCTAGTAGGATGGATTAGAGGGTCCAGTTTGGGCATCACGTAGGGGATTGGAGTTGGCAGTTGTTAGGCCTTGTGCAAGATTGTTCCTCGTTCAAGTCAGATTGGCACACTACTATTTATAGTAACTGATCATTTTGGAAGAGTCAGAGTTTCTATCTTTAGTAGGGCACCTGGACAGTGTGCTAGTAGTGTGGAGTGGTGGTGAAATTGATGGAGCTCTCATTTATAGTAACTTACTATTTATAGTAAGTCCATTATTGGTCAGTGTTCTTTGTGGCAGAGTATCTGCATTTCGAGTTATTCATCCGAAAGAAATTAATAAGCTATCTGTTTTATCAATGATAATTAATTAAGTTATACTTAATTAATAATTAAATGAGCTTATTATAAAGTGTCAAGTTATTAAATGTTTAATAAAAAAAGGTATAATGGCGCCTAAGTCTTGGTGGGAAATATAATTAAATATTATATTTCAAATGCAACCAAAGTATATGGAAAAAAAAGCTAAGTGTCTTTTAAGTCATGTGAAGTGTATTCTTGAAGATACCTAGCTGATTTCCTACTTTGAGAATTATAATAGCCAAAAGAAAAGGAAATCGATTCATTCGATTGTGCATTTGTTTGTGAATTTGGGTGAGAGGTTTGGAAAAGGGTTTCAGTATTTGCATGGTGGTGGAATCGCGAATTCTACTTTGCCAAAGCACTCAGAATTGGTGAAACATCCAATGATTTGTGCAATCAGTGATGGCTTCGCATAGGAGCCATAATTGGGCTTGAAAATATTAGTTTTATCATAAGTTGGTAGCGGTTTCAGAGGTAATAATGGCAGAGTTGGTTAAGGACACAACATTAGAAGCAGATTGAGTTTCATTTTTTTAAGGTAGTCGATCAGATGTTAAACCCCGCGTGAGACTTTTCAGCATGGGGTTAGAATCCCAGGTCTGATCACTTGGTATTTTGGGTTCCATATCACCTCTAAATTGGGCGGCTAGCTGTTATTTATCATTGTGTGATGGTTTTGAGCATTCCAGCAAACACATATAGGCAGCATTTAGCATACAAGTTCCTTAAATTGTTGTGAATATAATTTCAAAGTCAATAATTATATTTGTATAACAATTACTGTTTATCAATGAAATAAGATCTCTATTGCAAATTGTTAGTGTTTGGATTTCATTCTATGCATTGTCAATTATTTTCAAAAAAATTATTAAAAGCATAAAATTTCAAAATGCAAAGAAAATTCAAAAAACTACGAAAATTATCAAAATCCTGTCAATTGCTAAAGTGATTAGTGATTAAGCCAACAGGCTTCTTACAGTGGTATCAGCGCTTGCCGGCAAAGTGTTTGACCAAATGCCAAACATCCAAAATTAAACCACAGTCCAGCGTTGTCAAAGTTAGAACCACAGAGGGTTCTTACAAAAATGTAAACACGTTGGTTTAATGTGTTATACCTAAGATACTTAATCCACACCCCCCTGCCCCCACATCTGGATGCGGATGCGTTTGGAGCCACATGCAGGGGAGTGAATACGCCCAGATGCGCAACCAATGCGCATCCACAATTTGTGGATGCAAACGAATGCGCACTCAAGTGCCTCTATGCGCATCCATAGGGTGTGGATGTGCACCATGGGCGCATCCAGGCACATCTGAGCAACAGTTGAGTGCCAGCGCCCAAAAAAGTGATTTTTGACTTTAAACAAACGCATTTTAAAGCACTTTTTTAATTTTTTTCCCAAAAAACCCTAAAATGGCCCTTTAAGAGGCCATTCATTTTTAAAACATATCATTTTCGTTGCTATTTCTCTCTCTACTCATTCAGTCTCCATTTTGGCATTTCAAAGGGCAGGTGATTATTTTCGAAGGGATTTTCGAAGGGGATCATTTGTGGGGTGTCAGATAGCTTCCACAAAGGAGATCTAAGCGTCTAAGGTAAGCATTTGACCCTATTCTTGAGTTTTAATGAATTCTTGTTAGATTTTGATTAATTTTTTTCAAGTTCGTGATGAAATTTTTCAAGTTTTTTTCCAAATCTTTTTTTAAGAAATAAAGAAACAAATTTAGTTCTCTGTTATAATCTTTTTGTATCTTTATTTTGCATTTGTATGCTTGTATTTCTTAGTTTTTTTCTAATTTAAATTTATGTAATTTCTTATAATAGCAAGAAATCAGATTGCAAGAATGGCCAGTAGTGAAAGTTTAGTGGGTGGGGAAGAAAATAATAAATTGAAAACTGATATAGGATCTCCTTTATGGAGACATACCACAAGAATTTCACAGGTTCCATGCAGTGGGGGATATATTTGGAGGTGTAATTATTGTAATTTACCCAATAATAGCAAGAAATCGTAATTATCTTGGGATATAATAGCAAGAAATCAGATTGCAAGAATGGCCAATAGTGAAAGTTTAGTGGGTGGGGAAGGAAATAATAAATTCAAAACTGATATAGGATCTCCTTTATGGAGACATACCACAAGAATTTCATAGGTTCTAGGCGGTGGGGGATATATTTGGAGGTGTAATTATCATAATTTACCCAAAAATAGCTCATATTCTCGAGTGAAACTTCATTTTATGGGCCCTGCTGGTAAAGGGATGGGAATGTGTAAAGGCCCAGAGAAGAAGGTGTTGTCTCCCGCACAAATAGCAAGATTTGTAAAAGAACAAGAAGTTGATAAATTGGTTCTAAGATCAAAACAAACTACTTAAATTGGTGGAGCCAAAAAGAAAAATAATGAATTTACCCACTGATACAGTTGCAGCCTCCAAACATTCCTTCTTACCTATACCGAAAGATGAAGATGAAGTACAAATTACCACCCGCAAAAGAGGCCCATTGGACAAGGCATTTAAAATGGAGGCAAGAGACATTGCTAAACAAAAAATTGCAGGTTGCCTCTATGCCAATGGTCTTCCTTTCAACTTTATGAGATCATATTGGCAGGAAATGGTATCGGCAATCAATAGTGCACCTGTCGGTTTCACAAGTCCTAGGTTTGAAAAGGTGTGTACCACCCTGTTGCAAAGAGAGAGGAATGCTATAGAGACCTTTCTTCAACCAATTAGAGATTCTTGGATTGATTCAGGTGTTTATATTGTTTCCGATGGATGGAAAGATAATAGAAACCATCGATTGCTTAATGTTATTGCAGTGTCACCCAAAGGGGCAATGTTTTTGAGGGGAGTAGATTGTGAAGAGGAAGTGAAAGATGCACAGTTCATTTCTAGAATTCTCATTGAGTCCATGAAGATGGTGGGTAATGAGAATGTGGTCCAAGTAATCACGAACAATGCAAAACATTGTAGGGGTCCAGGTGCTTTGCTTGAGGCAAGATATGAGCACATTTTTTGGACACCATGCACCGTACACTCCCTCAACTTGGTGATGCAAAAAATTGGCATTCAAATAGAGTTGGTGAAACAAATATAAGAAGAGGGCGAGGAGATCCAGATGTTTGTGACAAACCACCAAATGTCACAATCAATATACAGATCTTTCTCGATATTGGAGTTGTTGAAGGTAAATACTAAATTTAATTTATTTATTTATTTTTATTTGTCATGTTCATTTATCAATTTGTATATTAATTTGCTTAATATTTATTATTTTTTTAATATTGTTATTAACATAGGTTGTTGAGACCCGATTTGCATCTCATACTATTGTTATGAGACGTCTTTTGAAGGTGCGAGAGGCATTGGGTCAAATGGTCATTTGCAACCAATGGGGTGTACGGAAGGTTTCACATTCAGAGAGGGCCCAAAAGATCAAGTCATTGGTCTTGGATGACAATTGGTGGGCTCGTGTGGAATATGTATTGGAGTTCACCAAGCCTATCATGACTATGCTCTGATTTGCTGATACAAATGCAACTTGCTTGGGGAATGTCTATGATGGCATGGACACAATAGTAGAGAAAGTAAAATTGGCAATACAAAAACATGAGAGTGACCCCGCAGAATGTGAAACCTTATGCAATAAGGTGGAATCAATCATTCATCATCGTTGGCAAAAGATGACCACCCCATTACACCTCCTTGCATATACCTATCTCTGAGGTACTATAGCAAGAAAGTACTTTCTATGCCAGGGAGATTAGCACCATATAGAGATGAAGAAATCGTTAATGGGTACAAGCGGGCATTTACTACTCTTCCAAGATGAAGAAGTGGAGAAAGAAGTTAGGAAAGAATTTGGCATGTTTGCCTCAAGAAGTCATACTCCCACAGCTATTAACGACCAATACGACATGGAATCTATCACAAGGTGGTACGTCCATGGTCAAAAATTTGGGTACCTCCAACCTCTTGCAATCAAGATCCTCTCACAAGTAATTTTTTTTTGGTTTTTTTACCACTTGTATTTTACAATTTAGTACTTTCCATTCTTTAATTTACATTGCATTCTTATTTTTAATTTTGTGAACTATCCAGGTTGCGACTTCTGTCGTTGAACAGAATTCGAGTACATACTACTTTATCTACTCAGTGAAGCGTAACCGGTTGGGTTCAAAAAAGGCTGAAAACTTGGTTTATATTCATTCCAACTTGCGTCTTTTGTCACGTAAGGAGGAACACTACAAGGATGGGGCAGCAAAGCTTTGGGATGTAGCCCCTGAATGTGCCAACTTGGATGCAACCATTGAGGATCTTACTAGACTCACTGTGGCTGCTGATGATGATGATGATGACATCCCTACACATGGTGCATCTAGTGCGAGTGGAACCGCTTTGGGTTCAAATGATCCTGAACTTGCAGCTGTTGAAGATGAAAATCCAAAAGATGATGATTTTTTTGATAATCCTTTTGATGATTGATGAATCATGAACTACATTTTGTAATTGTAATGATTTTTTGATTTTCACTGGAACATAGACATAAATGATATGGCTTATTTGAATATTTGTGAACTATCAATTGGCATTTAATATTTATCTTTCGCATTTGGCATTGATCAATGATGAAGTATCATACTATCAAATGATTTAATTCTGTATATTTCTTTAATTTTTTGTATATATATAAATTTATAATACATGTATACATATATATATATACACGTACTCAAACGCATCCAAAACCCCCAAAAAAAAATCACATATCCACGTACCAAGTTCTTGTACCCACATCCGGATTTGGATTTGGATTTGGATTCGAAGCGATAACTTAGTGTTATACCATAAAATAAGGTCCAATAGACATATTTGAACACAGACTCTTTTGTTCTGGAATCTCATTCTTATAATAAGAATTTAAGATAGCTCCTACAATTAAAAATTTATTTCTATTTATATTTTCAAATTTTGCATATGTTGCCGCAGTAGGCCGCAAGTTAACTATATAAACAAAACCAAAAGAAATGTTTGCTTCAGAATTTCATAACTTCTACCTGCAACAAATGCTAAAATAAAAAGTTTGGTAGTAAAGAAACAACATAAGGTTCAGTTATACACCAGAGCCTTACCGTTTTTTAGTGTGCATGACAACAAAATGTATGAATAGTATCAAAGTCATAGATTATGCACTTTAGATTAATGCAAATGAAAGAAAAAACCTCTTTAAGACTCCAAGAGTTAACAATGTACACAAGCTCTCAAGCAGTTTGGTATTGACGCCCAGAGATACTGTTTTCTGACTAGATCTTATATGCATGCATAATGATTTCCTCTTTTATCCATCAGCTGATAAATTTGCAGACAGTTAAAAAACACACAAACTTTACCTGTCCAAATTGTCCCTCCAGCAACTAAGAAGTAAAGTTCATTGAACAGTGTAAACTTGTACCTGTAGTTGAATAGCAAAATTAGTCTGAAAAAAATTTCATACATTTAAGAAAATAAATTATGTTTTGAGCAATTAAATGAAAGCATGAGGTATTAAGGTCATTAAAATGGATACAGATTGGTTGTTTGTTACCATTAAACCTGAAAAAGGATTAGCCCTTTTTTATTGATAAATCATAAAAACATAGTTTGCATATTTGGATTCAGAGAGTACTCGGCGAGCCCAACATTTTCAACTTGGCAAAAACTCTACGAATACTCAACAAAAAACTCGACAACTTATAAAGTACTGAAAACTAAAATCTCTTAAAGAAACATATTTTTAAAAAAATCAATTACAAAATGACTTAAATTAAGAAATTGACATCTTGAAAGAGAAAATGCATGGCCTTATGGCAAAAACATGTGAAAAACACATTATAACCAGCATTTTACATGTGTCAACATTTTTACCCATGTTTTCTTGCGTCTATAAAAACGTGAGAGTTAAACTCATGAAAACTCACCCAGCAAAAAAAAATAGTGCTCGACAGCTCAGAGAGTACTCACAGAGTTTGCAAACTATGCATAAAACAGCCAATTGTATTATAGGAAGTTTAAAAAACTAAAATTTCCCAAGCCTTACCGTGTTTGGACACAGGCACTATTGTTTGTTTTGATATCGCCATCGGCCTCAAAAGACCAAAACGAGAGCAGTGGCTAAACCATAGTTTTCAGACTCAGCGTCAGGTTGTACTCAGTGAGCCCAAAATTTTCAACTCGGTAAAAAGTCAGCAACTTAGAAAGTAGTAAAAATTAAAATCTTAATCAAACATTTTTCTTTTGTAAAATTCAGTTATAAAATGAATTAAATTAAAAATTGACATCTCAAAAGAGAAAATGCAAGGTTTTATAGCAAGAACATGTGAAAGCACATTTTAACCAACCCTTTACCTGAATCAACATTTTTACCCATGTTTATTTGCGTCTATAAAATCACGATAGTTAACTTGTGAAAAATCGCAAAGCCAAAAAAAAATAGAGTACTCAGCAACTCGGAGAGTACTTGCAGATTTTGCAAACTATGGGTTACCACTAAACAATACTGATAATTGTTCACGCAACAGAAATTGTATACATTTCTTTGACTGCAAATATTGTACAGAGAGCTAATGTGTGACTGCATAAAGTGTAGCAACTAGAAAGAAAATGTACAGCTATTAACCAAGTGCATAGAGCTATGGAAGGAAAGTGTACAGATGTGAAGTGACTACATACGGCTGTAAAAAACACACAAAGCTCTTCAATGATGACATAAAGTTGTTATCCTTTTCATCAATGGGCAATTATGTGACCACAGCCAGCTACAGGAAACCATATAGATGTAGAATGAAAGCACACAGCTGTAGAATAAGCAAGTATGTGATTGAATACAGATGTAAAGTGAAAGTCGACATCTGTAAATGAGAGCATGAAGCTGTAACCTTTTTTATACACAGGAAGTGTGTGACAGCATACAATTGTAGAATGAGAGCGTACAGCTGCATAATGAGAGAGTGAAAATGGTTTCATGGAATACTCTATTTATCATTGCTACCAGTCTGGGTACTCATAGAAGTATGTTGTGTTAGGGCCAAATAAGAATGAAAAAAAAAAAAAAATATACGAATGGGGATCTATAAAAATAAAATGAAAGTAACCGGACAAATCTACTAGCATCAAATTTCAGTTCTCAAAAGCTAAGTTGCCGGGTTCGCCNACTGCCAGCCAGATCCAGGTTCAGTTCGTACTGGATCTGGGTACCAGTCCGGTTTGCTTGCAGGTCCCGGCAGGGTTCTGCAATTTGCCAAAAAAGAGGTATTTACATAGCGGCAGGGGTCTGTAAGTTGATATCAGAGTTTAATATTTTTAAAATTGAGGTTTTTTGTTGTACCTTGCTACAATATCAGTTGCACCTTGCTACAATTTGGATATGTAATGGTTCCATAATTTATTATTGTTATATATCTGATAGTTACATCTGCTGTTACATCGCATAAACATTATTTATTGTTGGATTTGCTGCAACATCCATGATAATTTGGTGTATGAGGGTTTCCTATATTTATTTTTGCTATTAAGAGACATTGATCAGCATTTATTAAAGCAGCTTAACATAATGGCTGCATATATGATTTTTACTTTTTTTTTATGGACAAACCCAATCCTCAAAAAAAATTAGCCGAACCCACAAACCGGATCCACAAACCGAAACCAGGATCAATACCAGAAACGGAAACTTAGCCCAAAAGAGTCAATTTTCTGATTGTTAAACAAACCCATGTAACCTTATGTCGGTTAGGAATTCAATAACCATGACTGTGCCTAGCTGGCATTGTTGAAACATGCTAATTGTATGAATACTTTGTAATGTTGATGATTTATAGCTTTGGTCGGACCATACGTATAAGAAATGCTGATTATACCATCAGCATGATTAATGATTTGTTAATATGTATGTATACATATTAATATATGTAATAATAATAAGTGTTGTTATTATTATTATTATATATATGAATATTCATACATACATAATTTATGATTGGAATATTAAATCATTAATCATGCTGTTGATAAATCAATGAGATTAAATTCATGTTGAATCGATAAGCAATATTGATTATATTAATCTTGTGATTAAATTGAAGTTATAATCATGCTGTTTATACCAAATTGAATATGAGTACCGAATTATTTCTCATATGCTAAATGATCATAAGTATCGATTATATTGATCAAATGGAATGATCAATATAATAATCGATCAGCCACATTAAACAGTTCGATATTATTAATTGCTGTTTGAAACAACTATGGTCGATCATCAATATCAAATGATTATGAGAATCGTTACCTTGCTGTTAATGATAAACGATTATGTGAATCGTTACCTTGCTGTTAACAATAATAAACAATTATGTGAATTGCTGTTTAGAGAGGCATCTCAATGAAGAGACATGTCTCCACATATTAAGAACTTGCCTGTTTTACTTCCATGCTGGTCAGTAAACGAAAGTATGTGCATTTGGGACAATTCAGAGCATCTTAGCCAATACAAACATTTGGCTGAAAAGGAGAGGTATGAGAAGTATCAAAATCAAGCCTGGGAAGGATTTCGATCTTGCTGGTCCAATGGTTTTGAAACCAGAGATTCGAGGTAAAGGGAAAGGAGAAACCTCTGCATCAGAAATCAGAACTATTCAGAAGCTAGCTATCAAGTGAGGAAAGCTCATGGTTAAGGCTCCTCCACCCATTGCAACATCCAAAGCAAAGGGGCCTGAGATGATCCGAATTTCGAATAGTGAAGAAGAGTTGCAGGATTCAGTTACTCCCGAGCTACCACAAGTACAGAAGGCAGATGAAATCCAAGACATGCATGAATCAGCACCAGAGATGGAGGAAACTGCTATGTCACCACTTGACACTGATGTTGATTTCTTCACAATGCATTTGTCGCCTATACACTCAACTGCCATTGTGCCAACTACACCAATCTCTGTTGCTCTAGCACAGAAAGAAGAATTGTCGCATATCTTTGATGAATTGCCTGAGGATACGCTTATGGTAAGCAACGATCTGACATCTGCACAGTTTGAAATGTTCATAGGGAAAAAAATTCAAGAAAATCCATTTGCAACAATGGTGCAAGAAGAGGCACCCATCACAAATGCCCCTACTTCTTCTCAAACAGAGTTGGTGACAACCGATGGTTCTTCTTCTTTCATTTTACCTCCTTGTTTAGGTGTTGTCACACAAAAAAGGAAGAAGTTGGAAATGCCTCTAGAAGAATTTGATCTTACACCAAAGAACAAATCTCGGGCTCTTAAAAATAAAAATAAAAAAGTGGTCTCGAAGGTTATTGTTGATGAGCAGAACACCAAATATGCTAAGGTAGCTGAACCACCTTCAGACAAGCCTATTGATGAACTTGAGACCACAGATTGTAAGATTACCAGGGTGGAACTTGGTAAGCAATCATTCTTGGGTTGTCAGTTAGTTGCCAAAGATGCAGTGGAACAGCTAAACAAGAGAACATACAAGCTTTGGCAGAAAAAGAACCTACTAAAGGAGGAGAATATTCGTCTCTGTGAGGCTCTTGAACAAAATTCTTCTTCTCAGCAGGTGAATTTACTTTCAGAGGAGACACAATAGCGCATTGAGCACCTAGAGAAAAAGGCCAAAGTGATAGATGATCGGGGCAGCCAGTTGGAAACCCAAGGAGTGTTGGTCATCAAGGACGCATATCGTATGTTCAGAAATGTCAAGAAGACCGTTGATCGATTACAAGAGCTGGTTACATCTTTCAATCAGCAATGAAGGACTCTAAGTGATGCAGGGGCATCCTAGGGTAGTTGGCAATCCTATATGTTGGTGTGTTTTGATCTTAGTTGGATTAGTGTTTGCTCGGTTGGAGTGGTGTCGCTCGGTTGTTGTTAGGTGCAGTGTTGGCCGAGGAGCTTGGTCACTGAAGGGCTTGGCACATATTGGTGCTCGGCTTCGGTGTTGCTCGGCATATGTTGATCGAGGGGCTCGGCATCTTTTGGTGCTCGGCAGTTTGGCAGTCTAGTGCTCGATAGTTCCCTGGCACTTGGCCGTTTGGTTGGTCGACTAGTGTGCTTGCGGATCTGGGAGGCCGACTTGGCGCATTTAATTTGTGTAGCGTGTGATCGTGATGTGGATCGATCATGGGGATGTGTGTGGACCTATTTGGGTCTTGGATCTTTATCCTATGTGTTTAATGGATTGTAATGGCCGACTGGGTCATTTAATGTTTGTTTGTAGGGCGACTTGTGGCTTGAATATGTAATTAATGTAAGGGTTTATTTTGCAACAGGCTGACTTGTGGTCATGCTAGTATTTAAGGAGGGTATAGGGTAGAATTGTAGCAAGAGGTTGTAAGCGTAGAGTGACAGAGATTCAAGTTGGAATCTAGAGTTGGGAGTTTGTGAGCAGAGCTAGTGGCTGAGGCTTAGAAACAGAAGATTGCTTGGAGGCCTGTGGGCACAAGTTCAAATCTTTCTGGAGGTTTCTATCAGATTGTTGTGACCTGTTGTTGCAGATCTAGCTAGCTAGGTTTGAGGTTGAGTTGGATCTTGAGGGATCTTGCAGAACTGTTATTTGCTTTGTAATTGGCAGTAACCGGGAAGGCCTTACAGCCCAGCACATTGCATGTAATCAGTTAGTTTATGAATCATATTTCATATTTCTGTTATTGTTGTTGTGTGTTTCCGTGGTGTTTCTTTGGGTGCATTAGGGTTTGGGACTGTCCATACTTGGACCCTCCTTTTCCTCACTGCATCAGGTGGTATCAGAGCTTGAAGTTCCTGAGTGTGTGGACGGATCGCCGAAGGTGAGGCAGTTTGCACTAAGACCTTGGGGTTGGAGTTGGTGATTTGTTGCCTTGAGTTTTCGAAGATCTTGGAAGATGCCTCCAAGAAGATTGGACCCTAGGGCAATTGCAGATCTTTGTGATGTTGTGTAGTCGAGGGTTATAGAGAAGGTTAAATCAAATTTCAGATTTGAGATGGAATTGATGAAGAATAACATGATCACTGAGATCATAAGGGCTATGAATGGTGTACCTCGAAATGTGGACACTGAGGATGGGTATGAGGAAGTTGCTGAAGACTTTGAAGCTGCTAGATCTAGTGGAGAGGATAGAACTTACCGTGTGGCAAGATCTATGGATGATAGAGCTGGTCGGTTGGACATATCTAGCACTCGGCTGAAGTTGAAGCATAAGATGGATGTTTCTAATTTCTCAGGTACTTTGAATCCTGAAGACCTGATTGATTGGATTGGTGAATTGGAAGACTACTTTGAGTTAGAGGATATTGGTGATCCACTCAGCGTAAGGTTGGCACAAACTGAGCTGAAAGGACATACTGCCCTTTGGTGGAAAGAATTGCAGCGAGATAGAGAAGAAGAAGGTGAATTGAAGATCACTAGATGGAGATTGATAGTAACTAAGTTAAAGGTTAAGTGCATACCTGCTAACTATGAACTTGAGTTGTTTAAGAGGTTGCAGAATCTGAAACAGAAGGATTTGTCTGAGAAGGAATGCACTGAGGAATTCTATAAGTTGACTATTTGGTCTGTTCATAGAGAACTTTCCAAGGAGAAGGTAGCTCGGTGTGTGAATGGTTTGAGATTCAATATTCAAGATGAGATTGGTATGCTAAAGATTGATTCGGTTGAGGATGCTTATCAGTATGCTCTGAGGCAGAAGATAAGTTGAAAAGAAAACATCAAGGTGGATTCAGGGGGAAGGAGAAACAGGATCACTCGGTCAAGGATAAGCCGACTGATGAAGATGAACCAAAACCTGTTGAGTCGAGGAAAAGGACAGGTAAGGTTGCCTTTAAAGGTAATTGTTTTCGTTGTGGTGACGAAGGACAGATCTTTTGAATGTTCCCGGAGGAATGGTGACCGAAGAACTATTGTGGTGAATGAGGCTGAAGACTTGAATGAACCTGAACAAGGGGGAGATAGTTTTCTGGCTTGACGAGTACGGTTTGGTAGTACTGGAACCTTGTCAAAGGAGTAACTTGTTCAGAACTCGTTGTAAGTCTGCTAGTAAACTCGGCAATGTGATTGTGGATGGTGGTAGTACTGATAACCTTGTAGCGGAGGAGATGGTTCAGAAACTTGATTTGAAGAGAGTGAAACATCCTTGTCCTTATAGGATTGGTTGGTTGCGAGATGTACATGCTTTGGAATTGAGGGAGCAATGTCTTGTTGACTTTCAGATTGGCCAATATAAGGATCAAGTATTCTGTGATATTGTGGATACGAGTAGTTGTCACATATTGCTCGGTAGACCTTGGCAGTACGATTGCAGGGTTGTGCATGATTGTGTCAAGAATGTGTTTTTTGTTGAGAAGGATGGCAATAAGTTTTCACTGATGCCTTTGCAGAATGAAGAACTTGGTAGGAGGAACCTGAGCCTTGGGAGCCGAGTTGAGTTGAAGGATTCTAAAAGGGTTAGAGATCAGTATGGAGAACAGACTTGTGGATTGTCCAGGAAAGACTTCAGAAGGCAGAGAAAGCACAAGTGGATCCAGAGTAAGAGTGTTGAAGACTTCGAGGACATGTATGTGAAGAACTAGTTTGGGGTTTATGTGTTGAATCTCGTAAGATGTTCTTCTAGCCTTTAAGAACATCTTTTCGCACCTGGGGTGTCTGATGCAGGAGCATCCTGGAGTAGTTGGCAATCCTGCATGTTCGTGTGTTTTGATCTTAGTTGGATCAGTGTTGCTCGGTTGGAGTGGTGTCGCTTGGTCGCTGTTAGGTGCAATGTTGGCCAAGGAGCTCGGTCACTGAAGGGCTCGGCACATATTGGTGCTCGGCTTCAGTGTTACTCGGCATATGTTGGTCGAGGGGCTTGGCATCTTCTGGTGCTCAACAGTTTGGCAGTCTGGTGCTCGATAGTTTGGTTGGCCGACTAGTGTGCTTGCGGATCTGGGAGGCCAACTTGGCGCATTTAATTTGTGTAGCGTGTGATCGTGACGTGGATCGATCATGGGGATGTGTGTGGACCTATTTGGGTCTTGGATCTTTATCCTGTGTATGGATTGTAATGGCCGACTGGGTCATTTAATGTTTGTTTGCAGGCCGACTTGTGGTTTGAATATGTAATTAATGTAAGGGTTTATTTTTCAACAGGCCGACTTGTGGTCGTGCTAGTATTTAAGGAGGGTATAGGGTAGAATTGTAGCAGGAGGTTGTAGCAAAGGTTGTAAGCGTAGAGTGGCAGAGATTCAAGTTGGAATCTAGAGTTGGGAGTTTGCGAGCAGAGCTAGTGGCTGAGGCTTAGAAACAGAAGATTGCTTGGAGGCTTGTGGGCACAAGTTCAGATCTTCCTGGAGGTTTCTATCAGATTGTTGTGACATGTTGCAGATCTGGCTAGCTAGGGTTGAGGTTGAGTTGGATCTTGAGGGATCTTGCAGAACTGTTATTTGCTTTGTAATTAGCCGTAACCGGGAAGGGTCTTACAGCCCAGCACATTGCATGTAATCAGTTAGTTTATGAATCAGATTTCATATTTCTATTATTGTTGTTGTTGTTGTGTGTTTTTGCGGTGTTTCTTTGGTTGCATTAGGGTTTGGGACTGTCCATTCTTGGACCCTCCTTTTCCTCACTACATCACTAAGTGAAGACTTAGATGTGTGGAAGAAGATGGCGGAAGCTGACCTTGACATCCTGTGTACGTATGAGATAGTCTCTTCAAAAGAGATGTATTTCGAATTCTTGGATCAGATGATAAACAAAGAACAAGTTCTAAAGAACTTGAGGACAGAGATCCATGATGCCATACAAGTGTGCACTGAACACGAGGGAATCATTGTTAAAACCTTTGAAGAGCTAACATGCAAGCTGATTACAGAGGAACAAGTCATGTCAGGGTTTGTGCAAATCATTCATCAGGAACTGGAACCTGAAACTTTTAGTTATAACTCCATGGACAAACTGGCTAGTTTTAGAGTTGTCTTGAACCGTCTACAAAAGGACCTAAGTGGATACAACGGTGCAATTTCAAAGGCAACAAGTGTTGCACGCAAGACTGCAAACATTGCTTAGCATACAGGCGCACCGGATCCAACCGTGATACACAAGTTTCTATGTCAATTTGAGACTTGTATAAATTTTCTTTGAAGTGTTGTTAGGACACTCAATTTTTGTAAAAGTGTAGAATCTTTGACAGATTACACAAAAATATGTAAAGTGTTCTTGTGTAATCATGCTGCAAGTACATTAGGTCCTGCAGCATTAAATAAGTCAAAGTTAGTTAGTTATAGATAAGGATTGCACAATTCAAAGTGGTTAAGGGTTTCCCCTTTCTTCTCCACTTTTCTCTCTCATCTTTTCCTATATAAAGGAGGGAGCTCATTGTAAATATTCATCTTTTGTTGTGTGCAAGAAAACTAAAGGCAAAACTCTAGAGTTTTGAAGACTTTGTGTTTCATTGTAGAAGAGTTGAGCATTTAAAATAAAGGAATAGAGATTGACAAACTTTGAGTTGTTGTCTTGACCATAAATGAATGTATTCTTATGTTGCATTTGTTGATCCTTGTTCAGATTAAATAGTTATCTTGTTTATATCATTGGAGCACCTTTAATCCAAGTTTTCTGAAGACTTTGTGCTTCAGAAGATCGGGGTTACTATAGAGAGTAGTGGCTGCAACATTTCAAAGTTGAAGACTTTGGGCTTCAACGTTGGAATCTTAAATCGATTAGAGGGTGTTCAAAGGAAGAATTTGAGCTTTCTTGTACATCCGAAATTAGAATGATTATTTGAAGTAAGGATAAGAGACTTTGAGCTCTTATATTATTTCATCTGTAGATAAAATCAACTGTTGTCTTAAAGGATTGTTCTTAAGTCATTCCTTGAGCCATCGGTATTACTGTAGCAAGGAGAACTGTGTGTGATACAGTTCAGTTTTACTTGAAGCCACCTGCGGTAAGAAAGGAGCCTCCCATATTGTTGAGAGGAGAGAGCAATCTCACATACTGCTGCCTAAAAGAAACATTTTGTCAAGTTGTAGTCTTAGCAACTTGCAAAATATTTAGCCAACATATCGCTTATGAGCTCACCCCAGAAAAGTCTGTCTTCACTTGATAATCAAAGAGAAGTACTTGTACATCCAAGGCTCGAAAAGATTTGATTCTTTAAGTCCTCTGATTCTGCTCAACAGGGTTATAAGATCGTGGATTTCTTCCTTGAAATCCGACCAATGCATCCCTTTAGGCCATCTCACAAAATTAGGCCTCTTGGTGATCAACCAATGCTCATTGGTGTACTTCATGCAAGCTGATTTCCCATTTTTGCCGCTATTGAGAGCTTTCTCCACCGTCAAGTACATCACAACCGGAGTTGGTGGAACTCTGAAAACCCGGTCAATTGTATCCGGATCCAGGCCGATTACCACTTTCCCATCCTGATCCTTGATTGTTCTGGAAACAGGATCAAAATTCTTGGCACATGCTATGATTAATTCAGGTTCCAAAGCTGCTGTAGGGAAAGTATAAACATGATGTATGTAACTTTCCCGAATACTAATCATCTCATCCTTGGTAGATGTGTCTACTCTTCTTAGGAACTCCTCCATGTCAAGGTGACCAATTTTTGTGTCTCGAATCTCCTCCACGTATGGTGTAATCTGAGATGAGGAAATGGAGTTCTGATATATCTCATACTGGCACTTATTTTTTCTTACCCTTGCCTTTTGGGGATGCGGATCCTCCTTCTGACATGACAAGAGTTGCCGCAGCAGCAACTATAACATGGAAATTCCAGAAAACAAGCACATCATCATTAAGAGTAGAAAAATCCATCTAAGAACAGCCCTTAATGAAGAGGGGAAATATAAACAAGTGGGCTTTCCGGAAGCATCTGCATATGTTAGACAGCAAGTCTAACATTAGGAAAATATTTTCTCTCTTGTGCATGGACTTTTTGTGAGCAATGGCGTATGAGGTCAAAAAGTGGGCTTTTCGTACAACTTTGCATATTGGGACAGCAAGTCTTACCTTTTCCATATGGGAATATGAAAAGGTGGATTTTTTAAAACAAATTGCATATGGGGCGGCACTTAGCATCTTCTCATGCATTTTGGGAAAAGTCACTATCAAGAACGGGGTTTTTTATCTTGACTGCATATGAGAACAAATTGCATTCTCATATGCAACTTAGAAAAAGAGAGAAGAAGAAGAAACAAGCAACAAGCATGTACAATACACAAAAACGAATATACATATGCAACAAAGGAAAAGAATGAAGAAAATATACCTTCTCTTTGAATGCAAAGGGGAAGAACAACCAAACTTCTCAAGCTTACAAAATTCACAAAATTCTAGAAATGAAAGAAGTTCGAATTCAACTTGAGAGGAGAAGATAAGGGATATATTGGCAGTCAATTTGAAAGATTCCTCGTGAAAATTGAATGCAACTTCATGAGTCATGGAAGAAAGAGTGCCAAATGTATTTCATGCATCCCTAAATTGCTTAAAATCAGCAACAAAGAAGAAGTCTTCAACCAAAAACGTGCCCTATGCAAAGCAAACTCTTCTTTACTAAATACAAATGCATATATTTCGAATTTGAAAGAAGAGAAAACATTTCAACTTACCAAAAATCTGCCCTAAGAATAGGAATGTATGTTGCAGAGATTTGTGGCGAGATTCTTGCAAATGAAAACCGTTTTTCTTTGCATGTGCCCTAGGCGGACTTCTCCTAAAATGCAGCTCTTTGTGGATTTAAAACTCACGCTTTTTGTTATGCAAAGCCCACACAAAAATACACAATAAGCAAGAGGAAGAAAATGCTGTCTTCAGTGGAAGAAAACGCGTTCTTTTAATGCAACGGCATATGCAATATGCTTCAAGTTAAACACCTCTGCATATGTAGAGCGACCACGAATTTTTGTTGTTTAAACATATCGTTTTTGACATGTAAAGAAGGTAAAAAATAATGCCCAGCACTTGTCATGAGACCACGGGCTTTTGAAGAGACTTTACATACGTTTTAATATGTAAAATGATATGTTCTTACCTCTAAAAACGGCGCCCTTCACTCTTTGACAAAACCGTGGGTTTTAGAAGATCAAAAACATATGTTTTTTAATCAAAAATCGACGCCCTATGAATAGGAAAGTAACCACGGGTTTTTAGAGAAGCTTTGCATTTGTTTGTCATTTGAAAGACATGCACATACCATAAAAAAGACGTCTTCACCTAAATGACAAGCCACGCACTTTTCAAACCCTTTTACATATGTCTTCATCTTTGAACAGATATGCTAGAGAAAAGAAATTTGACATCCTACATGACTTAAGTCAAACAATGGCTTTTTGAAAATCTTTTGCATATGTTTTAATATGTAAAATGATATGCAATCAGCACAAAAAACGACACCCTCTTTTGGAGATAGAGAAAAACGTGTTTTTGGAAGCATATAGCCTAAGTTACCATATTCGTCCCTGCAACCTCAAATTTGAAATTCGATTCGATACTAATTCGAATTCGTGTCAAATTCGCCAATGTTCTGAGTAATTCGGCTCAAATTCGTGAAACAGGACCCTGGACGAATTTTGCAGCGTTTTGAAAGAATTTAAAAAATTGAAAACGAACCCAGAACGAATTTGAAAATTTGAAAACAAACCCAAAATGAATTTCCACAAATTTGGACTAATTTAGATCGAATTTCTGGGAATTTCGATTTTGTTTGACTTTCAACGCTTTTTTTATTTGTTTTTAATTGATTTTTTTCGCGTTTCACCCTAAAAAGCGTTGCGTTTTATCGTTTTTTGTATGCAGCAGTTTAGTATTACGTTTTACTTGCCATTACAAGCCGCGTTTGTATGCAGCCATTTAAGTTTTACCATATGAACTTATTTGCTGCTACATATGTTTACATATATATATATATATATATATATATATACACATTTAAAAAAATCCTTGTACGGACGAACCCAAAACGAATCGAACCCAGCCCAAAAATATTTTGGACGAATTTCGAACCCGAATCTCGAACCCGCATACGAACCGGAATCCGAACCGGCAATCTAGCATATAGCATATGTAATGCTGAGGAAAATCACCACCATTGGCAATGAAAGGTGAGAACATGAGTTTGTAATAAGTTTTACATGTTTTTTTTAAAATAAAATCCCCACTATTCACTTAAGTTAAATAACTTAAAAATGAATGTAATTTTATTCAAAAAGCCCATTCTTTTATCTTGCCAACTAAAAAGAAAAACTTTTAATAACATATACACATTCAAATTAAATATGCAGATACCATCAAAAGTCCACTTAATAAAGAAAGAACATAATCTTTATATGCAACTTAGAATTTAATAGCTTGATATGCAGATATGATTGAAAAACCCACTGCCATTAAAATCACTTAGGAAAAACTTCATAAAATGATGTGAAATTTTAAAATGGAGTTTCAAATCCACTTTACACATAAAACGAACTCTCAATTTGTGCAGTTGACAAGAAAAAGTCCACCTTTTTAATGATTTTTCAAAGACATGCAGTCTGTCCGAAAAAACCCCACTAGCAGGATCTTGAAAAGCCTATAACTTGAGTTTGACTAACCCAAACGACACCTAAGAGAGCTCAAAACGAGCGGGATCACGAAAGACTACAAACCTACGACAAGAAAGAAACAAAAAACAAAAAACAAAAACAAGGAAAAACGAAAGAACGACCAAAAGACTAAATGCTTTGCAAGAAGTAAAATCAGAAGAGAATCAAGGGATGATTGATTCCGTCGAACAAACCTCTTCCAGAACATCGACCTCCTTAGAGAAAAATCCTATCAATCGCTTGGGGATTGCGTAGGGTTGTTCAATTTTGTGAATGCAAAATTGAAGACAACACTACAAATAAATATATATATTTATTATATTCACATATTTTTGTATGGACAAACCTGGAACAATCTTAGCCCCGATTTATATTGCTAGATCCACAAACCCAAACTAGAATCCATACCAGAACCAGCAACGTAGGAATTATTGCATGCTATAGTTTGGTTGGTGCTTTGGGCACTTAAAATCAATTTTACATCATCAATTGGAGAGAGATCCAGATGCACTCACTCACCTTTCTCTCTGTACTCAGCCATGTAAACAAAAAAATTGAATATTGATGAGATATGCTTACCACTCAGGGAGTCTTTCATTCTTAAGTATAGGACCTTGCCAATCCTCAATTTCTGTCTCCCACCTGCGATAATCTGCAAAGAAAATAGGAAGCATCTTAGGTGTATTAATGGACAGTGTAATGCATACAAAGCATCTACAAACATTGGCTTTGTAGAAAAATAGTACAACGGATATTCTTCACCAATGCGTGTGATAGAATTCGATAAAATTCCTATTAGACATGAGAAATATTGAATAAAGAACAACTTCCATAAATGACAACTGTCTATCAAATAAATACAACACGGGTAATTACCCATCAAAGCATCATGCACTAAATGTATAGCCGACTCTTCTGAGGTACCATAGAATTGTGTGTATCTCCTGAAGTTCAATGAACAGAAACAATTCATCAATTAAGATTAACATTACTTCAAAATATTGTGATACTGGAGGAAGAAAGATCATGTACCTAGGATTACTGACTGAAATGACCTCAAAACCACAAAAATGTCAGCTACCAAAAGATTACACCAATAACTAACCCCATCTATTAATTTTCTTTAAGGCAGAAATGTGATCTTCACATACAGCATCCAACTAAAGGAAAGTAAAAGTAAACTTAATATTCAGAAGAAATTTGACTCCTATACTGCAGATTTTTAGAGCATTCTTGTACACCACAAGATGTCATTTACAGTTACATTATAAATTTCAACATAATTTGCAATTATTAAATTTATATAAATATTACCTTAAATAGGTACTTCCTTTAACAAATTTTACTTTAGGTGAGGCCCATGCTAAAGCAAAAACTATCGAGCATGTTCCATGAGGTTCAACCATTGCTGAGGCAGCAACTGCTGCACAGACAGCTTCTCCAGGTAAGGAGGGGAAACTACAGCCCGCATTCCAATTCTCGTCATCAAAATGTTGTTGCTATAATTTCAGGAAAATAAACAAGAGTGAGCTCAAAAAATTGGAAAATGTGACCCAAAAACTTGAATTATGTATTACATAAAAGTGATCTAATCACATTCAGAATAGAATAACTTTGACAGCAAAAATCAATATTGATTATGCTTCTAAGTTCACCCATCGATAGCAAAACAAACTCCATTGAACCATTAAGTTTAATATTACTGCATGCACCTGTTCACTATGCATTTTACATCTAGGTTACTACATCATCCAAAAATAAGTAGCAACCTATAAATGGTTCTATATTTTTGAAATACATCCCTAAATGTACATATTACTCTGTCATTAGCTAGAAGGACCAGATCTTCTGAATCTGAGTTACATTTAATCCTAATTGGAAACATAAAGGCAATCTAAATTGATAGGCACAAACAAGCTATTTCTTTATCAAATAGCATTATAAATATCACCAACGGTTAACAAGAGCTATTGCTCTTATTTATTGATCAATTAGGCACTTCTGTGATCTCAATTCTTGCCTTGGTGTTCACATCATCAAAATATTATACCTAATGTTCAAAGACATGGGCCAATAATTTCCATGCACTGAAACTCCAGTAGTCCTTCATGCAGTAAAGCATGTGCTGTATAAAAGCAATGCATCGAACACATACCTTTTTCATTGTGAGCCACATATCCTTGGCAGAGGTATAACTTTTTCCAGACAACCCAAAGCATGGTAGTACAGAAACATCTACGTTCTCAGTTTGACGAGAAGCAATTGCAAAAGTAACAGGAGGATAACCTTTTGCAGTTCTGCATTACACATAGAAGATTAAAATTAGCGACCAATGAACATACAAGAATCTGTGAATTGTAAAAGAAAAGCAGCACCATGGGCCAAGCATACAAGCAAGGGCAGTGATTCAGATGATCTCTCGAGTCTAAATGGAATTTCGAACTTATCAAAGCCCCAGTACACAATCATGGCAAAAGCGGAGACTATATAAGCTGGCAGCATTATAAAAATTATGGTGAGAGAATTTGTCAACCAAGCATAATAATATTAAGACCCCACCTTGCAAAAAATCAAGCAAACATCAAGGAAAATTTGTCATTTAGACTTTTGCGGGATAGTTGGGAGCATCAGAAAGCAAGTCTCAAGGGAAAACTGCAAACCAACCCTCAGCATAAATTATTCAAGGATGGACGACTTGCTTGTGATGTAGAAGCATGCCACGCACTCCATCAAGGCTTCTGTATCCCAAAACAAGACAAATAACCTTAAGTGTTAAATAATTTCTCAAGGCATAAACAAAACCAAAAAAGAAACCAAATGAATATGGTGGAAAACCATAGCTCTCCTTACATGAAAGGCTGATTGACGTGACCTCCTGATAGATGAGAAGCTCCACCAATCGAGTTCTGAATTTCAACATAATGATTAGAGATTATTTTTTGGAAAACTATCACCAAATGTACAGAAGATGAGAATATGTAAAGGCATTTGTAATTGAACCACATGCAAAAGAACATCCCTGTCACTGAAGATAATTTAGTATTAAGACTGAAAATTGATCTTATAAGATCTCACGTGGTACCATAATACAGTTGCTCTTTACTGCTCACAAATATAATGTAGATAGCAAAGCTTAAAGGATTGTACTTACAGCCCATGTAAAAAGCAAGCTCACATTTGCTGCTTCTTTGCCAGTGTTCACTAGCTACAAACAACAAAACATACAGAGCTTGCTTAATCGATAATCCCCAAGAGATTCAATCACTCCAAAATTCTCAAAGGCAAATTGTATATTTTGAATAAATGCAGATGAAAATATAATGCAGATGACAGGCTGCAGATAAATTCTCACAGTGTATGCAAAAGCACACGTAGGTAAACTACTTTCTCGATAATTGTGTGGAATGAAGGGCGAGATCTGTCGGCATGAAATCTTCAGCTCAGGGTCTGGCTCACCTGGAGGGGAAAAGCCACCAATTTCATGCAGCAAAATGAATTTCCTTGAATCTATTGCCATCCAACCATTACAAGGTACAGAACTCAAACGTTAAAAGTAAGCACCAATACCATCATATATTGTCCAGGCCCTTGGGAAAAGTGCATGATATGTTGAATATTGACCATCTAAACACCAATCCCATGTAGAAATCCCATCATCTCCTTTACTGCAAAATGAAAAAGCTTTTCGATAATGAACACCCAAAACAAAAATCTGAAAGCCTGAATAGATGGCAACCAGTACTGCCTACGCAGGCATGAATACAACTAATAGAAATCATATATCTCAATTTCTTATCAAAAATATAAGTTTTCATAACATAAAACACATTCAATTGAAACAGAGTTGAGTGGTAGCATGAAAATACTATCCATAATCTGAAACAAAGCACAAGGTAAAAATATATTGACGATTCACATTAGCTTTGGGATTTTTGTCTCTTATATCCAAATATAAGAATTTTCCAACATCCAAATCTTGCAAATAAAAAAACAAATATTTATTAGGCCATTCCATATAAAATAAATAATAAATGATTGAGGGAAATATATCACTTAATCAGGAGGCTTATAACCTTACCCAAGATCTTCAGGACGTCCTGGAGCCAATACAGATGCATATTGTTTCCTTCCTCCGTCTCGAGAAACAAATATCTGGGTCATGGACCAAAAAACTGGGTGAGAACTGTTGTCACCATGCACTGCAATCCTTTCTTTTTTGGTGCGGATCAATTATTTCATAACTTAATGTACAACTTAATAACACCACCTATATGAGGTCAAGTTCTCAATTATACACAGAATTCTTACCATGATCTTTAGAGGCAAAGATAACCACAGGTAAATATCCCAAAACAAAATAGATAAAATACATTTAGTCAGGTCTCTTTTAATATTTTTGGCACAATATTTACTCCCTAAACTACAATATTAGTTCCTGATGTAAGACAAAATTATTTATTCGTTAACCATTATTCAATAAAATCAATCCTACCAACAAATTGAATTTGACTACTTTTTCTTAAATTAAAGCTTTGGTTGAAAAACATTTAAAATTTGATGGTATAAATCTGTTTAAAATACCATTGGAGAAAACTAGAATAATATGCCTTATAACTGGACGCTTTGATTAATGTTACAAAAAATAAAGTCATGAGATAATAGTGTACAGCTTTTTTTTAAATTACAGTGATTGGTTTGCAGTTCACAGAGACCCAATGAATTTACGAAGGATTATGGATAGGGAGACACAGCTTCAGGGATGGCAAAAACATTTCCCAATTTTTGGGGTGGTGGGGACCAGCTATTAAAATCAGTCAAAAAAAGCTGACATTTTAAACAGAAATACAATGCACTGAATTTGTAATGACAATACTCCCCCCTTTGAGCATTTTGTGGGTGTTTAGTATTTTTTTCCTAACAAGATTAATTTATTAATATTTCCTGCAATAAATGGTGCATGTTGTCCAATCTTAAAATGGGGGATTGTAAGAACCCCTGTGAGTTCTAACTCTGCCAAACCACTAATTTGTTACACAAAGGACAAACTTGTTTTGAAGTTATGATAATATATGAATTTCTTTGAGTTTTCACCACATGATGCCAGACAAGAAAGATAATACAAGTAATATAATAAACTGAAATAGACTAGAAATGCAACAGAGCTGCAAATGATTCTTGTTCACTCATAAAATATATACAATGCTCAAACATTCACAAGGCATACCCAAGATAGCCAGCTGGTTGTAAACATTAAATTCTGGAAATTACCAGCAACATATAAATCTAGAAATGTAATCGATCTGCTGCTATAAATGATTTGTCCACTCAAAATGTATGCAAAATGCGTTGACTTTCCTGAGTGATCACAATGGATGAAACCCTTCAATCAAGTGTGAAACCCTTGTGTAAATTTCACCAAATTGCCAAAGTTCTCTAGTATTTTAATGTTCACGCCACTTTAGCAGCCAACATAAATTTTGATTTGCAAATGATTAACTCTTAATCTTAAACAATCTTCAAATCTGGAAACATATAATCTTGAAACCCTTGAATAATCTTTGTATTTCTTCACCAATATACACAAATATGACCACTATGTAGCCAACCCTTAAAGCAATCTTCAGATGATTTTCAACAACCTCTGATATCTGGAATTAATGAGAATTTTCATTCCCAATGATCCAATATGGCTGAAACCCTAGCTGGTTCCTTCTCCAAGCAAGAACTCCAAAAAACATAAGTCAAATATCATCAAGAATGAATTATATTTGCTTTTTGGACCCTTTTATAACTTCTCCAAGTAGGTTGATCCATTTGTGCTTTTTTTTAATTCCATCTCAAATCCATTTTAGGGTTGCATAATAACTATATAATAATTCTCCAATATGGGCACCCAAAGTCAAAGTCACAATAAATGTTTTTTAATATCATTTAAATGATATAACATGTCCTCACATTGACTTTACAAATTACTTTAATAATTGGCCCCATAAATTATAATCAATTAATGCACTTTTAAGTCACTTAATTGAGGGTCATGGCCCCATTGCACATAAAGTGACTATATAACTTTATATTATGCCTTTTAAGAATAATTTTCTTTTTATATTAATATAGTTGAAGGAGCTAATACATCATCCAAAAAGAAGACTTTCACTGCTTAAGAGTAGCTGTCAACTTTATAGTCTACACTATCTTCTATCCTATAGTATCATTTTATCATCAGCATTTACATTCATCATTGCATTAGGCCTTGCTTTTTACTATGGATAGAATTTCTCGAGTATATATCATTTCATACATACGAGTACAAAAAAGAGAAGGCATCATCAGCTAGCAGTTCCATTAGTCATTACTAGTATTGCCCCATCTTGGACCCTCATTACCAAGGTTGTTCCATCCTGTAACAGCTTCATAAGCATCCCCTGCACTGTGCTACCCACCAGCATTGTCAGCATCGTCTTCACCATGCCAACCATCAGCATTCTAGTTAGTATCACTTGTCACATCCCTCAGTTCAAAAGACCAAGAGCCTCTGGCCATTTTATTGTTTTGTCGTGGATCAATTCCGAACTCCCTGATGGACTGTTCCAGTGCCTCTACTTCCTTTGGAACCAGCATGTTTTTATGCTGATTGATGTACTGAATGGCTTTAATGTCATCTTTATGGATCTGCAGAGAGCCTTCCCTCATCAGGATCATGAATCTATCTTTTGGAATCACCAGCACTGCAAAAACCTGTGTCATAATATAATAATGAATGAGTTTAATTCTAAACTTAGTAAGTTGCCTCTTAGTCTTTTGAAAAACTTCTCCATTCTTGTCTTTCCAGAGGAACCATAGAATCTCACATGTTAGAACAGACCTGAACTTATTCAATGTAAGGCCAAATGAATCCACAAAACCAGCAAGAATCTCACTCCATGAAAGACCAGGACGATTGTTCCAAACAACAGGAGAGCCAAAGAAAATAGACCATACACCACAAGCATGTTTACATTCAAAAAAAGGTGTTCAAAAGACTCGGGTACAAAAAAGACACCACAAATAATAGGATCACTACCCACAGAGGATAAAGTAGCCCTCACAGCCAACTTTTTGAGAAGCAGAAGCCATCTAAAACAGGACTTTTTAGGATCAAAAGGAGAATGCCAGAAAAAATAAATAAAAAGTGTCATTTGGTGAAGGTCAAATCAAAGCCCCAACACTGGTTAACTCGGTTTATGATTGAGCAATCATCTTTCAGCATCTTATATATAGCTTTAGTAGACACATCTCTAAAAATAGTACCATCAACCCACTTTAGTTGCTGCGAGAAAGAATCAGTATCCATGATTTTACCAGGGAAGAAAGAACTAGTAGCTTTAACAATTAAAGAATATGTCTTCTTCTGTGAGGAAGGAATCCCAAATTTAGAACTGATTTCAGTCCATGACCCTAACCAGTTATCAAACAGAATATCCCTTATTAGAGAAATACCCTTGTCATTCCAAATTTTTGCAGAGCAACTTTGTGTCAAAGCAAGGAGTTTATTATTCATATATACCCCCCACCAGAGGGATCTATCAAGAACAGCATATGAGGGAGGATAAAGTAGCCCCCACAGCCAACTTTTTGAGAAGCAGAAGCCATCTAAAACAAGACTTTTTAGGATCAAAAGGAGAATGCCAGAAAAAATCAAATAAAAAGTGTCATTTGGTGAAGGTCAAATCAAAGCCCCAACACTGGTTAACTTGGTTTATGATTGAGCAATCATCTTTCAGCATCTTATATATAGCTTTAGTAAACACATCTCTAAAAATAGTACCATCAACCCACTTTAGTTGCTGCAAGAAAGAATCAGTATCCATGATTTTACTAGGGAAGAAAGAACCAGTAGCTTTAACAATTAAAGAATATGTCTTCTTCTGTGAGGAAGGAATCCCAAATTTAAAACTGATTTCAGTCCATGACCCTAACCAGTTATCAAACAAAATATCCCTTATTAGAGAAATACCCTTGTCATTCCAAATTTTTGCAGAGCAACTTTGTGTCAAAGCAAGGGGTTTATTATTCATATATACCCCCCACCAGAGGGATCTATCAAGAACAGCATATGAGGGAGGGCCTCCAATAGCCCCTTTAGCTGAGAGTAAGGTCCTTACCTGAGTCCAAACCTTCCACAAAGAACTAAACACATAGGAACCAAAGATTTTCATATTGAACTTCCCCAAGATAATATCACATAATGGAATATCCTTCCACTTTTTCCCTTTTGTGATAACAAATTTCTCAATATTGTTCCTAATCAACACCTTCCATGGCTCATCTCCACTTAGTTCTTTAAAAATCCATTTGGAAGCAAGGGCCATACCGTGAGCCTTGATGTCTCTAATGTCAAGTCCACCCAACTTTTGTGGTATACAACATCATTCCCACTTAACACAATGCCTCTTTTGTTTCCTAGTGCCGTCAGACCATAGAAATTCTCTCTTAGTCCTGTCAATTTTATTACACTGATAATTTGCAAAAAGTCATGATGAGAAGTAAATATGATGAGAAGAGAGAACCTTCTGCACAACTTGGACCCTCCCAGCTAGAGAGAGGTGTGTTTGCCATTTCAAATGTTTTTTTTTCAATTTTGGAGAAGAGCCAGAGCCACATATCCTTTAAGGATGGTTCAACAGCAAAAGGAATACCCACATATCTGACAATGTTGTTTGCTCATGTCAACTTCCACCCTTTCGAGACCAACCAATTAGGAACATCATTAGACCAACCCAATACAGTAGATTTGTGAGGAGAAATTTTTGCTCCCGATGCCAGGCAAAAAAATTGTAACCTTTTAACCATATTATCAAAATTTTCCTCATCCAAGTCTAAGAAAAGGGAGGTATCATCAACAAACTGGGCATTTATGAGCTCATCATGATTATTGAGGGAGATACCTTTAATCCGAGGTCTGAGTTCAGGTGTTCTCAAAATATAGTACAATGCATCAGCAACAATAACAAATAAGGCAGGGGCTATAGGACATCCCTGTCTAATGGACCTCCTGAGAGGGATAGCCTCTGATAATTCCCCATTGACCTCAATAACTGTTCAAGAGTCCTGGAATAAGATATGAATCCATCTACAGAAACATGAAGGAAAGCCAAATGCCTGCAGCATACCCATGAAAAGGCCACTCAATCCTGTCGTATGCTTTCTCAAAGTCCAGAAGAATCATTGCCACATTCTGACCATCAACCTTAGCCCAATGCATAGCCTCCCAACTGGTAATCAGATTTTCAAGGATATATCTACCCTTAATAAACCAGTTTGAGTGACATGTATAAAGTTATTAAACAAACCAGAGATCCTCCTAGCAAGTACTTTAGCAAAAATCTTGTATGATAGATTCAGCAGTGTGATAGGCCTCCAATTCTTAACTAGGGTCTTGTCCCCACTTTTAGGAAGTAGTTTGATGACTCCTCTGTTAATGTCTTTGCCCAAAGATCCCCTTTCAAACACATCCTCATACAAAGCTACTAGCTCCGGAGCAAACCATTCCACATGTTGTTTATAAAATTCAATAGGCAAACCGTCTAGCCCAGGTGATTTACCATTGGCCAATGAACTGATAGCAGCTTCAATCTCCTCACAAGAAATTGTTTGTTCAAGTGCTCTAGCCTCACTGTCTGAGATCTTTTTTGGAATGGATCTTAAGCATTGTTTAAGGCATCTTGATTATCTCTACCATGCTCAGATGAGAATAATTCTTCATAGAAGTTATAGAATGCATCTTTAATAGAGTTAGGGTCATTAGATATGGAGTCATTAATTTGTATTTCTTCAATAAGTTCTCTTTTGTTCTTGGCTCTGATCAGATTGAAAAACTATTTGGTCCCCTTGTCACCTTCCTTGATCCAATTCATCTTTGCTCTAATCTTCTGCCCTTGAATCTTATAATGTTGAATCTTCCTCCGATACTTTTTAACCCATATCAGTTGTTCTTCCAAGACATTGTCTTCCCTTTTAACTTGGAGCTCTTTTTCCAAGAAATTTATTTTGGATTGTAGAAAGGTTTCTTCCCTGTTCCTATCCATAGATTTCTTCTTTCCAATAATCTGGAACAGTTGCTTCCAAGTGTCAGTGAGAGACACCCACATTTCTCTGGGTCTGAGATCCATATTACAGAATTTAGTTAAGCAAGAAGCCATTCTAATAGCTTCCCCAGTGTCATCATCATTGAGAAGGGATACATTCAATTTAAAACCATTATTCTTCTTATTTTTAATAGGGGAAGAGGAATCAACATCAATAGACACAAAAGCATATAGTGGAGAATGATCAGAAATAGTAGCTGGGGTAACACAAATAGGAGCATGCCCACCCTGAGAAGAAAAGGAGAAAAAATTGGCCTCACCATATACTTTGTCCAGTCTACAGTAAAGCCTCTGATGACCACTTTGATTATTGCACCATGTGTACCAAATATCAGAGTACGACTCCTTGTTTTCTAGGGGATCCAACAAATTGAATCTTCTTTTGAATTTAGTCCAGAGAAGTGTTCATTACCTTTCCAGCCATACTTAGTGCCACCACATTTATCTTCTTTATATTCAGCCATATTAAAGTCTTCCATAAACATCCAACAAGCATCGGGAAGCCCAGAAACTAACCAATCCCATACATTGGCCCTCTCCTAGTAATCATTTGCAGCATATATGTTACACACCCCAAAAATCTTATCATCCTCCTTAAATGTAATCCAAAGGGCCCTTTGACAGGGGGAGACCCCATTGGAAATAATCTTATCAGCCCACTGACGACCAACAAGGATATCAAGGCCACCTTTTCCTCTTTCATGATTAGAGTGAAATCCAATGGCATGATCCCACAAGAATATTAATATGGTGTATGCTTGGAAACCCACCACTTTAATCTCTTGTAAACAAACAATGTCTTTCAGTTTGAGATTATTGCACCACTTTCTTACAACATATTTCCTATCAGGCATCTCCAACCCCCTAACATTCCAACTATGGTTGTGTATCATCATAAAAGATATTATGAGGAAGGTTTTGAATTCTTATACAATCTGTTGAAGCATTATGGGATCTCATTATCCTTCTTCTTGCTATTATTGGACAGAGACTATCTATCCATTGTTTTCCTTTTCTTTTTAACATTTTTAACCTCAATGAAAGGTATTGAATTCTCCTCATCACATATAACATCCGCAGACACTTCTTTGGTGGAATAATTGGCACCAGGCACCGACCCACACTCATCCAAAGGAAGTACATCATTTTTTTTAACAGCTCTCTCAGAAATGATAGCTAAGGTCAATTGTTGAGCATCAACTCTAGGGGAGTGTTATGTTTTTTTCCAAATTAGAATCCTTAGGGTTGACAAATATCTCTGCTTGATTGCCGGTTAGGGCAACAAATTCTTCACCATTAGCAGTGGACGAGACTACCTCAAATTCATCATCAAAAAGAGGGCTAGTTAAACAAGAAAAAGCATTCTTCCCTTGACCAAGGTCAGGTTCGACCGTGTCTGATTTCTCAGTATTTACATTAATACCAAGGGTATCATTTGATGAATTCAAAATGTTATTGTTTTTTTCCATTTTATCAATAGCATTATTCATTTTTTCCTTATCGGCTTCCTTAGAAGCCACTTTAAAGCTAGCATTCTGAGCATTTTTGTAATGTCCCCTTCTCGGGGCACATTATCTCATGACATTTAGTTAGCCCTTTATCGTGGTCCGGTGGGCTAATCGAGGTTTGGCAGGTGATCAGAGGGATGTTTGGCCTAGGCGTTTTCAGTTTCAGGCTAATCAGAGCAGTTTCCACAGGATTTCCAAGGTGCTTACTATTTATAGTAAGTAGGAAGAACTCAATGTTCCTGGCATTTCAATAGTGGACTCGGAGCGTCTCGCCAAGAGCTTTCCGACAAGCTATCACACGTCTTCATCCGAGTTCGTTTGGTCCTCCATTTTAATGCCAGAAGATTCCTTACTTTATTTTATTATGTCACTTTATAACCCAACGGTTATGTTTATTTAAAAAGTGACTTTAAGTGGAATATGAAGAGACAAAGTGGGGAAACTGAAGAGTCACAACTGCAGCTTTAAAAGAAGACTTGGAGTCTCATTGTGGATGCTTAGTATTGATTTTATATTTATCTCTTGGAGATATCAGGAAGCTTTCAGCTTTCGAATACAACCGTGAGGACGGAAACCCTTTTGGCTTAGAGGTGTATTGGACGTAGCCCCAGTTCGTCTCCGGTGCGGATTCACAGCAGAGTTCGTCATTGTATTCACAGGTTCTTATCATTCGATCTTGTGCAGAATCCATAATGCTTTCCATTCATAAATCTCATGCACAATGTGTAAAGCGGCAATTGCACAAGTATCAAATATAGTCCCGCAAGCGTCAATGGCAAGAAATGTTGAAGAGATCATTGATGTTGAAAATTCACATGTGGCAATTCCAATGCCGCACTATATAGAAGTTGAAAGTAAAGATCAAAATTTTCAAGAACATGAGAAAGAGATAGAAGAATCCAGAGTTGAATCCTCCCATGCACAAACCGATGATCAAGCATGGACACTATCATTTGATGGATTGAAGTCGAAGAAAGGAAATGGAGCAAGCGTCGAGTTGGTCAGTCCGAATGGAGAAACTTATTTGGCAGCACACAAATTATAGTTCCCATGCACGAATAATGTCGTTGAGTATGAATCATGGGTTATTGGATTGCTACTCACTGTCCAAAAAGGTGTCAAGATCTTCATGCACGTGGAGACTCAGATATAGTGGTTGAGCAGGTTCGGAAGCAATATATGTGTCATGATAAAAGAATGGGTCGCTACCGCAACAGGGTATGGGACTTAATTGAAAGCTTTGACGCTTTCAACATTAAAAGAATATGTAGAGCAAATAATCTGATGGCAAATTCACTAGCCCAATCTGCAAGTTCGTTGGAACCACTGGCCATGGATTGTGTAAATAAATTCACAGTGAAGCCAACTTCAGTACCCTCCGTACCTGACAATGTTACAAATTTCCAAGTGTTTGAAGATGATTAACATATCCTCGATTGTCTAACAAGTTCGAGGGTCTTTGAAGCTCAAGTCAACAAGCACAGTTCGAGATTGATGAAATAACAAATTTAAGGACAAACACCATTCCTAAGGGAATGATAGAGTTGGAAAGAATATTTGACTCTGACAGATTGAGTGCCCTCAAGTACTAGACATCCGATGGAGGTGAATGCGAAAAGGTAAATATAGGAACAGAAGAAGATGTTAAGAATGTCTTTATTGGGAAAGTTTGTACTCCTGAAGAGAGAGAAGGCATCCTAAATTTGATGTAAGAATTTCCAGATGTGATTGCAATGGAAAATATGATGGTGTTTTGATAAACTCTTTTTGGTTCATACTTTTGATGTTTTACTGATTGTAAATCGTTGTGCAAAGTTAGCCTGATCCTCATTCCTACGTATGCTTAACTTCTACCATTCACACACATTGTTCTTTCTAATGGTGTTTGTGGTGGTATGAAACTCAATTGCATAACCCCTTGAAGATTGCACGGATACTTGGCGAAGCAAAACTTGGTTATTCAGGAATTTGTCCACCAAAGTATTGACCATTGCTATCATTACCCTTAGGTTAGATTAGAATTTCTGAACCTTAAACCCCTTTTATTTCCGCATATCTCGCGAAAATCAAAAAAAAAAAAGAGCTTCATTGCAAATCTTCTGATAGTTCCCGTGTTCATCATGATGTGAAATCATTCCAAGTTTGAAAACGTAAGGCCCCTTTGTGATTATCAGCAAATCACATTTACCACCAAGCTTATCCATAGTCAAGACCTGACATAAAAGGAACCTTGGAGCCATCGTATGATCTTCTCGCAATCTTAGCATACAAGAGACTTTAATCAAGACAGGATAAGATACCTCGGTATTTTGTTCTACTATTTGGTGGGTCATAAAACGCACATCAACAGGTACTCCACCTCATATGGATGGCACAGGCCACATGAGGCCAAGAGGGATGGTATATACGCTCTTGGGCCTAGGGTAAGGAGTCTCTAGGGCACCTTATCAAGTCACCCTACCTTATCACTTTTATGGTTGAGTCATCTCAAAAATTATTCAAGCAATCTATTAATTTGATTTGCATTTCCAATATATGCTTATTTCTAACTGAACAAGGCTAATTATGAATTATGATTATAAATGATTCCTAACTTGTTTGCAGGGTCTAAATCAAAGTGAAAGGTATCTCTAAACCCAACTTGTTTCAATTAAAAATTGTAACCAGGGCAAAATTTGGGTACTCATAATTTGGAGACATTACAATTGGTGAACCAAAAAAATCTATCTGCAATTCATGATCCAACACCTTGCTAAATGTCTCTTGCAACATCATTGCCAAAGCCTATGGTCTCAAACAAAGACCTCTCCTTCCCCAATTAGCCCATCTTGAACAAATTGGTTTCAATAAGTCACAATACATCCTTGATAACATTATTGTTGTCTACGAAGGGATGGAACGGACTCCACACTCCTCAAGACGTACAATGTTTCTCAAAATTGATTTTCACAAGGCTTATGACCATACTAAATGGCCTTTCATTCTTTCCATGCTTCAAGTGTTGGATTTTGAGCCCTATCTTGTGCATTCTACTAAGATTCTTTTCACAAATACCTCTACCTGCATTACTATTAATAGGCAGCAATCCAACTCTTTTGGGCTATGCCTGTTTATCCACCTAGGCCCTACACTTTACATGCTTTCTATTAAAGGGTTGGTTATCTTTTGATGCATGTGGTCTCCCAAAAGCTAGTCAAGTGCATATCCTTGCCCAATTAATTTAGCTAGCTTGTTAACGGCCATGTTGCGAACAATTCACTTCTAACTTTAATTGAAGAAGATAATGTCAAATATGCCCTTCATTGCCTTGACATTATTTGCGACGCCTCAAGTTTGAATGTGCAATGGCAAAAGACTCAATGCCATAGGCAATCTTTCTTCCTAAGACTGACTGGTTGTATTCTTTCTACTGAAAATGGATTGATCATAGTGGGGTTTTCATACTTTTCGGCATCCTCTTTGCTTTTCAAGAATCTTTTGCTGCCTTAAAGAAAGCTAGTATTTCCAAAATTGAGAAAAAGTCGGGTTACTGGATTACTAAACCTCTCTCTCTCTAGCTAGCAAATTCCAAACGTACTCTAAAACTTTGGTTGCTACTCATGAACTTTCCTCTTATTAGGTTCCTTCTAAGGCTTCCTATTTGAAGATCAAAAAGTTGCCCAAGGATTTCCTTTGGACCTCTTCAAAAGGGAAAAAAATGCTTTCACTATGAGGCTTGGGAATTACTATCCCCCTCATGATGTTAGGGGTTTAGGTTTACCCTCAATCTTTTGTCAAGACCCTGCTCTTTGTGCTAAATGGAGTGCTACGGCCCTAAAAGGTGAGGATGCCTAGAAAAGTCTCATATGACATTGTATTTCATCTAGAATGGTCTCTTAACATTCAGCTTGGAAAGGCCTTGGGCTTCATACTCTCCTCACTATGAAGAAGCCCATTCAAATCCAAGGTACATTTGTTATCAATAGCATTTGGAAGGCCCGGGAGTCCATCAAGCCCTAACTTCTACGGGTTGATAATAGCTTCCACAATGCACTTCCTATTAGTCCACAATCGATTTGGTGGTCTTCAATTCCTTCCAGACAAGACCATCCTCTAGTCAAAGCCCCCTGGGTCCATGCTTTGAAGTTTTCTAATAAGAAGTCCAAACATTGCTAGATCTTTTGAATAGAGCTACCAAGAATTTGTTATCCTAGCCTAAGGCTGAGTTGAAATTCCAATTTGCCAACCAGGATCATACAACCCAATTCTTATCTTGGCCTAAGGAGGCGCATGCAACTACAGAAGTCCCAGGTCAATCTAGCGGAGATTTAGTTGCAAATCAAAACCTACCACAAGATAAATAAGGTAGTTATTTGCAAATCTAAACCATTTTCCACACAACAGTAGTAGGGAGATTGTTGCCATTCAACACAACTATACAAGATAGCTCTAGGGCGCCAAGTCATTGAGGATTGCATGCCTCAATCAACAATCAATCATAGATGCAAGTGGTCAAGATCCAAACATCCATCTGCAGGCCAAACCCTACTAAGAGTTGATATTGAAGAGGGTAGTAGTTGAAGAACCTAAAAGCATTGAGGTTTTTCCATAGATGCAAGAACCTATGTCCACTTTTTAGGCGAGAAAGTGGAAGTGTCTTTACTGAATTAAATATTGTCACAGTCTGACTAAAAATTCGATGTATTTACACAGAATCTTTAAAAAGTCTAGTAATATCAAATGTAGGGGTTTAAGTCTAGTTTTCAAATATAAAATTTATTCTAATACCCAAATGATACAAATTAATTCAGTATAAATTATACAAAAACTACTTTTTAAAGTCACTTTTTAAGGACCATACCATGCATATGTATGGCTAGCATAATTTGACCTAAACAAAAGTATTTTCCTAATTCATTTCGAGAAAGGAAGTGTATTATACTAAAGATTGTTGAGTATTTTTTTATGATTTTTTCCAAATATTTTTTCAAATAAATTTTTATCAGCCCTAATTGCTATTTCCCGAAACCCCTAGTGTACCACCAACATAATTTGAGCTAAACTAATCATTTTTTCATTGTATAAAGAGTTATTTGTAGATTGACGACATTTTGATTTTTTTGACAAGACTCCTCATAAATTAATTAAAAAATAGAAAAACAAGACCAATCATTAAAAAAAATACATATTTGAAAACTAAACATCGTCATCTATAATGGGTTTCTTTTTGCCAAGTGTGATCTATAATGGGTTTTACTTTTAATTTCATAAATATTTCTGAAAAAAAAGTAGCCAGCCATATTGCCAGCCACTTTTTCTCTTGCTATTTTCTTGGCATTATTCTTGCATGTCCATGGCTACAGGTGGGTTTCAATTTTCAAATGTCCAATTTTATGAAATGCATACCGCTCCAAAATGCATACCATTCTAAAAAGGAGCGGAAATATGATGTATTTAGAAACAAGTACCCATTTTCTCGAGCTTTTTTCTTCTTTGGCCAACACTTCCCCTATATGTGGACCCAACTTCTTGTGGGTATCCTTTTACTGAACAGCTTATTCAATCTAAACCAAGCCTAATTCAAGGGCATCACCTAGGTGCATGACAATCCATTACTCTTTAATTCTAGAGGTATTACCCCCTTCACACAGTGAAGTTTGACATTGCCCATCTTGCTACTATTGTAATCTAAGAGCCCATTAATGAAAGGCATTGTTGTAAAGACGTTTGATTTTCAGCAAGTGCTTATTATTTGCAAAAAGGATTATGGTTTGATTCTTCAAATCTGAATACGTGTTTGAGGATTATCGTTTCAGATCTCATAATTCTTGCCACGAGTTCATTTCACTTTCAAATGACCATATACATAATCCAAAGCCTAATCAATAGGATCATAATGAGGAAGTCATCTCCAAGATGAATTTTCAATTTTGGGTTCAAACAAAAAAATTAAATTTGGGTTCTAACAAAAAGATAAAGTTCAAGTTCAAATAATGTACATGACTTCTGATTTCATAAGATGAATCCATGTCAATTTCAGATGACCAAATGCATAATACTTATTCCCAGGCATAAGCAACGAGATACTAACGAATGAGTTATCTCCAAGATGAATTCTCAATGTTCCACAGAGTCTCCTAATGCAGGGATAGGGGGATGGGAGAACCAAGGGCATAAGTTTGGGAGCAATAGAGGGGGAACAGCACTAATAGACATATAATGCTTGAAAAAATAGTTATTAAAAGATGTATAAGAATTACATTTCAAATGAAACTTTGGCAAATTAGTAAAATAGAAAATTGCAAATGTTAAATACTAAAACACTTGACTACTACTAAAATTTGACAAATGAAAATGTCAAATTGGAGATTTCTATTATATCCAAAATATCATAAAGATGATTACAATGAGTAGCATAATAACAAAATAACAAAATGTAGTCAAGGGGGACCTCTAATCCTCCCCAAACTCCTCATCACTAGAACTACTGGACTCCTCATGGTCAAGCTCCACCAAACTAATACCAACCAGCCCTCCATCGTGAATTGTAGCATCCTCATTAATCTGTGTTGGCTCCTTTGGCTCTACATCCCATCATGCTACTAGACTCTCTTTGTACACAAGTTTCTTGCGGTCAATGAGACGCAAAGCACTATGTGCAGCCACAAGCTTCTATGCTATCCTAGAGGTAAGTTTGTTCCTCTTAAAAGACTGAATGAAGCTATAGGTAGATTAGTTTCTTTCAATAGCTGAAGAACTAGAAACCTAAGATAGTAATCGAATGGCTAGAGTGGTAGTTGAAGATTAGCTAGAGTGGTAGTTGAAGATTATGTTCCATGGCAATCCCATCACAAAATTGGGTCCTCATGTGCCATAGTTGATATATCCATCTTGGCCGCCACAAAATAACCCCTAAAAGTGACAAATTTGGTCCACTCAGTGCAAATTATGTTGGCATCTATAGGATTGTACATCTTCTCAATGGCCCTAAAGAACCCTACCTTCACCTCAGCATCTTGCATCGGTGTAACTAAACTAGGCCTAGTCTTGTACCACTTAGGATTCAATGCATAGGCAGCCATATGCAAGGGATTGTTGAGATTCTTCCATCCCCGATGAATGATTGACTGAATGTGGTCATTGTAGAATGCTAATGTGGGGTCCTCTTGCATGATAGCCCTCATCTAGTCGAGCATTGAATCAATGCACTCGTATACCTCTCCAAGGTTAGGTGCATTTGCATCCCCATATTTGATGACCTGGAAAACTAGAGCAATGATGGAGACTATATATTTTGCATCACTCTTCATTATAACGTTCACCCTCCTCCCCTGCTCTATATTGGACTCATCCCACCGATTCCAATTTTGTTGTCATAACCATGAGTTGCAATAATCATTCTCTCCAAGAGAACGAAGTAGGATGCACACATGGTCTCAACAAGTTTCAATAACTCCTTAAAGAAGCTCTTGAAGAGTGCATGTGAAGTGTGGTGGTTGCGGTCAAACATCCGCACATCTCTAGCATCACTGACCGCTACGCTTATCCACTCAGTCTTCCCCACATCCTTGAGTGCATATTCATGGCATGCACACAACATGGAGTCCAAATTTTCTTGTAAGCTGCCTCAACAAATTTACCAACAAGTTTGCACACATGTGTCGCATATGACATACTTGGATCACATTTTGTGGCCCAACCTCCTCAATAGCATTTTTGAGGACCTAAAACTGAAAATTGACATCTTTGTGATGCCCTAAACAATCAACTATCTTAAGAAAATATGGGTCCTCTATACATGTAACCATGATATTGATGAGTGGACGATGGCTAACGTTTGTCCACCCATCCATGACTATTACTACATCCATTATGCATCCAACATTCCCTCATTTTCTTCATCAACACAGTGATCTTGGAATATTTCATATCCAAGATTGTGGTCCTCAATTTTGTCTCACCTGGCAGAAAATATGATGGTCCACCCCTTGCTACCATAAACATCATCTCCTTATAATAAAGAGATCAAGCTGCATGAAATGGGATGCCATTGGCAAAGAAGAACTTGCTAATGGCACCATCTATGTCATCCTCCAACTGCACATTGAACAAATCAACTATGGGGTTACTTTGAGATTGCAATTTGCATTTCCCCTTACCCTCTTTTGTATGGGCACTGGAAGAACCTAACATCACTCCTCCCCTCCGCAAAGTATGGCTAGAACTCTATGGTTGGCTCTGTTGAACACGTGTCCTATGAGAGAAAGTAGTAACCAAAGGTGTGTTTGCATTGTCATTAGGAATACCCCATAGCTTGTTTATCTCAGCTTTGTATTTGAGAGTTGCCTCTTTCACCAAAAAAGAAGATATATCCACATTTTCCTTGAATAAAAGGTGTGCATTAACTCTAGTAATGCTACAATACCATTCTAGATCACAAAAGTTGAACTTCCACGTGCCACCAGATGTTCCTACTTTGCTTAGTTTTTTTCTTGCAAATTGTTTGCAAGGAGACTTACAATCAAAAAGGACCCCTAGCATACTCTACTAGTAATGCGGAGGGGCAATCTATACTAGTTGTTGCACTTGTCATGATACTAGTTTGGGCTTCCAGTGCATGTTCATCCCCATGATCAGCCCCCTCAGCCTCAGGGGCATATTCAGATTCAGTACTGTCACTATGAACCTCTACCTCATCCTCACTCTTGTCATGAATGCTCATTGTGACGCTGCAATAAACAATATAATTTCAATAAGTGCCTAGTTTCAGCCTAGTTTGATGTTGAATCTTGATTACGGTATGAACATTGAAAATGTAAAATTAAAAATAAACAATGAACATTAAAAATGTCTAGTTTCAGCCTACTTCGACAATAAAAATACCTAGTTTCAGTCTAGTTTGAAAATAAAATTCAGTTTGATGTTGAATCTTGATAACAATATGAAAATCAATATTTAAAAATGAACAATGAACATTTGAATGAATCTATGAACATTGAACAATGAATATACATTTGCGGCCATAGAAAACTTAGAAAGTGAAATTTTGAAAATGAGACTTATAAAAAAAAAGAAACAAAAAATTGAAAAAAGTCATAGAAACCTACCTCATGCTTGAAAAAATCCCTCTGAGTTGATGTAGAAACCTCTTCTTCTCCTCCTTGCTCCTTCTCACCCCTCTTGCACACGCAACACCTCAATCTCACTCACTCACTCTTGCTCCTCTTCAACCTTGCTGTTGGAAAACTGAGAAATGCAAATGTGAGTTAGAATTAGGTTTTGTGAGTGTTTTATAAAGTTTGGGGAGGTTGGAGTGTTGGTGTCTTTAATTGTTTCACCTATTAAGTCATTCTACTAGGTTGTAAACACACATGTTGCTTAAGTTTACTTAGGGGCCACATAAGAATATTCCCACTTTCAGTGGTATTATCACATCATCACTTTTCCACCTTAAGTGGGACTTCCACCTTTGGTGGACTTATCACTTTATCACTTTTCCACCTTTTGTGGATGTGTTGCACAAACAACTTTCCATATTGGAGGTGACCACCTTTAGTGGACATGTGACACAAACATCTTTCCACTTTGGAGGGTGTTCCACCTTTAGTGGACATGTAACACTTACACTTTTCAACCTTAAGTGGGTGATAAGCTATCACTTTGTGCATCAAGTCATAAGATTACAACACTTGTCATAATCTTATGCATTCCTATGTCTCACCTTGGTCTATTTAACCAAGGGATCTCCTTTGTAATACTATACCAGTTGATTCAATCAATGAAGTGAATTCAATTAATTCAATCATCCAGTTGATCCATTCTTTTGAATTATTGGTGAGAATACAATTTATTCCTGTCATATTATTCTCTCTTGTTATTGTGCTTTCCATTAGGCCTCTAGATCTTGGGTTTGATGACCCTATTTTTTAGCAGGTTGTGGCAGTGACTTGGTCAACTCATCATTGCGACCCTCGTGAGCTGATGCAAGGTTTTGAGGGTCCCAATTGGCAGACTTGCTATTTTTAGTAAGTCTGGACTTACTATTTTTAGTAAGTCAGTTGGTCAATTTCTATTTCTGACAAGGCAGTATCGGCAGTGGTCAATTCTCCAGACGATATTCAGTTGTGCAGTTTCTTGGGCTGGGGACTTACTATTTATAGTAAGTCTATTTTTGGCAGTTGCCATTTTTGGCAGTGCAGTGATGAGCATGTTGGTCAGTCAGTATGGCAGGTGTTGCAGGAATTATCATCATAATTATATTTGATAATTAATTGTATTAAATAATAACAATATGTTATTAATTAATAATAAGGCGATATTATAATGATTTAGAAGTTTATATTATGAAGAGCAATTAACTAATGATGGTTTTTTGGAAACTATGGAGACCAAGGAATTATAAATACAGGCTCATTTGTGAAGTAAATCATCGAATATTGATTATTGAAAATTGTTCTTGGGAATTGTTCCTCATTATCTGAGCCCTAGTATAAGGGTCAAATTGGCTTCTAGAAGACTGATTCTTCTGAAGTTAATATCAATTTGTTGCTAAAGTATAACAAATTGTAATTGCATCACCTCTCTACTGTGAAGTCTGTGGCTAAGAGAATTTGTATGAGTTCGGGGTTTATGCACACTAAGCGTGTAGATCTCTTTAATTCTGATTTGTCTACATTTTACTGAGTTCTGCTGGAAGAGTGTGATTTATTGCAAGGGCTGAAGTATTGTATCAATCTGCAATTTATTTCTGGACTGATTGGTTTTGT
>MU227236.1:2103709-2126432 GCA_018584345.1 Thuja plicata | reverse complement strand
TGTTTTGAATAAAACTATTATGTATTGGATTTAAGAAATGCAAGTGAAATGAATATATAGATAAAGAGCAATTTCCAGAATTCGTCAAATATTTGTATCTTGTAAAGGGAATTCATTTAAGAACTATCTGAGCTTGCCTGCCAACTGTTCGACAAAATGTCAAACATATGTTTTTGCATAGTAATTGATTTAAATTACATGGTTTAAAGATGAGGCCAAGTCAGGCTCATTACATTGGGTGGCTACCTTCATAGTCAAAATCTTACATGGAGAAGGCCCACTTGCCTTTAGGGCTCAGCCCTAGGCACGCATAACAAAAAAAATAAGATTTTTTTTTAAAAGGCCTTTTCGGGATGCCCAAGATGATACATGGGCGTCCTCGGGACATCCCGAAGACATCTTGGCGTTGCCACCCCCGACCCCGCCCCCGCCCCCGCCCAATTTATTCTTGTCATATTATTCTCTCTTGTTATTGTGCTTTCCATTAGGCCTCTAGATCTTGGGTGGCTACCTTCATAGTCAAAATCTTACATGGTCCTGGCCCACTTGCCTTTAGGGCGCAGCCCTAGGCATGCATAACAAAACAAATAAGATTTTTTTTTAAAAGGCCTTTTTGGGATGCCCAGGATGATACCTAGGTGTCCTCGGGACGTCCTGAAGACATCTTGGAGTTGCCGCCCCCGCCCCCGCCATCCCTCGAGTCCCAACAATGGTAGCAGCGAAGCGAGGGACATCTCCCTGTCGTCACCCCATCCCGAGAAAGGGGGGTTTAGGGGGGGACACATCCCCATGGTACACTATGAATTTTATATCATTGTTTTAGAAATTTTATGTATATTCTTTAACCATTGGCAACCATAATCTAAACAACAGGCACATTACTTTGAACTCTCCAAAAACATTGATTATAGCTGACACTAGGAAGAGAAAATTACATCACTTATCCAATACCTGAAGCAAACACCCATCACAACAGTACAGTCAAATTCCTAAACGTACTTCAATACTGACTGTTGTATATTTGTATATTTTGAGATCAAATTTTTTAACCCCGCGGACTTTAATAATTGAAAGACCAACAAGATCTCTAGACTGATTTTTATTGATCAATTGCATAACTCTAGCTGTAATTAGACGTGTAATAACAAAGGTCATCAATTCAGCAACTAGTCGTAGAACTTAAATTGTAGTTAGGTTTGCCATAAACTTGGCCAGAGATACTGCATACTCCCCCTCTAAAATCGGGGTTGGAATTTAACAAGACATGCAAAAGTGGGTTAGTTTTAAACTAAACATAAAACACCTTACATCTTCTACTAATCAGCCCACTCTAAACATAAATAGATTAATGGAATGGTCTGTTCTTCTATGGATACATCCCTTGTGTGCCATGACCCATGGGAAATCAAACTGGCAGGTAACCAAATCTAAAAGACAACATAAAAGCATTAAACCTTCAGCATTTTTAAGTTGTATCGTTATACTTATAACCTTAAGAATGCTTTCCTTTATTGTGCACATGCATATAGAATCTCCTCATAGTTCAAAGCCTACAGAGTCAGAATTGGAAGTAGATATGAAAAAGTGGGTTAGATCAAAAGTCAACATGTACTTACATCTTCTACTAATCATCCCACTTCTAACATAAATATATTTATGGAATAGTCTGTTCCTCTATAGATACATCACTTCTGTGCAATGGCCCATGAGAAATCAAATTGGCAGATAACCAAATCTGAAAGAGAGAATAACTGCATGACATATTTAGCATGTTTAGGCTGTATCCTTAATTATAAACGCCTGAGTCATGCGTCCCATCTTAATTATGACCTTAGGAATGTTTTGCTTTCTCGTGCATATGCAAATAGAATATCCTCAAAGTTGAAAGCTTACATCAAGAAACTTATACACTGCTTTTTTGCATTCTTCACTTGTGAGATGACACCTAAAAGCAGAAGGCCTTAGCCTTGATACCATGTAACTTCTTTTCAGAATTGTTACATGTACTGACCACAAGCAATTCTAAATTGAGAGAGAAAATTATCTGTAATCTATAAAGGAAAAGTTGGATGTGCCTAGGATTGTAGATGCTTCCCTTTTAAATCTTTGCAAGATTTAGAATGTGAAGAGAAGGCTTCTTTGAATTTTAAATTCCCAAGGAATATTAGAGCTGAAAGAAAGTCAGAACTTGTTATTTCAAGGTCTACTGTAATGTGAACTCTGCATTCGTACACTTGTCTCTATCTTGTTAAAAATTAGGTGGATTTAAATTTATAAAGGATTTGTTGAGTTATCCAAGTTTTTATTCCTTTGCTAATAGACTGTCATTATAAAAAAAAGAGAGAAAAAACTAATCAACAAAAGCAGCATATAGGGAAGCCCTGAAAGACATACCGAAAACTGATTTACCGTCACAGGAGATGGTTCGCACATCCCAGGCATCATTTGCCAATGTCTAAACTCTCCTCTGAATCCTCTGCATATGCTACCACTCCTGCATGGTATTTGCACCAACATGCTTGTGTAAACTACAAACCAAACAACAAAGAATATGTGAAGCATTAGCAGCATAAATTATTACACATACCCCATCCCACCAAGGGGTACACCCTGTGATGCTGATGGTTTACAGTGTTCTCGTGTAAATGGATCGATTGGTGGTTTCTGGCAAAACATTGAATGATTGTTAGCTCCTAGAGAAGGAAAATAAGAACCAACAAGAGTCATAATATTCTATCAGAAGTTGGTCCATGGAAAAGCAAATGCATAATGGAGCTAGCAAAGCTGGCTGCAAAAAGAATGGAAGTAAACATAAGTTACCCGTCCATGAGAGCGTTCCTCTTTAACGTATGTCCAAAGGCGAAAACCTAGTCGAACCTGTTAATTGAGATTTAGAATTCTAAAAGGTTAAGTTCTTAAATAGCATAAGCTGCTAAAAATAACCACAACTTCCCTTATAGGTAGAAAGTTCTCTTCTGAAATTTATAATATAAAATCACAGGTTAAGCTCTTAAATAGCATTAGCTGCTAGGATTAACCACATCCTCCCCAAGGGAAAGTTTTTTAATCTGAAATTTATAAACAAAAAATAACAAGTCAATGCTATAGTGACCTATTAGCTGAGGAATACCAGCTAAAGCTATTGAATATACCATTTTTAGTGCCTCCATAAATGTTACACTGAACTCCTTCAAAATATTTGCATGTTCATTGAGCTTGCGGCGCCAGGCTTGTTGTGGTGGAGCACCATGGTCAGGATCCAGCTGAATAATTCACATAAAGGAATTCAGTACAGAAAAAGTAGATTAACCCTTTGACAATAGAAATTGTCAAAGTGATCACAGAATGCAAATCCAATACTCAGATACCCAGAATTTACCAATTACCAGAGTCATGAAGAGTTTACTATGTAATCTAGAACTTCAAGTAACGAAGCGATTTTCCCACTCTATGGAGGTAATAAAAAAGGGAGTCACTAATAACATTATTGTATGGGATCTCCCTGTAATGGAGATGTACATAATAAACCCCCCACTTTGTTTTCCGACTTGGATTTTTCATAATAATCATATGAATTAGATTCATAACATTCATAATAAAGTTACTTTTCTCATTTTGTGGAAGAATCTCTAACTTTAAAAAAGTCTACAGATCAACACAATTGTCTTGCAAAATCAATCCCATATTGTTCAATTTCTTTAGTTTGAAATATGTGATGATAGTGAATCTAAAGAATAATGATGAAATTGAAATATACATATGAAAACCCTTATAATTTGGAAAACATATGGCATAGCCGACTTATGCTTGGTGAAAACAGATAAAACATTCCTAGCTCCAAAATCAAATCAACAACTCCATGGAAGGGAAGCAATAGGGATTTGTTCCCATCAAAAAGAAACAACAATTTTGCAGGTACAGCAAAGCATTCCAGAAGAGACCATTATTGTCTATCCAGATCTGAATGGTAAGTATACATAATTCATCAAATGGGGATTGACAAATTGGGAAAGTCCAAATAAATACCATCAAGAGAAAACATGTACACAATGAAGTGGCCTTGATATTAGAAGATCTCAAACTATGGACAGGTATGTTCTGTGTTCCAAATTTCATGTCAGAGTCGTGGACAGCTAAGTCGTCGTTCATGGGTTATCTTCCATTGGAGAAAATAAATAAATTTCCATTCAATTTAAAAGAGAGATTTATGAAACTAAGGTATAAGAAAGAATGTTAATTATAGGAAATTAACATGGAGCTTTCTTCAATCAAAAACAAGGACACCAACCATGGAAATAAATAAAAGGAGAGGAAATGGAAATATTCTTCATTAAAGAAAACTGGAAGAAAGCAAGGGAGTCATGGTTGAAGACTTTACAGAAATAAAACAGCGGATTACTCTCCCAAGTGTGCAACACATGGACATCCAAACCACAATGAGAGAGGCAGAAATTGAAGCAACGTAGAATTGAATGCAAACTAGCTGTGTGTCAAGGTGCCATCAAAGGCCATCACCAACCAGATCAAAAATGAATGGATGGTTGATCAAGCATACCAACAATTTTAGGTGAATTTGAGGTATCCATACTATTTGGTTGCATATAGTGCAAAGAGGGTGAAATACTTCAACAGGAGAAAATTGATCCAGAAGGACCCAGAATACAGCTCACTTAATTAATCAGCCAAGGACTTTTGTCATGGCAGTTCGGTTAGTGTCTTAGCAGTTTGGCCCAAACAGTTCTGGTGGTGTGCCAGTTTCAAATGTAGAAGAAAAGTGACCCAAAAGAAGGATTGTTTTTTCATATTCCATGATGTTTGGCAGTCCCTAGGTGCACAAAAGGAGACTCCCAATGGAAAACATTGATTTTTTCACATTCAATGATGTTTGGCAGTCCCTATGGGTACAAAAGGAGACTACCAAGTGTAAACATATGAATGTAAGAGACAATGTTGAGCTAGCTGTAGAAGGAAGAATAGTTTAGTGCATTGTGTGAGTTTGATGGTAGGAAGATTATAGTGCAGGCCAAGGTAAGTTTAGGGCATTGAGAATTAGCAACTTTCAGTTGGTTTTCCCCAATTTCGGGTTTCTAGGTTTAAAATCTTTATGTTAATCATGTTTGCAGTTGATGTTCCTTGTTCTTTCATCTTTTTCCATGCAACTGCAAAATTGTTTCATTTCCTAGCTCTTTCATAGCTGTGCATGTGAAAGTAGGAAGACTATTGTGTATTCTTTAATAGTAATTTTTCTTTATTAAAGAATGGAACAATGAAATGTTGACTGCCTTTGTCAAAGCCATTTCCATACACCACCACCTGTTTTAAATTGGCATTCGTGTAATTGCCATAATACTATAAATAATGCCTTTGAATATGATCAAATCATGGCTGATAATTGAAATTAAAAATTCTACAATGCGGCAGGATCCATAAACCCAATTATAGTTTCTCTCAATATTTTATAGCAAAGATTTTTAGTCCATCCATATATAACTGCAATTTGTGTGTGGCTAAAGTGGCTTTGTATAGATCTGAAGCAACCACTACTGCATTGCTTTGTCTGATCAGTAATGGAGCACTGCAGGGTCCCAAAAGCAGACGGTCATTTCCAGGACATTTCCAGACAGGTGGAGGGATAGGGGTGTTTTCAAACAGGCAGAGAAAATAGGGGGCAACCAGGGGGTATTTCCAACATGCCCCTACATCCCAAAAATTTCAGGGGACAGGGACGCCCAGAATATCCCCAGGAATGTGTCCCCGTGTATCATAGGTATGATGTCATAAGGGATTTAAATGCTGCTTGCAGCCCATATGCTATCAAATATTGTTTTTCTGTCATAGAGCTCTTATCAAATCTCTCCAGCACATATTTGCTCCCTAATTATTTTGCTAGTAGCTTGAGAGTGAATTTTGTCTTCCAGCCAATCTTCCTGCGCTGATTTTAAAAAGGACACGAGATCATTTTCTAAGGTCACTACACTTCAGACATATTCACTGCATCATACTTGGTCTTTCATTTATCCAGGTGGCATTGGTTTCAGGTTAAGTCTTCTACTGCATTTTATTTATGTCCTGGGTAAGAATTTGCATCATTTAGTTTAAATTACATTGTTTTCCTTGCAATCCATTGATTTTGAATGAGTGTGAGGACTTTACCCAACCTTCATAATGGCATCTAACTCTTATCAGCCCACGCATTCCAATCATTATTCTTTTGCATTCTCATATTTATTTGAGTAAGTAGATGCAAATTTATGCTTTTACACAATATATGTTTGACATTAAAAAAATTGTTTACAATTTAATTGTTTTCATTAGATTTCAGTTTTACATGGCATCTGTCATTGAGGCTTGAGTCTTGGTTTTGAGTATAATTCTGAATTTCAGGTGAACATTGCATATCATTCTCATAGTTAATTGTTCGTTCATATTCAACTAGTAATTTAGTTTTGGCTCTTAGTTTACCTTTAGGCATCGGAGGAAAGGCCTTTTATATAAGCTCCACTACAATTTGATCTTGAATTTTGTGTCCATGAACATGGTACATGGGAGCACCTACAACAGTGATAAAGTTCTCTTGATATGAATTGGCAAGTATTTAAATCCTGTTTGAAAACAATGCTTGCTAGAACCTTTGAATTTTAGCTTCTGTACAAGAAAAAATAAAACTTAAACTCACTAAAAAAATAAACTACAAAGGGAAAACCAACTTAATTTTGACAAATGGTTGAAATCTACTAAGGTGCTTGAGCAGAGATGAATGTACACATCCATATCTAACCAATAGCTTATATGAAATAAGACTTTTAGTCAAGTCCCCCAACCAGCCCATAATTCTTATCCTAGTTACAAATTCCAACTGGCAACACATTTTGATTCTAAGAAAGTAACCATTACTATCTCAAAATTGAACTCCCCATATAGTTCAACATCCACAATCAAGTTCATATGTTAGAGTTTGAACTTTAATATGCAATGCCTCAGCCTAATCAATTATTGTTCAAAACAAAGTGATTGAAACCCTTGCAAGGTCCCCAAATTGATTAATCATGTTCAAGCTTTAATTCTTCAAAAATTTCCCTCCAAAATTTGTTTAAAGGAGACTGAAAGAGAAATAATCAAGTTGGCAGTTCAGGACAACGTTCCCACTGAATAATAAAACAGTAGGTCACATTAATGATATCAGATTTCCACTAGGTAACATTGTTGGGGTTATAATTCTTCAACTGTAACCCAAAATGACCCCATTCAGAAAGCATTTGGAACCCTAGGACAGGTACAACATGGTGAAAGGATGCAAAACTCTACTTGGCAAAGTACGACCTTTGATAACCACATGGAAAGGGCCACAAACTACAAAATATTAAAATCTAGGAAACAACAAAAAATAAAGAAATCGCACTCATGTTTATCGTGTTTCATCTCATAGCAGATCCCTCAACCTCTTAAGGAGGACACTTGTCACATAGCTTGTCAAATTCCTAGGCAAATCACTTCACTTTCTATTTTTTTCTTTTTACTTCCAATTAAGATATAAACAAATTGTCAACCAAACATAAAGCCTTCATTAATATATAAACAAATTGTCACATAAAACTTCCATTATATTGCAGTATCACTTGTGTTTATTAGGTTTATTCCCTGTTTTGATTCATTGCTCTCACAACACTTTTTCTTTTTGCAATTTTAAGTGTTGTACACTAGATTGTGAATCGAATCGGGAGTGGTGGTACGAAATAATGGAAGTGGGTTGTTTCATGCTTGTATTTCCAACAAGTTCAAAGTATTCGAGTCACAGTCTCAAGACAGATGACCCTTCGAATTATCTTTACATTTCTTACACACTCTCTCATCCTAATGATGGATCACGGAGTGTGATCCGAAACATTGATGCTAAAAAAACTTACACAATCAAATCCAGAAGCAAAGAATTGAATTATCTTCCTTGTTAATTCAATTGATCTTATATGGAAAGCAAAAAGGAAGCTAGAGATCTCTCCAAACAATTGATTGGCAAATCCCTTGATATGAAGGGGAGAGAGATGCTAGAATATTCACCAATATTCTTTCACAAATTGTGCTGAGGACATCCACATCTTCCTCCAATAAGCCCTCCGAATGTCCACCACCTTTTAAGTTGCAAACCAATTTCGCTATCCATCAATTAGAGTGCAAAATCTATGCAAACTGAGTGAAAAAATGGCTCAACCAATTGGAAACATATTTCTCAGTGAGATCAAAGAAAAATTTAAGCATAAAAGTAATGGCGTCAAGTTTGACATTAGGTAGTAGGACCAACACCTATGGCCAACCCTATATTCAAGAAAGCTTCCTTTGCTAAATATTCAGTGATATACATCCCTTTAGTTAGTTATATTGATTCATGTGGATAACTCGTGAAATTTATGTCATTGTGATCACACTATTGTAACAAATTCAAAGATTACTAGATATACAAAGTCAAAGGCTCGATTCTAGTTTATTTTACACCAAATTCAAAGATGAAAACCCTAGATTCCTACTCTAAAAAGTGTTTTATTCATGTATGAAAAAAGCCTTTGTACCTTACTATTAACAGATCTACATAGAAAATCATTGCCTCGCAAGATTCAAGGTTATAAAGAATATTTGCCCTTTGCTTTGGCATAAAGATTTGTTGCACAAAAAATGATGTCAAATTCACCATTTCAATATCACTTGTTATCATCCACATATATAGCAACCAAAATATGTGAAAAAATAACAATAATATGCCAAATAAGAATAGAGATCACACACAATAAAAGATGTTTGTGGGCCAAGATGCCCTAATATCTAATATTCTTAGAACTAGAATATATCCTTAAGGTAGGGAAACACCATACAACGCTCCTAAAGAAAAAAGTCATTCCACTCTATATCTCCAACATGAAATCCCAAACACATAAAATACACTTCATGTGCCTTACAATGATAATTGCCTCCTATATATAGACCTCCTCCTAATAAAATAATGGAAAGGAAAACCACTAATCCCAACAAAGGCCGACTCATCATTCAATTTACTTTATCACAAATGTTATCCACTCAAGCCCATTTAACTAACAAAAGGTCTGTGTGTCACATATCAGCATCTACATCACCCCATAATATCATTTGCCTAGCTATATAACAGTAAAGTTACTAGTGACTATTCAGGGTGATGCTGTAGAAATTCAGACACTAAATCATGGATTCGTTCTTTTTGTTAGATTAACCACATTGGTGCAATTGCACATTTCCAATATCATTTACTTCTAATTTCTTGCTTACACCAAACTCCAAAAGGAAGATAAATAAGTTTATTCAAAATGTTCCAATTAGTTAAGTGACAAATCTTTAAAGGCCTGCCAGAAGAACCTTGTCTTCCTAACATGCCATACGTACACCTTGTTCTCGATAACACACTCCACAAAACAAACCACTGTTAGATTGTTTGCCTGAACCTGACTTGGCCATGTCATGCAAAGAACAAAAGAAACGATTACAATATATGTAGATAAGCATTGACATAATGGTTGGAAATATAAATTGATCGCCTATAGTTGAAATTCGTGATTTTTAACTAAAAGATGAAGTGCTCAGTCTTTCTTTGACGAGTGTAGCTCCAGGCAGTGTTGAGGGCGTAATTCCTTTCAAAACCTCAACTCGTCTCTCAGTTTGGGGACTTGCTGATTCGCTTTTTGTAAAATAGAAGACTTAAGGAAGAAGAAGACTAGAGATGAAGACAGGCAAATCACCCATTCTTCGAAAAAACACTGATTTTCTCGATCTGAATTTTTTTAGACATTAGATTTCCACAATCTATAGTACATTAAGAGTGTGCTTCTGGATTCTAACTGTGTGGATTTTATTTGCATCAACATTTTGGATCATACTCAATGGAGTATGATCCATCATCAGGATGAAAGAGAGCTTTTATCAGCCCAAATTGTAGTCTTTTGGTATGTGACTTGTTCCTCGTTCTTCATTCACTTTTAGGGAGGTGATCCCATTCCACCCTTTTACATGAATTGCTGTATCATATTTTTATATTTTTATATAAAAATTAACTATTCATCATAAAAATATGGATCACAGTGTTCCTATTTGTCCTGAGGTTTGTAATTAATACATACAAAGCAACTACTACAGCGCGACTTAGATTACAACCTTGTCGAAATGCTGTCTGCTAAAATTCCAAGGAAAGATATTTCATGTAACCACTTACATGTAGCCATTTATTGTGATGAACCATTGTTATTATAAAAGGAAATTGTTTTAGGACCCCTAAAATTGCCATGCTTGAGCCGCATTGTCGAAAGAACTTTTTTCACGGAACATTGAATATTGCTTTAAGTTTGTACCTCCTTGTAAGAAAAATTTAATTCAATATTGAATAACATGGTATATTGCTTCAAATTTGTACATCCTTGAAAGAAATATCTAATCCAAATATTGAATAACATTGTATATTGCTTCAAATTTGTACCTCCTTGTAAGAAGAGATTTTATCCAATATTGAGTTATTAATGTGTCACAGTTTGCTCATAGCCTACATCTGTTTCAATATTGAATTTTCAATATCTTATGTTCCAATTTGCTTTTTAAAAAATTGGTAACTGTCCCTTAAACCGTGGTGGCCCAAATGAGGGGTATTTCTTCCAATATTGAAATTTCAATGTCTCACCTTTTCGCTTTTCTTCAGCATCTGCTTGCTTGTGGGGGTCTTCTTTAAATTGGCAAAATAAAGAATTGATGAGTATTACCCACTAGTATTACCCCAGCCTTCTTGTGTTTTGCTATTCTGTATGATGGAAACTTGTTCAAAACAATACCATTTGATCTGCTTGAACTCATACACAATGTCCAGAAACTAGAAATAAAATCCGTACGCCAACTTGAAAACAATGATTGCTTCACAAACAATTGCAATTTGACTTGGACAGAAAATCAACAATTGAATTACATATTACAATGGACAACACATTTGTTAAAACTCAACCCCAAAAGAAACCATTCAAGGCCATTACAGGGACAGTGATTGCCCTAGATCGAAATTGGAAAATGGTAAAAACTTTACCAGCTGCAAAGTGGGTTTCTGAACATAATCATCTGCAGGCCAAGAGTTCCTTCTGCTGTGGAAAAGTGTGCCGCTCACCATCCTGAAGGTCACCTTGCGTTAATCAGATCTGCATTTGAATTTCTTGAATAACACAATGGGGTGAACGACAATGAAGAGGACGACCAGGAGCAGATGGAACGTACATAGGATTGCTCCTTCCTATATTATTATTAGGATACACGCTCCTATTTAGGCGTGTCAGCTGTGGCGCATCCCACATGTGGGCTATGTATGGGCTGGCTTTGTTGCCGCCATTCATGAGAGACACCTCATGTATGTATTGACCAATTTTTTCATGTGTGGAAAATCATCATCACTCGCATAAGTCAACAGAATAGAAGACAGGAGAAGCTGGGACTATTGACATTTAATTCAAGTTGGAATTGGTATGTTATCGTACAGGAAATAACTACACTGTAATTAATTTAGGTAATTTAATGAAGTAACGTAAGTTTGGTAGGGAACATAAATATAACATGATTGATTGAGGTGATTTAATTGTGTACTGTAGTTATTTATAATTTCATTTAATTTAATGTAGAATTATAATAATAGATGTAAATAAAAATCAAAGGAATTTAGATGAGTTTATTTTTTTTAGTTCTTTACAATTGATGCTATATGAAGATCAAAATTAAGATTTTGAAAGTGGATCTAAGGGCCTATTTGGGTGCTGGAATACCATATCCTAGATATGGTTAATTCAGGAAGATGTTGCATATTCAAGAAGATGCTTATCCTCAAAATGAAATCTAGAATATGGTCTGACCTGTTTGGTTCACCTGGAAGATGAATGAGAAGATGCATAAGGAATTTTTATTTTTTATTTTTTAATTTCTTTGAATATGGTGTGTATATGTGTGTGTATATATACACATACACACGTGTGTTTATACACACATGTGTGTATATACACATACAAGTGTGTATCCATGTATATACATATACACACACATACATACATGTGTGTATACACATATACACCCATTTATGTATATATACATCCATATACACATGTGTGTGTATATACACACATATACACACCATACATATACACATACAAGTGTGTATCCATGTATGCACATATACACACATGTGTATATATATACACACACCATACATGTGTGTATATATACACATATATACACACATACATGTATGTATATATACACACATATGTGTATATACACACATAGATGTATGTATATACACATACACATGTGTATATACACACATGCATATATACACACATGTGTGTACACACACATGTATATATATACATCCTTATAGCAATATAATATACATCTTTATAGTCACGGATCCCACGAAATATTAAATTTGCTTTTGTAAAAATTGGAATTGGAATTCGAAATTCCAATTCCACCTATTTAGGTGGAAGATGATATTCCCATTTTGGAGGCAAAATGAGATTTTCAGAATTCCAATTCCATTTTTTTGCAAGGACCCAAACATGGAATTTGGCATTATCCAGAATTAGATAATGCCAATTCCGATCTGCTACCAAACAGGCCCTAAGTGGATGAGGTTTTAAAACTCCAAATGTAGCTCTACTCTAAATTAGGTTGTAAGTCAAGCTTAAATAGTGGATGTTTTGTTGATGTAGATTTGTATTGCATTGCTTTGATTTGTGGTATTTATTCACATTTGACTATATTAGTGTCTAAAATAAGGGTGGGTGGTTTGTAGTATCCAAAAGGAAGTTTACAACTTCCAACTTCCTTGATATTGAATCAAGCCCTTTTGCCAATTAAAAAAAAGGGAAGACATACCATGCAAGTGATTATGACGTCATGACAATGGAATGTTAACATAGACAAGCAAAAAAATATTTAGAATATGATTGTCTGATATGATTCAACATTAGTTGTTGAGATGATTTCATAAGTAATAGTGACCTAGGACAATCTATCAATAGAAGATCATCTTAAGGTGTTGGCACGTATTCTATGAGTAACTATAAAACTTTGAAAGAATCTTCCTCAAGAGCAAGAAAGCTAGCATTTAAAATAAGGAGCAAGGCTACAACATGGTTACATATAAGGGATAGAACCACACGTGTAGCCTAGGGCAAGGTGGTAGGGATCCTGAGGGATTTGGATTAGCCTTGTATGTGGTGAGGATCAAGCCAATTAAAGTGATATGTGTAGACTTAGGTTGGTCCATGATTAAACTTAATAAGATAAGGATTACAACATTATAGTTATGAAAAAACTAAAAGGAGGTGTAAATGGAGGAGTAAAAAGGGTATGCACTAATGTTAATATATGTTATCAAGTAGACTTATTAGACTCCAATTAAGTAAAAGGAACTATATAAATTATGTTCTTAATCAATTAAAATTATTTATTTTTATTTTCATTTTAATTTTTGAAATAATTAAAAAAATTAATTTCTTAAGTATAACATATTAAAATATATCTTTGTATTTGTATTGGATAAAAATTATTCAGTGTTATTATTCATAGTTCAAGAAAAAAATATTTGATGTCACACACACACATATAAGTGTGTGTCTTTTTTTTTTTAATAAATAAAATTTGATATCATTTCAAAAGTCATTCTTACCATTTTGTCATCTTTGTATCAAATGAGCAATATGTCAAATCACAAATTGATGAGTTGAATGGTATTATGTATTTGATTTATATTCCTTAAGTTTTCAGTCATTTGTTAACACCTTGTGTGCTTTAAGTTTTTTTTCCTTAGGATATGTCGGGTCATGTGACAAGGAGCTAAAGTCTATTTAACCTTTGTTACTTTGTCATCTATGTGGCATGTTCATTCCATAGTATTCATTGCTAAAAAAGTAGTCTTTCACATTCACCAGGCACCAAGAGTTTTTGAGGAAGGTTCACACTAGCTCGTTTACTATTTTGGACACTCTTGAGGGTTAGGTTTGTCAAGAAGCTAGTCAACTTGGATTTTTTCTCATCGAATTAGAAATTTAGGTTTTGAATGGAGGAAGCCCTGGCCCTTCATACTCTTTGTTCATTTAGTTTTGTAACGATTGGGGATTTTCAAAATTCACCAACTACTAGACTATTCCTAATGTTTTCAAGGTCCTCCTGACTAGTTTCAACAACAGAGAGGCATTTTTTATGTTTTACTTGTAATAATTTTAATTTGTGTGCTTTCAAAACTGTTACTAATATTTCCACACATGGGATCATTTTTATTAAAGTGAAATGTTGTGGAATTTATTGTTGTCCTTTTGAAAGTTGTGTCATTGTCTAGTCATGCAAAGGTTTGTATGTAGATCCAATGAAGGTGTATCATACTAAAGATGTACACTATTATTGTAATATAAAGAATCTCTTCATCATCATGTTGGGTACTCTTGAGGAGGTTTTCTATTGGTCTTTCTATAAAGTATTTATGGAGGATTGTGGAAGGTTCATGTAGTAGGGAATAGTGAAAGGAGGGTCTTGAAATCTTTGTCCAAACCCTCACTTCATTAATTGTTTATGTTTACATCTGTAATCAATGCAAGTCCATATGAATCATCATTGAATCATGTCACCACACTCTATTTTTCTACTAGTTGAAATCCTCACTATGAAGGCTTCTCAAAAATCCTTTCAAATGTCAATGCTACTAATAAAGTGTACCATCCTAAAAAGTTAGCACCCATTATCAGTGGCTCTAATTAGGACCTATATCCCTTTTTGTGATTTCAAGGTCCTTTTTGCATGTTTTTCTTGATCCTAGCTACTTGTAATTCAAATTGGGGCCACTGCTTGTCATCCAAATGCCCCTGGCCAAATTTGGGAAAGAATCCTAGGGTGCACAATGTTTCCAACATTGTGTCCCTAAGTGCACAATGTTATATACATTCTGCACCTAGGGATTTTGTCCCAGATTGGGCCCAGAGCTCGATATCACAGTTTTTCATTTAATTATTTTTTGGCAGTCGGTCTGGCTTAGTTTTAGATTCTGAAATGAGGGGAAAAGTATATAAACCCTATATCTCTCCTTTTTTTATATCACAAGTACTCTCAAGCTATCAAGTGCAAGCAATCATTTTCAAATTTTCAAGAGCATTCAAGAAAGCTAGGTGATTTCAAGATCTCAATCCAAGGCATTATTCTTCTTCTTCCATCTCATCAAGGAAATCTTCTTCAAGTTGGAGCAATATTTTCTATCCCATGGTCGTGTCTTAGTAGAACTCTCAAACGAGCAAAGAAGATCTCTCTTTCTCCATCATTCTTCTTTGTCTCTTTTGCAAGTATGATCAAGCATTTCAAGAAAATCAAGATCTAGGGGTGGTATTCATAGATCCATACACATGTGAAAGCATCACTGATCCTACATCTCTCTTATAAGTTCAACATCTACATTCAAGCATACTTCATGAATTTGAGTGATACAAACATCCATCCATGAGGGTAAACACATTAATACAATACTGAGCCCCTGTGTTTACTTTATGCTTTACATTTCAGATTTCAAGGTTGATTCCTAAACCTGGTTTTGATCAAGGAAAACCCCTTTATCCAACCTATTCCCCTATTTTTTTGTGTGTAGGTACATTTCAGGAAGTTTTAATTGCATATCTGAGCTTCACAAGTCCCGATACAGGTCCCCGCACAATCTGGAACACATTCACCAAGTACAAAACGTCCCAAATATTCTGCACCCTCATAAACAAGCTCAGATTTTTATGACATACACCGGGCAGTTTTCAAGACCCAGATCTGGAAGTACAGTTGTTTCTAGGATCCCGATAGTTAGAAAAATAGAAATAGAATAAGATCTCCTTCATCATTTCAAGGTACACTTGTCCTTATCACATTTCAATTTCCATTTCATCTTTAGAATTTAAAGATTTAGATAACTCAATTTGTCATCCTTCTCAATTCCCAAATAACACAAAACACAAAAAAAAATACAAGCCCCTAAGACCCAAATTCAGAATTGGCATCACTTCATCCTTTTTGTGGTGTTGATCTGATTTGACTCGAGGTGGCTTCATATTTGAATGTGCACATTTGTGAATTCGGGGAGCGCTTAGATATGATTAGGTGATCCTCATTTCCTTATGTGCATTTTGGTGAACCTGGCTCATAATATTTCCACTATGATTTGGTAGTTAGATCTATTTTGTATGCATTGCATTTTACATTATGTACATTTTTTATATCTAGATCTACTTTATCATTTATATATTTAAACATGTGTTAGATATACTTTCATGTTTAATGTGGGGCTTAGAATTTGTTTACAAATGATCTAGCTTCACTTTTTGTCTTAAGTATTAGATCTCATTCTGACAGGTACCCTGAGCTGGACTGCCAAGAATAATTGCATGTCGAAGAACCAGGAATATGGAAAGTGCAAAAGAAAGTACAAACACATATAAAGAATGGCATCATGGAAGGATCACTCTCTTGACACACATCATGAGGCTAATTTCATGGAAGAAACACTCACTTGACAAAGGTAGATCAAACCCACCCCCCTCATGACACTTTATTATGTAGTGCAAGTACAAACAGGCACAAAATGTGTAAGATCCAAAGCATGCAATGATGACACTTTATCTCAGTGTGTTTGCAAAAAAGAAATGCTATAGAAAGATGTCTAAAATGCTCAAGAATGACTAAAAGATGGAGCAGATTCTAACGATGAGACTCATACAAGAAGAAGGAGAATGGAACCAGCTTTCTGACGACATGCAGAAGTCAAAAATAGAGTCCAGAGGAGCAAAATGGAACCTTAATTTTGACTGACAAAAAACCATGCAAGATGGAAAAATCAGAAAACCAAACCTAGAAAATCATATCAGGCTCAGAACCAACTTTCCAATGATATCTTGTTTGGCTAAAAATGTCTTTATTTGCTCAAGATACGAGAAAAAAACTGAAGAGGGCTCTAGAACAAGAAGAACTCCAAGAAACCTCTGCTAAATCTAGTGAAGCTCCACTAAATCTGGCAATGCCTCCAAATCTACCTAGTACATAGGAACAAATACTAAATACATAGCTCACTCCATAGAACCAAGGAAGCATTAGAACCAACTGGAAATACCCCCCATAATGTTGATTAGGGAGAGACATGACAAATACACTGAGTCGGAGTACCAAGAATAATTGCATGATGAAGAACGTACAAGCACAAGGGTGTGTGCACCAAGTTGTGGACCAAAAAAGTGGACACATGGTTTAAAAAAATGCAAATTTCATATAACCCGATTGGGTTATTGAATTTTCAAAATTGTACTGGGCTTGGTAACCAAGCCTAGACAATAATATTAAAAAAAATTACCTTTCTCAGAACCCGATCGAGTTTTGAGATGTTTCTAATAACCCAATCAGGTTCTGAGATGTTTCTAGTAACCCGGTCGGGTTATTAGACATATTATATTTTCTAATAATAGGATCGGGCTATTAGAAACATATAATATTTTGTAAAGCCCGTGACTTAGGACATTTTGAATGCCTAAACCGCAGAGCAACAGAGTGAAGGAGAGAAAAAACACCAAAGAACTTGATCGAGCTTTGAAGAAAACAAGATTCTTCAACAATTTGCACATTTTGAAGCAATGTTGTCCCATAAGAAAGGTATGTATTATTGTTTTTGTTGTTTTGTTGTGTTTTTTTTTCATTTTTTATCAAATTAGTTTATGATATTGATTTTTTGTTTTATTTTATTAATTTTATATCAGATTCGTCAAACAACCCTAGAAGAGCAAAAAGAAATAAAATACCACCCCCCGTAAACTCTCCTCGTCCACCACCATCGCCACCCGTAAACCCTCCTCAAAATTCTCCTCGTCCACTACCATCACCACCTGTAAACCCTCCTCAAAATTATCCTCTTCCACAACCACCACCACCCATAGACCCTCCACATGTGCCATTAGATCATGCAAATGCAACACAAGAGGACCTCGTGCAATGCCTTGACTAGAATAGTCAACAAATTAATACATTAGTCAATAGGTTGAAGGCTTTTGGTCTCCAGCATCACTCTAGCCTCGCCACTACATTAGAAAAAATGTCCAATAGTGCAAATGAGGTGTCTCAAGAGGTGATAAAATGGGGTTCATGGAGGGATAGGTGTTGTACATATTATGTTGATGGTTTATCATATGAGGATGTGAAAATAAAAGACATAGAAAAATGTGACATATGTGCCCTTTTTATCGATCCTAATGCTAACAATTCCCTAGAAGTTAATACAAAACAGTTTCCTATACATTGGTATGCTCAGAGGGGGATGAAATCAGCTTTTTGGGATAGGTGGTACATGGTATTTGACCAACCACCTTGTAATAATAATGAGGTGCCTTTATATTTTTTGAGGAAGCTATATTGTGAGATTATCCTTGGCGAGAAGCCGAATTACTTTGAATTTTGTGAGTTCCAGGGTAGAGGGAGAGGCTTTGCACACGATAGACCTAGGGCACATAGGATTACCCAACCACAAGAGAGGAGGTGTACTATGAGAAAACCCCTCATTCATGTTGTGGTCCCAGTAGTGGTGAAAGAGTCTATGGATATACAGACTCTTCATGCAGTTGCATCACTGACTGATGTCATTATCCAACATGGCACTCAGTTAGTTGTAGAGGATGTGATGTAACTACAAGTCTTGCTCTGTACCCTACCTTCCTCTAGGGTATCCTATTGGTCACTTATTGACCTATTAGGGTTCTTGACTATCCCTAACCTTCCAAGGATTATTTCTACAAGATCCTTCTCCTTTCAACTTATATACATCAACAAAGAAACCAAAACATACATCACCTAGCACATTGGAGCTCTTCTTGCCCCATCTTCATTAATTGATCCAACATGATCAAGAACACTTCTATATGGAGAGGTAGGCTTCTAGGATGTTAATGGGATCCATTCCAATACCCCCAAACACACTTTGCACTAGAACCCTAAACGAGTTTCAAGAAACATACCAAATTCACCCAAAACAGGGCTACAAGCAATTAGGCCTAATTAGGATCTTTTCTCAAATAACTTGAAATAGCCCTTATCAAGATGTTAAAATAGCCTTTGATCCTGACACCCTTTATAGAGACCTAATATATTTTCTAGGTCTTGTCCCCCCAAACTGTCTGTACAGTGACTTCCTAGAAACAAGGCTAAAATTAGGGGTTTCAATGCACACAAAGCATATCCATCAGAATCTTTGTTTCCACCATTAAGGATCCTTCACCAAACCTTCCCATTGAATTTGGGACTTCACCACACATGTGCCTACCTCTCCACAATCTCTGGTTGAAGCTATCAATGCCTTCAATCCTCCTTATCGCCTCTACACTTCACTGTGATCCCTAGCCATGCAACTCTGGCTCGCTTAGGGAATCACATTAAAATTAGCTTGCTTGACTTCCAGGGCCCCTCCTTCACTATAAAATATGTACAAGGATTCATCTCCCTAATCCCAAAGGCCCGTGCAAACTCCACGGTGGGAAGAGGATCTATGACTCCATTTGCAGAAATTGCTTGGTTCAAACCAACGACTGGCTTAAAATAAATAAAATTTACAAACCTAACTAAAATAAAAAAAAAATGCTAATCTACCACCACACCGAATCTCAAAAGGAACTAATCTAACTTATTCATCCATTATAGTAAGCAATCTAATCTATTAAAACACAAAACGCTCAGAAATTGTTAAACTGCAACTGTTCCTTCAATTACACAGTCCGTACACAAACTTTGCAAAATCAACCAACCTCTTGAAAAGGTCAAGGGAGGTATTATATCATTGACCATGACCCTATCCCGATGGTTTGAGATAGTTAGAAACCTCAAATCCCCGAAAAGACATTATTGCAAGAAATATTGTCAATGTTGTTAATGACAACATTGACAACTTTTGTGATTCTTGCATAAAACATGGTCCAACACCTCAATAACTTAACCAATTACATATTTAGGATAAGTAAACATCAAATAGGTCTCCTAAACCCTTCCTTGTCCAATTTGACCATTGAATGGTTCATTTTCACTATTTCCCCAACATTGGCAATATGAATACAAATGAGCAACTTTGGACATTGGTTGAAAAGAAAGTCGCTAAGGACCTAATAAGACCTCCTTATCTAACTCAACACATCCTAGGACCCACCTAGTCCTATTATTTCACTAGTGGTGTGGCTAGGACCACTACAATCCAAAAACAACTTAGAAGCCCTATGTTACATTTTAGCCCTACCTAGGTGCTCCTGCACTAGGATGGATCAGTGTTTGTGCCACCTCCATCTTCATCATATGCACCATTAGGATCATCCCATCCTACGCCAACTCCATCATCATCAGATGCACCATTAGGAACATCTCATCCTGTGTGATCTCCATTATCATCATATACACTTGCAGGGTCATCCCAGCCCATTGAGCATATCTACATCAGTTATAATGGTATATGTGATGGGGTAGATAGTTAGGCGAGTGCGGATGGTTCGACATCCCATTCATGTGTACATTGTGGGAGAAGATGTCAGGCATCCACTATTAAGGATATGGCCCTCACAGATGATCTCTTGTCAATGGTGTATGGTACAGAGCCGACACAGGTTTGTTTAAATTTGTGTTTTGACGTGTTATTTTAATTAATTACCTAAATCTATTAAAAGTAAATAATTTTTTATGTATAAAAGAATCTAAATTGATACGTGAATAATATGCATTGCAGGGTGCAGCTGGTGGTACAAGCACACCAAGGAGTGCTTGTTCTAGTAGACGTAGACAGGTAGCTCAAACACCTGAGGTAATGTTTTATGAATATTCATAAAATAGAATAGTACGTTGTTTTCAAAATATGATATCCTAATAATTTGTATGGTGGTAACTTAGTGTATGTTTGTTTGTTATTGCTTTATGGTCAAAGTTTTTTTTTTATGTAATTCAACTCAAGGAATTCACTTCCTTATCCAGTCATCGTGACTCAAATTGATTTGAACTCTCGCCCTCCATCCTTGGACTCAATTCAACCAATGTTGAACTCATACATAGACTCATACCCCAACCAATCACTTATTGGCTTCTGAATCAACCTTGAACATGATTCAAAACATCCAACCATCATTCTTTTACTCTTATTTCTTATTCAAAATCATGAATACAATCTCTGACTATTCACTAATTGTGAATATCCTTAATCCTTCAATACACCTCCATGGCCTTCTGAAGAATCCCAACATATAACTTCTAAGACACCCCAAGAACCCCTCAACTTATCACAAGATCCTTATCGTATCTCTCAAAGCACATTCACTTGATAGTTCAGTAAACTTTACTCTTTGGCATTTCACTATCATACTAGGACAGTCCCCATATACTAGTCTATATCTTCACCATATACAAGAACCCATCTACACCCTAGGTTCATAAGCACCCCAAATATTTTCATCACTGCCCATACCACCTACTCTGATGCAAGTGCTAGCAAATGGAAGTGTTTCCTTCTGAAACCAATTGGAACACTTAGGTATTCACAAAACAACATCAAATCCACAATTAGGGCCCTTGGTGCTTGGTTCTCTAGAAGTTATACACTACTGTGTATATTCAGATTTGGTGCATACATTGAGATATACACCTAGGACTCGATCATATGGTCATCTCCCTGCATCAACACAAAAATACTTACAGAATCTTTGAAAGCATATTACAGAGAAGCTTTCCACCATATATTATCCAATTCCCATGGTGGAAACGCTTCAAACTTGAAAAACAATGTGAAACTCTTAGAAATGAACAAAAACCAGAGTTACAGAGACAAAAATCACGATAACTGGAGTTATAGGTAAGATCTCTTCACCAAACTAGTTGCATTCGAAGGCTAAGACATAGGGGAATCTAGCCAAGTCAGTTTTATGCAATGTTTAAGCCCATGACCATAGTACATATCCCGTGACCATAGTGTACCAAGTGGCGTATAAGTGCCCAAACTTGGAACTAGGTCTCATAATTGCATCTTAATGATAGATGTTACCCTAATTTATATCATGCATCAAAATAACCAAAAATAGGAAAAAATTGCATTTTTAGAAGAGTCCAATTAATACTATCCTTCAGATATTATTAATTAACATTTTACCATTACATTCATTGTCAAAAGTTATCATTTGTGCTTTAAGAATTGATCACATTCCAAAGTTTCAAATTTATAATTGATCAATTACATTGGGCATTCAAACTGAATGTAATATACAAGTGTCTTTTCATATTTCTTTTCATGTCAAGTAAATAGTACATTGCAGAATAGAAAGCATGATAGAAGTATATAGTAGGGGTCCCATGCATTGCCTTGTAGTTGGGTTGCTTGTTGATTGTCTGTCGGGTCCTAGGTCTCCAAAGTCCATGTCTTCATCTTCATTTAGGTCTTTTAGGGTTCAACCTGCATCATGACAAAAAAGGGGGTGTTAGATCCAGTTGGATCTAAGCAATGCATGGAACACAAACTTGATACAATCAATTCTTCTAATACTACATATCAATCTGATGAAATCAATGTAACAAGAAAACATGCATCCACAATATCTGAAACATAGTATTAAAGGGACTTGTTCTAAACATGAAACCTTTTGCTATTTATAGTCACTTTGATGCATGTTGT
>MU227236.1:2089712-2103659 GCA_018584345.1 Thuja plicata | reverse complement strand
ATAATCAGATATCTAAATGAAAGGGATTTAGTATTCCTGTCTGAGAAACCTTTTTTAGAATTTGATCAACCTGTTAATTCAACAAACACAAATAAATCAACCAATATTCATGAATGAGTGTCATCCTTGTAACAAACCTCACAATCAGTCCAAGTGTACTAATGGAGTGCTCAATCAAGCCCTAATGGTTCAAAGTGTGATAGATTCACAACCTACTGTATCCATTGAAGAGGCTCAACAACACTCAGGTGCGACTGCCCCTGACACTACATTCCTCAATTGGCAAGAGGAGGAATTCTATGGAGTGAATGGTGATTCATCTATATCAGCAAACACAAGAGCCAAGAAGAGAGCCCTAGAATCAGAGTAGTCAGCTGCTATAAATCAACAATCACCCATTCCACTAGTTTCAATCCTAAAGGGTGCCTCTACTCATGCAAACAAAGAAACACAGTATCAAAAACAGGCAGATTAGACCATTAGTAAGTCACCTCAGAAGGTACAGTTTATTGTCCCCTATTACATTGTTGATAATATGAAGAAGATGAATGTTTCTATTTCTATGTGGGATTCATTAGCTATTCCAGAGCAAACTGATTTATTGAAAGAAGAGTTGTCTAAAGGAACAACAATTTCACATCAAGCTGTACATCATCCTCCTAGAGTGGTTATGTCCAATTCAGAGCCTTCAATAGTTCATGATGAAGTGGTTAAAGGAGAAAAGAAGATTGGTAAAGTGCAATAGCCAGTAACACAAGTGAGTAAAAACACTGCAGATTTGAAGCAATCAACAATACAAGTTGAAAGAAAGTCAGCAAATATGCAGAAGATGACAGAAAAGGAAGGTAAGAAATCTGCAAATGTTAAGCCTCCTCCTTTTTATGTCTCTTTAATTATTGGAAACAAATTAGTACATAATTGTATGGTGGACAATGGTGCAACCAACACTATCATGCCAAAGAGCATAGCTGATTTATTGGATTTGAAGTATGAACCCCTTGAGAAAGGAGTTGTCCAACTTGATGGTTCTTCAGTTAAGACCATAGGTGTTGTTAAAAATGCAAATTTGACGTTACACTCATGCCCAAACTTCTCCATTTACCAAGATATTTTTGTCATAGATCTACCACCTTACTTTGCTTTATGTTTATCAAGAGACTTCACAGCCAAAATAGCTGGATACTTCTCATCAGATTTGTCTCACCTGTATTTCAGAACTAGATATGGTGCTAAGGTGACCATAAAATCAGAGTTATGGGCCAAAGACCACATAGAGCCCTATAATCCTAGTCCTATAAATGCAAGTTGCGTGATCATGGATCCATATGAAATCAATGAGAGTTCATCTTATAACACACAAACTGAAGAGTATCCTAATATTGTTCTAGATGAATGGGAAGCTAAAAATGATCAAGATGATGATGTGTTTGATGTTGGTTTTGGCAACTATGTAATGTTAGAATCTGATTCAGTTGTGCCTAATTTGATTAAAGATCAATGTTCTAAATCTGAGTTATCTAACCAGCTATGGGATCTATATATTGATGGATCTAAGAATAAGGATGGTATTGGTGCAGGATTTATGTTGGTTTCACCTCATGGTGATAAATTTTATGCTGCTTACAAGTTATCCTTTCCATGTTATAACAATATAGTAGAGTATGAAAGTCTTATTCAAGGCTTGGAATGGGCCAGGAAAAGAGGAATCAAATGCTTGAGGGCATTTGGGGACAGTGAGTTGATAGTAAGACAGACGAGAGGTATTAATGCTGTAAAAAATGATCTCTTGAAGCTGTATAAATCTAGAGTTTCTGATATTTTGGATAATTTTGATGCATTTAACCTTATTTCCATACCTATAAGGAAAAACATGCATGCTGATAGGTTGGCTGGTATTGGAGCTCATGTTTCAATTACTGAAAATAAAGGACGGATCTCAGAGCATTCACATGTTAAAATTGTTGTAAGGCCATCTATCCCAGACAATAATGTTAATTGGCAAGTGTTTAATACTGATGAACATATTTTGAGCTTTATGACTGAAACAGAAGACTTTTCAGCTCCTAAAAATGAACAGTTCAATCAGCAAATGGAAAATCAGATCATTCAGTTGAAGACTAATAAGCTTCCAAGGGGATTAGTTACCTTAGAGTCAGCTTTCAACTCTGATGATCAATTCAAAAAGAATAAAACCAGCCTATTGATCAAAGAAGATCACTATGAAGAGGTGGAGATATTCAGAGACAAGCGCTTGAAGGTTGGTAACATTAATTCCCCCGAGGAAAAGAAAATGCTTATTGAGTTATTTAGGGAATACAATGATGTGTTTGCATGGGATTATACTAACTTAAAAGGATTTGATCCTCAGTTAACTCAGCATATCGTAGAATTAGAACCAAATGCTAAGCCCATTAGACAAAGGCAAAGGCCTATCAATCCTAAGCTAGAACCTTTAATGTTGAAAGAATTGAATAAACTTCTGAACGGTGGCATAATATTCCCTATCAAGCATACATCTTGGGTTTCAAATCTTGTTCCTGTGAGAAAGAAGAATGGAGATATAAGACTTTGTGTAGATTTTAGAGACCTTAATAGGGCATCTCTAAAAGATAGGCATCCTCTTCCTTCTATGGAATAGATCTTGCAATATGTATCCGATTCTAAGAGATTCTCTCTTCTTGATGGTTATTCTGGCTATAACCAGGTATTAGTAAGAGATGAAGATCAGTTCAAAAATACCTTCACTACTAAATGGGGTACAATGGCCTATAGGAGAATGTCATTCAAATTATCACATGTAGGGGCTACATTTCAGAAGGCAATGGACATGGCCTTCGGGAATTTGATGTATAAACTTGTTCTAGTATACCTTGATGATGTCATAATTTACAGCAAGATTGCAAACCAGCACATAAGCCACTTGAGACAAGTCTTGCAAAGATGTAGGGAGTTTGGAATCTCCCTAAACCCCAAAAAATATGTTTTTGCAGTACATGAAGGTAAAATTTTAGGATACCAAGTGTCTAAAGAAGGTACAACAATTGATCCTGAAAGGATTGCAGAGTTTCATTGGAAGGATAAATTTTGTTAGATATTTTATTCCTAATATTGCAGATTTGTTGAAACCTTTGACTGCTATGTTAGAAAAGGATGTACCTTTTAGCTGGACTGCTGAAGGAAAGAAGAGTTTTGAGAAGATTAAACAAGCTTTGTCTTCAGCCCCTACTTTAACTAATCCTGATTTCTCTAAGGATTTTGTTTTGTATGCTTATGGTGGTATTGACACTATTTCAGCAATGCTGGTACAAAAGAATGAGGAAGGACAGGAGCAACCAGTGGCCCTTTTTAGCAAAGGTATGAATGATTATGAGAAAAGATACAACTTTGTAGAAAAACATGTACTAGCTGTTATAAAAGCCTTGAAAAAATTTAAGCATCTGGTTGCTAGGAACAAAATACATCTAATGATTTCACACCCTAGCATTAAAGAATTTCTATTGAATAAGGATGTCAGTGAAAAAAGGGCAGGGTGGATAACTAAAGTCATGGAGTATGATGTGCAAATTCATGTGACCAAGCTGGTTAGAGGCAAATGCTTATGTGCTCAGATGGCAGAAGGAGAATATCAAGTTAAAGCCACGGAAGAGGCCATCTTGCCCCAAGGTAATTCTATACTAATTAATGATTCAACATCCTAGTTATCAGATATGACCAAATTTCTACATACTGGTCAATGTCCAATAAATCTTGATAGAGCCAAGAGAAGGTACTTTAGATTAAAATCTATTCCTTATGTTCTAGTTGATGATACTCTTTATAGGAAGGATTTTTCTGGTATGCTTCTCAAATGCATAGATTATTTGGATCAAAGCAAGATTCTATTTGAATTCCATGATGGATCTTGTGGAGGGCATTTCAGCCCGAAAACTACAACATGGAAAATTCTAAGAGCTAGCTATTATTGGCAGATTTATTCAAAGATGCTCATTCATGGGCAAGAAGATGCCAAAATTGTGCTATGTTTGCAGGAAAACAAAGGTTGGCAGCATTGTCATTAAGACTATTCATTATGGATCAGCCATTCAATAAGTGGGGAGAGGACTTTATAGATCCAATAAACCCTAATTCTAGTGAAGGCATAAATGGATCTTGACTGCCACAGATTATTTTACTAGGTGGAATGAGGCCATTGCATTAAAGGAATCTTCTGGAAATGTTGTTCTAAATTTCTATGATGATATTATAACAAGGTTTGGAGTTCCTCAGTCAATAGTATTAGATAACGCCTTAGCTTTTGTTGGATCATCCATAACAAAATGGGCTGTCAAGAATGATATTTATTTAAATACTTCTTCTAATTACTATCCACAGGGTAATGGTCTTGTATAATCTACCAATAAGAACCTGATTAGGATCATCAAAAAGACTCTGCAAGGAAATAAGAGGGATTGGCACTCTAAATTGAAGGTAGCTTTGTGGCTGGACAAAATTACACCTAAGCAGGTTATTGGGAATTCACCTTATGTCTTGGTTTATGGTAAAGAGGCCAGATTGCCTATTTCTATAGAATTTCCAGCTTTACATCTTGTTGATCAAATGTTACTGTTTGAAGAGGAGGGCCCTCTTAAAATAAGATATGCTGAGTTGTTGCAGTTGGAGGAAGAAAGGAAGAGTGCATTGGATACTATGGAATTAAAGCAAGAACATACCAAGAGGGCTTTTGATAAGGGAGCTACATCCAGAGATTTCAAGGAAGGTGATCTAGTGCTTAAGTAAGATGTGCTCAAGAGAAGGTAAGGGCAACATGATAAGTTTGACCATTTCTGGTCAGGGCCTTTTGTTGTTACAACCTGTAAGGAAAATAATGCTTATCAGTTGACCACAACTGATGGAGAAGCTCTACAAATTCCAGTTAATGTAATTCACCTCAAGCTTTTCTTTGAGGGTTAGGTTTAGTTTAGGTTTTCATTTCAATAAGTGTTGTCCAAGCACTAGGTCTTTAGGTTGCATGAGTCTAGATTAGATGCATTTTCATTTAAATAAAAGTTGCATCCATGGTTCTGGTTTTATAACTCTGTTTCCCTAGGATAAGGTCTAAGGTCATGTCTAGTAGGCAGACATCCAGCAGAAGTCGCCAAAATTGTTACCCTAATTTACAACATGCATCAAAATAACCACAAATAGGATAAAATTGCATTTTTAGAAGAGTCCAATTAATACTATCCTTCAGATGTTATTAATTAACATTTTACCATTACATTCATTGTCAAAAGTTATCATTTGTGCTCTAAGAATTGATCACATTCCAAAGTTTCAAATTTATAATTGATCAATTACATTGTGCATTCAAATTGAATGTAATAAACAAGTGTCTTTTCATATTTATTTTCATGTCAAGTAAATAGTACATTGCAGAATAGAAAGCATGATAGAAGTATGGAGTAGGGGTCACATGCATTGCCTTGTGGTTGGGTTGCTTGATGATTGTCTGTCAGGTCCTAGGTCTCCAAAGTCCATGTCTTCATCTTCATTTAGGTCTTTTAGGGTTCAACCTGCATCATGAGAGAAAAGGGGGTGTTAGATCTAGTTGGATCTAAGAAATACATGGAACACAAACTTCATATAATCAATTCTTCTAATACTGCATATCAATCTGATGAAATCAATGTAACAAGAAAACATGCATCCACAATATCTGAAACATAGTATTAAAGGGACTTGTTCTAAACATGAAACATTTTGCTATTTATAGTCACTTTGATGCATGTTGTTCTTGTCTTTATAATCAGATATCTAAATGAAAGGGATTTAGTATTCCTGTCTGAGAAACCTTTTTTAGAATTTGATCAACCTGTTAATTCAACAAACACAAATAAATCAACCAATATTCATGAATGAGTGTCATCCTGGATGACACTCACCCACAAACATTAATTGATTCATTTTATCAGTTGACCTAACAGATTGATTGGTGATATGTGTGCAAATAGGTGGATGTGTAACTGAATGCAGAAAGCAAAAAGGAAATACAGTGGATGTCACGAGCCCGTGCTCGAACTTCACATAAGCCATTACATGCAAGAAAGATTGTTTACATCTCAGGAGGTTACTGCTCACATGCATAAGGGAGAAAAGAAGAAAATACATGAAAGGATACAAGTGATGCTACAGGAGACACATGAGAAAAGAAAGATCTTTAATAAACTGGAAAAAATGCAGAATTGGAAGAATGTGAGGTTCACTGTTATTATACAAGTGAGAAATAACAAGAGATGTTGTTACAGTAAGTATACCAAATGCAAAAAAGGTACAAGAGCTCATTTTGAAGATCCATGTTGAAACCACATGCCTAGTGATTGATCATATTTTCTATGATATGAGGTACTACTGTTATGTTTATTAAACAGTTGGATTTGCAAAGTGAAAGATACATAACAAGAAATGTCAATTACTAAAAAAAAAATAGAGAACAAGGGTTTCAATAATAGCATGTTTTTATGCTTTCATAAAATAGACATCCACAGAAGATAGATGGATAAACTACCAGTGATTGTCCATCGAAAAAGTTTAAAAGATGTTGTTATAATTCATGATTTTGGAAGGAATATAGTTTCATGCCTTCAAACAAAGTTTCAAAAGGATATCTTTATGTAGGGTATTTAAAGAAAATACATCTTATACTAATGTATTGGAAGATAATGTTCATTCATGCATACATTGCGTGGTATAAAATCATGATAAAAATGCAGGGTATACTTTCATAATGATAAGACATACATGCCAGTTAGGGTTCCTAGTTTGAGTATGGCCCATGGGAGTCACGACCCCGTGCTTGAACCCCATGGGTAGTACAATATATGCATTTTAAAAGAACAGTGTGTTTTTTTTGCACTATGAAGAACAACATTTTCAAAATGTTTTAAAGCATGTTATGATTACATTTTTTTTTAAAAATAAAATATGCTCATACTATTATCAGTAAAACTGAATATGTATTTTTATAACATTACAAGCATACTGGAGAAAGATCTTGTGTTTTTTTTTTCAAACATAATAAAGAATGGATGTTCAGCCTGGACAAAGGAGCATGTTTTATGCTTACTGCAGTAGTGAGTTTTTAGAAAAACATTAAGTGGTATGCTTTTAAGCATAAAAGAACAGTCATGAATGAAGTTGTGTTCTTAGTTCAAACCAAGATATTAACGAACTTGCACATCTGCAAGTTTACTTACAGATTGTCAACAAAATGCCATGTGGGTATTCCAACTAAATGACAGCAGAACAACAAAGTGACAGCAAAGTGTTTCATGCTACAATGGAGGGTTCAAAATATCAAGTTTAAAGCATAGAAAGAAACCCCATTTATTTTTGCAAAAAGAGTTATCGATATTCCCTCAACAATGTCTTTATTTCATATTGAAACTGCAGTAAAAAAAAGTGCAAGATTACTTATCTAAAGAGGCTAAGTGTCACAGGCAAAGACCAACAAAGGAGTGAAGCTCAAAGCTTTCTGAAGTTACAAGCAGTGGTGGCCGCAGTCAAACAAAGTATTTTCTTCCAGCTTCATTTATATCACACCATCAAAACTAGGGATGAATATGAAGCTGTGGGTGAGATGTCCTCAGTTCAAAGCCAAATCTCATGGGGAGCTCGACACCTCTTAACCATAGTTTAGGTTCATTCCAAACTTGCAGTGGTTGTCCAAACCATTAACTTCAAAACCCCAAGATTAAAGCATACATGGCGACACCATTTGTCATGGTATTGAAACTCTCAAAGTCCAAGTTGTTCTAGCATATCTTAATCTGGAGTTAACTCACTGTTAAAACCTAAGTTTGAGCAAAGAAAAGACTGCAAAACTCCAGCAGTATTGAAGAAGAAACCAACAGAAGATGTCATGTGTTATGGCAAAGCAAAACTCTATATTTCTTTTTCCCCATAAAGCTCAAGAATCTCGAGCTTCTTCACAGAATTGAAGTGGATACATTGCCAATAATCATGGTTTCTAGAATCAACATGGTGGCACCGTAGAGAAGAAAACCCTAGATACAAATGAAACCAATAAACACTATGCATTGTGTTTTACCCGAGTTTGAAGTCCACTGATAGATGAAGTAAATGCTATGACAGTTCCAGTGCATCGACATTCCCTCTATAGTGCCACGATGGTACCTTTTGTGCCACAAAATATAACAAACTGTATTCTCAATAGGAGTAATCATGTCGATGGTGAGCTGTGGTCAAATATCAAGTTGGAGTTACATCTACTTCCATAGTATGGTGTCAGCTGAGTAGGGTTAAGCTTTGCTGCCGACTTAGTGGAGTTAGGGTTTTCCATGATGTAGGGTTATGTTGGGATTATATGCCTTTTGAGGTTATGTTTTCAGGTTTATGCATTGTGATTGTTATGTAATAAAGTTGGTAGTGTATATAGAAAGATGTATTTTTTTTACCAACTTTAGGGGTGCTAAACTTAGTGACTTGATTTAGGGCACTTATTAAGCCATATGGTTTAGTAGTTTGATAGTGTGGAGGGCTTTTTGGGGGGAAATATTTTCAAAAATTAAGCCATGTGGGCTATATAGTGGATCCTTAGCTTCATGTTGGGGGATCCAAGATTGTAGAGAGAAGAGCTTTTAGTGAACTTCTTGTTCCTATAGCTATCTGTTTATGTTTTGTATACATTGTTGGTTCATGTTTGTGATATCAATTTTGTGCAAGAGGATGCTTTTATTCCTTGCCATTATTTTGAAATTCATTCATGTAACTGCATACAGATTTTGAGAAGAATATAGTTGACCCATTTTTCCTACATCTTGTGGTGATCATTTGTTCAAATCCTATTCAATTTTCTGCATTTAAGTGTAATACATATGTAGCATGGATTAGTGGATTGTATAATTTCCTATTCTAGATTGTAAAATATAAGCCTTTTGCAGAATATGCATGTTCTTGATAGTAAGATTGCTATTTGTGGTGCCAACCCCAGTAGTGACCTTCTAATTAGCCTATGCATTGGATAGTGAGTGATATTGCAAAGATCATTAGGATATGTTAAGTGAGTGTTAGTTTGAAGCTTTGAGAGATTTGAATCTATTTGGTGTATCACCTTTTCAAGTTTTTTTCATGCAATTTTAGTTAGAGTTTCTCTCTTTCCTTCCCAAAATTAGGAGAAGATAGCATTGAATTGATACCCAAATTCAATAGGAACCGGCCTAGAATCTGGAGACTCCTTCTCAAACATAGTCTACCCATAGCTAGAGAAGCTTTCCATTGTTAGGATAGGATACCTATAAAGCCCCAATGCCTGAGTTGGGGTGGTAATTCTAAGCCTCAACAGTTTTTGGCACGCCTGATGGGACCACGAACTGCTTCTCAATTCTGATCTACTAGTTCTATGGTTGTTTTTAATTTCAGTTACAACTCTTAGTGTGGATTTTAATGAGTAGAACTCCAACAAGATCAAACAAGGGGGGATTTGTGTATCAGGAATTATAGTCAAGTAGAAGGGGAGGAAGATCATCCAGAGGTGGAAGAACATCACAAGATCCAAGAGGCACTATATTGAATTCAAATTTCTCATCATTTGATAACCCCATTTTTGAAAATCAAGCCGCAGATTCATGGGAACTTGAGGTTATTATTTAAGAAATCAGTCTTCCCAAAGATCTAAGTGTTCCTAATTTTACCCAATCAGAATTTCCAAGTGTTGAAAATTTATTTATAGATAATTATGTTCTTGGATCCTCTACAAGCAGTACTGCAGCAACTCACCAGAATTTAAAGACTTACCAGAGGAAGGTAGTTCAGCCTACCCAACCTACTTTTGTACCTGTTGTTCAACAACAAGTACCACTAGTTGCAGGAATGGCAAGAAATCTTCCATTTGTTCCTTTTGATCAAGGTAGTCCTCTCTGGATTGCAAATCACAACAACATACCTTTGGCTGCCTTGAAAGGCTTGCCATCATTCACCGGAGAAGGTCAAGTGACAGCTATCGAACACATTAGAGATATTGCATCTCTTTGCAATGTCCATCATGTCACAGAGGAAGATGTGGCTTTGAAGCTATTGACTGCATCATTAAAAGGTAAAGCTCTTGAATGGTTCAGAACTCTTCCAGTAAATTCTATTGCTACTTGGGATGTTTTGGGGGAGAGGCTTTCTAAGTTTTTTGAGGATAAGTCTAAAAAGTTGTCTTTGGTGGAGCAACTAACTACTATTAAAAGGGCTCCACAAGAAGAACTAAGTGATTTTAATCTCAGATTTCAGAAGACATGGAATAGGATTCCTGCCACGGTAAGACCCTCTACTGAATATGTATTTTTATATTTTCTCAAAAGCTTGAATAGTGATATTTCAATAGTAATCCAATCAATGGGAGGGAATTCACTACCTCAAGCATTTGATATTGCAATTAGGGCAGAGAATAGCCTCATTCTAGCATGAAAGATAGCTCCTAGGCCACCGATGCCTTTCTTTCCCAATATCCAATCCAATATGCCATTAGCCATTCCACCATTATCTCCATTGCCATCTTATAAAAGTGAAGAAATAACGCCTATTGTCCCTCCCAGTGAATTGCAAAGCATAAAAAATAGCCAGCAAAAGATTGAGAGCTTGCTACAGACTTTTGGCAATGAACTAGTAAACCTGAAAAGGTAGAAAAGCAATCCAATAGCCCATACCTAGAATTAATTTTCTTGTTCTTCATCTTAGCAGCCTAATCAACCCATTTATCAAGGTAACAAGCATCAATATCAAGGAAATAGCAATGCCAATAGGCAGAACTAGAGCCAAAGGCCTTATAGACCTTACAATCCTACACCCCTTAATGCTATTAGGGATATTGTTCCTAGCCAATATAACCTTGCTACAAATTACGAATGGTGCTATCCTTGTAACGAACCTTACAATCAGTCCAAGTGTACTAATGGAGTGCTCAATCAAGCCCTAATGGTTCAAAGTGTGATAGATTCACAACTTATTGTATCCACTGAAGAGGCTCAACAACACTCTGATGCGACTGCCCCTGACACTGCATTCCTCAATTGGAAAGAGGAGGAATTATATGGAGTGAATGGTGATTCATCTATATCAGCAAACACAAGAGCCAAGAAGAGAGCCCTAGAATCAGAGCAGTCAGTTGCTAGGATTTTTGCTATAAATCAACCATCACCCATTCTACCACTTTTAATCCTAAAGGGTGCCTCTACTCATGCAAACAAAGAAAAATAGTATCAAAAATAGGCGAATCAGACCATTAGTAAGTCACCTTAGAAGGTACAATTTGTTGTCCCCTATAACATTGTTGATAATATGAAGAAGATGAATGTTTCTATTTCTATGTGGGATTCATTAGCTATTCCAGGGCAAACTGATTTATTGAAAGAAGAGCTGTCTAAAGGAACAACAATTTCACATCAAGCTGTACATCATCCTCCTAGAGTGGTTATGGCCAATTCAGAGCCTTTAATAGTTCATGATGAAGTGGTTAAAGGAGAAAGAAGATTGGTAAAGTGCAGCAGCCTGTAACACAAGTGAGTAAAAATACTGCAGATTTGAAGCAATCAACAATACCAGTTGAAAGAAAGTCAGTAAATATGCAGAAGATGACAGAAAAGGAAGGTAAGAAATCTACAAATGTTAAGCCTCCTCCTTTTTATGTCTCTTTAATTATTGGAAACAAATTAATACATAATTGTATGGTGGACAGTGGTGAAACCAACACTGTCATGCCAAAGAGCATAGCTGATTTGTTGGATTTGAAGTATGAACCCCTTGAGAAAGGAGTTGTCCAGCTTGATGGTTCTTTAGTTAAGACCATAGGTGTTGTTAAAAATGCAACTTTGACCTTACACTCGTGCCCAAACTTCTCCATTTCCCAAGATATTTTTGTCATAGATCTACCACCTTACTTTGCTTTATGTTTATCAAGAGAATTCATAGCCAAAATAGATGGATACTTCTCATCAAATTGGTCTCGCCTATATTTCAGAACTAGATATGGTGCTAAGGTGACCATAAAATTAGAGTTATGGGCCAAAGACCACATAGAGCCCTATAATCCTAGTCCCATAAATGCAAGTTGTGTGATCATGGATCCAGATGAAATCAATGAGAGTTCATCTTATAACACACAAACTGAAGAGTATGTTGATATTGTTCTAGATGAATGGGCAGCTAGAAATGATCAAGATGATGATGTGTTTGATGCTGGTTTTGGCAACTATGTAATGTTAGAATCTGATTCAGTTGTGCCTAAATTGATTAAAGATCAATGTTCTAAATCTGAGTTATCTAACCAACTATGGGATCTATATTTTAATGGATCTAAGAATAAGGATGGTATTGGTGCAGGATTTATGTTGGTTTCACCTCATGGTGATAAATTTTATGTTGCTTACAAGTTATCCTTTCCATGTTATAACAATATAGTAGAGTATGAAAGTCTTATTCAAGGCTTGGAATGGGCTAGGAAAAGAGGAATCAAATGCTTGAGGGAATTTGGGGACAGTGAGTTGATAGTAAGACAGGTGAGAGGTATTAATGCTATAAAAAATGATCTCTTGAAGCTGTATAAATCTAGAGTTTCTGATATTTTGGATAATTTTGATGCATTTAACCTTATTTCCATACCTAGAAGGAAAAACATGCATGTCGATAGGTTGGCTGGTATTGGCGCTCATATTTCAATTGCTGAAAATAAAGGACAAATCTCATATCATTCACATGTTAAAATTGTTGTAAGGCCATCTATCCCAGACAATAATTTTAATTGGCAGGTGTTTAATACTGATGAACATATTTTGAGCTTTATGACTGAAACAAAAGACTTTTCAGCTCCTAAAAATGAGCAGTTCAATCAGCAAATGGAAAATCAGATCATTCAGTTGAAGACTAATAAGCTTCCAAGGGGATTAGTCAGCTTAGAGTTAGCTTTCAACTATGATGATCAATTCAGAAAGAATAAAACCAGCCTGCTGATCAAAGAAGATCACTATGAAGAGGTGGAGATATTCAGAGACAAGTGCTTGAAGGTTGGTAACATTAATTCCCCCGAGGAAAAGAAAATGCTTATTGAGTTATTTGGGGAATACAATGATGTGTTTGCATGGGATTATACTGACTTAAAAGGATTTGATCCTCAGTTCACTCAACCTGCCGTAGAATTAGAACCAAATGCTAAGCCCATTAGACAAAGGCAAAGGCCTATCAATCCTAAGCTAGAACCTTTAATGCTGAAAGAATTGAATAAACTTCTGAATGGTGGCATAATATTCCCTATCAAGCATACATCTTGGGTTTCAAATCTTGTTCCTATGAGAAAGAAGAATGGAGAGATAAGACTTTGTGTAGATTTTAGAGACCTTAATAGGGCATCTCTAAAAGATAGGCACCCTCTTCCTTCTATGGAACAGATCTTGCAATATGTATCCAGTTCTGAGAGAATCTTTCTTCTTGATGGTTATTCTAGCTATAACCAGGTATTAGTAAGAGAGGAAGATTAGTTCAAAACTGCCTTAACTACTAAATGGGGTACAATGGCCTATAGGAGAATGTCATTCAGATTATCAAATTCAGGGGCTACATTTCAGAAGGCAACGAACATGGCCTTCAGGAATTTGATGTATAAATTTGTTCTAGTATACCTTGATGATGTCACAATTAAGCCACTTGAGACAAGTCTTGCAAATATGTAGGGAGTTTGGAATCTCTCTAAACCCCAAAAAATCTATTTTTGTAGTACATGAAGGTAAACTTTTAGGATACCAAGTGTCTAAAGAAGGGACAACAATTGATCCTGAAAGGATTTATGTAATTCTAGAACTATCATTGCCAAAACATAAGAAAGGATTGCAGAGTTTCATTGGAAGGATAAATTTTGTTAGATGTTTTATTCCTAATATTGCAGATTTGTTGAAACCTTTGACTGCTATGTTAAAA
>MU227236.1:2075921-2089392 GCA_018584345.1 Thuja plicata | reverse complement strand
GATTTCACACCCTAGCATTAAAGAATTTCTATTGAATAAGGATGTCAGTGAAAAAAGGGCAGGGTGGATAACTAAAGTCATGGAGTATGATGTGCAAATTCATGTGACCAAGCTGGTTAGAGGCAAACACTTATGTGCTCAGATGGCAGAAGGAGAATATCAAGTTAAAGCCATGGAAGAGGCCATCTTGCCCCAAGGTAATCCTGTACTAATTAATGATTCAACATCCTGGTTATCAGATATGACCAGATTTCTGCATACTGGTCAATGTCTAATAAATCTTGACAAAGCCAAGAGAAGGTACTTTAGATTACAATCTATTCCTTATGTTCTAATTGATGATACTCTTTATAGGAAGGATTTTTCTGGTATGCTTCTCAAATGCATAGATTATTTGGATCAAAGCAAGATTCTATCTGAATTCCATGATGGATCTTGTGGAGGGCATTTCAGCGCCAAAACTACAGCATGGAAAATTCTAAGAGCTGGCTATTATTGGCCAGATTTATTCAAAGATGCTCATTCATGGGAAAGAAGATGCCAAAATTGTGCTATGTCACCCTTTCTGCTCATTCATGGGCTCAGATTTCTAAGATTGAGGATGTCACCCTTTCTTCCATTGACTTTGGCTTATAGAGCTATGTGGTATCATATTTTTCACACCTCGTGTTTATAGTTTTAATTGAACCCATGCGGTATCATATTATTTCTCTTATGTTAAATTTTTTTTGTTAACCTACCTTGCCAAGCTCGAGGTCATTAGGAAAGAGGAAGAAATCATCGGGGACATTGAACCAAAAAAGGTAATTAAGTCCAATTTAAGTATATATTGTTGAAATGTATTATGAACATTTCACCGTAGTCTATATTGATGAATGCACTTCACTTATTTATTGTATAGATGTAGAATCGATTGGGTTTCAATGAACTACTGAATGCCCCAGACATTGCTGATGTTCAGGAAAGGGAGGAGGTAACATGTTTTCATATTTACTTTCAATTTCATTCTTGTTTGTTCAAAATATTTTAGAAATCATGTTCCTCTATTAGTATGTCATTTTCTATGAATTTTCATATAGTAATTGGTAATAGCTGCCTCAGATGAGGAAAACCATTCTCCACTTCCTAGGGATCCCTTACCTAGCATAGGAGATCTAGCTACGGTATGCATTTTCTTTTTAGTCCATGTGTTTTTTTATTTTTTAGTATTCCTTGTTTATATCATGTATTTTGTATTATTTTTTTTGTTATAGGACCCTTCACCATTTCCCATTCTTACTCTACCTCACCATTTTTCTAGGAGTCCCTCTCACCCATGACAGAGTCCATTTCATTTATCATTCAGCCCAAGCATAAGAGATCCAGCTGAGACTTCAGTATACAAATTTTTATTATCTAGTGTATACATTTTTTGCATTATCTAGTATTTCTCGATCCTATAACATCTTTTCTATTTTACCATACAAGAAAAAGTCCAAACTAATTCATCAATGGTTTTGGATACCTCCAACATAGGAGTTCCAACTCATGTTGTGGTATGCATTTTCTTTTTAGTCCATGCATTTTTAATTTTTTAGTATTTCTTGTTTATAACATGTATTTTGTATTATTTATTTTTCCTATTGTAGGACTGTTCAGGCTTAGAATTGTCACCCTAAATAAAGCATTAAGGCTTCATGACAATTCTATCTGATAATGAAAACTTCCTCTAGTTGTGGGTAAACTATGGATGAGGAAGAGTCTTTGGATTCTAGGCTGGTTTCTATTGAACTTGGGTATCAATTTTATACTATCTTCTCCTGATCTTGAAAAAAGGGAAAGGGGAGAAACTCCAACTAAAATTGCATGAATAAAAATTGAAAAGGTGATACACCAAATAAATTTAGAACTCTCAAAGCTTCAAACTGACACTCACTTAACACACCCTAATGATCTCTGCAATATCACTCACTATCCAATACATAGGCTGATTAGAAGGTCACTACTAGGGTTTAACCACAAATAGCAGTCCACCTATCAACAACATGCATGTCCTGCAAAAAGGCTTATATTTTGTAATGTAGAATAGGAAAAGGATACAATCCACTAATCTATATTATGAATGTATTACACTTGAATTGCAGAAAATTGAATAGGATTTGAACAAATGATCACAACCATATGTATGAAAAAGTGGGGCAACTATATTCTTCTCAAAATCTATATGCAGTTACATGTGTAAATTTTAGAATAATTGCAAGGAATACAAGCATCCTCTTGCACAAAATCAAAATCACAAGCATGAACTAACAGTGGTTACAAATGCATAAAAATATAGCTTATAGGAATAAGAAATTAACTAAAGCTCTTCTCTTCACAATTTGACCCCCCTAAATATTAATCAAATGCTCCACTATATAGCCAACATGGCTTATTTAAAAAATATTTCCCCCCTAAAAGCCCTCCATAATAGCAAGCTACATTAAGCCAAAAGGCCTTCACAAAATACCCTAAATCTAGCCCTAAGACTAGCTCCCCTTTCTAAAGTCGACAAATAGAATATATGTCACTATAGATTTTATTAACTTTATTCGAATACATGACATTCAAATTCTAAAAGCATAAAACCATACTAGAAAACGTGAATACCTAGCTTGAAAGGGATACAACCCCTAGCAACTCGACATCATAGCCAATCATAACTCTACCAACACTATACTAAAGCTCTAGATGTAACTACAATTTGTTTAACCACCACAGTTGGCTGTCGACATGACAATCTCCATAGAAAAGATAGTTACTATACTTCATGGCACCAACAGTACCATCGTGGCATTGTGGAGGGGATGTTGATAGACTGGAAACTAACATAGTATTTACTTCACTTGTCAGTGGACTCTAGTCTTGGGTAAAACATAACGCATTTGCTCATCAGTTTCATTTTGCATCTTAGGGTTTTCTTTTGTGGCACCGCCATGTTGAATTTGAACACTGATCTTCTGCAATGAAATCTGCCTCCACTCTGTGATCAAACTTCGGATTCATGTAGTTTCTATTTTTCCATAATACATGGCATCTTCATGTTGTTTTCTCCTTCTAAAATGCCACAGCTTTTGGTCTTCTATTTGCTTGAACTTCAATTTAGAATGTTGGAACAATCTTGGAGATGAAGTGTTTCAAAGCCATGACAAATGGCGCTGCATTCATGCTTGTAACTTGGGATTTTGGAGTTTGATGTTTGGTCGAACCACCACTGCAAGCTTGGAATGAATCTAAGTTGTGGTTGGGATGGAGAGATGCCCATGAGTTTCAGTTTTGGACTGGGGATGTCTCTTCCATAGCTTCAGACTCATCCCCAGCTCACAGTGCAACATGGAGTTGGGAGAAAATATTGTGGCCACCACTGTTTGTTCATTGGCTACAGCTCGACAACACTCCTCTATTGGTCTTCTAGTCACGACACTTGGCCTCTAAGATAATTTATCTTTATTATATTTCTCATTGCATTTTCAAATGTAAAACACAAACACACTGCTATAGCTGATAATAAATGAGTTCTTTCCTTGCTTTGTGTCTTTGTTTGCTGTCAACTCCTCCATTGCGAACACTACTTTAGGATTTGCTATCGATTGTAGTTAAAACACCCATGTGGCTTTTGAACTGGTATTTTAAGATGCACTTGCAGTTGTTTGTCTTGATGCTTGTCTGGATTTATAGTGAAACACGGGTTCCATGACTATTTAAATGCTTTTAAAACATTCTTCTTTCTATCTTCGAATACAACTTTGTAGTAAGCAAAAAAAAAATGCTTCTCTGTTCGGGCCGAACATTCCTTTAATCTGCTTTGTCTTAAAAACACAAAAAAAACTCTCCTTTCAGTATGCTTGTAAAAACAAAATATTTACTTTCACTTGGTAATAGTATGAGCAGAAAATGAAACCACATGTTTACATTCATGAAAATGTTAATGCAGTTAGTGTAAAAACACGCTATTTCTTTTAAATGCATATAAGATTTTACCCATGGGGTTCGAGCACAGGCTCATGACTCCCATGGGTAATGCTCATACTGAAACCCTAACTGGTATAGATATTCTATTATCATGAACGTAAAACCCTGCATTTAATCATGAACATTATCTCTCAAAACAACAACATAAGATGTATATTTAAACACCCTGTATGCAGATATCTCTTGAAAATTCATCTAAAGGCATGAAACTGCGTCTTTTCAAAATCAACATCTTATGAATTTTTGGATGGATAATTACTGATATTCTACTCATAATGTCTGTCTTCTGTGAATTTTTTACCATTATGAGAGTATAAAACATGCTGATACTGAAACCTTTGATCTTTGTTCTATACTTGCAGCTTTCTCATTTCTTGTCATGCATATTTCACTTTGCAGATTCAACTTTTTAAACAAACATAACAATATCCTTTCATGCCATAGAAAATATGTTCAATCCTTAGGGATGGGGTTTTCAATTTTGATTTTCAAAGCTGAAATTTTAACTGTTGTCTTAAAAACATGAAGATGTACTTACTATGACAACATCTCTTAAGCTCACTTATTTGCATGAAGATAGTGAGCTTCAGATTCTTTCAATTCTGCATTTCTCTAGTTTATTAAAAATCTTTCTTTGCTCCTGTGCCTCCTGTAGCATCTTTTGAACTCTTCTTTGTATTTGCATCTTCTTTTGCATTCAGTAAGTGAGCAGTCACCTTTTGAAATGTAAACCATCTTTCTTGCATGTAATGGCTTATGTGAAGTTCGAGCATGAGCTCGTGACATCCACTGTATTTCATTTTTGCTTCCTGCATTTAATCACATGACCACTTTTTGCAAATATCATCAGTCAATTTGTTAGGACAACAGATAGAATAAATTCATTAATGTTTGTAGGTGAGTGTCATCTAGGATGACACTCATTTATGAATGTTGGTGGATTCATTTGTATTTACTGTCCTAACAGGTTGATCAAATTTTTGAAAAAGGTTTCTCAAATGGAAATGTCAAGTCCCTTTCATTCAGATATTTGATTATAGAGAAAAGAATAACATTCATCAAAGTGATCATAAATAGCAAAAGGTTTCACGTTTAGAACAAGTCCCTTTAATTCAGATATCATGGACGAATGTTTTCTTGTTACATTGATTTCATCAGATTGATATGCAACATTAGAAGAATTGATTGTATGATGTTTGTGTCCCATGTATTGCTTAGATCCAATTGGATCTAACACCCCACTTTCTCTAATGATGCAGGTTGAATCCTAAAAGACCTAAATGCAGATGGAGACATGGACTATGAAGACCGAGAAGCTGACAGTCAACCAACAAGCAACCAACCACAAGGCAATGCATGGGACCCCTACTCCATACTTTCTATTATGCTTTCTATCCTGCAATGTACTATTTATTTGACATGAAAAGGAAGATGAAATGACACTTGTACATTACATTCAGTTTGAATGCACAATGTAATTGATCAATTATATATTAGAAATTCTGGAATGTGATCAACTCTTAGAGTACAAATGATAACTTTTAACAATGAATGTAATGACAAAATATTGATTAATAATATCTGAAGGATATTATTAATTGGACTCTTCTAAAAATGCAATTTTTTCCTATTTGTGGTTATTTTGATGCATGTTGTAAATTAGGGTAACAATTTTAGCGACTTTTGTTGGATGTCTACCTGCTAGACATGACCCTAGACCTTTATCCTTAGGGAAACAGAGTTAAGAAACCAGAAACCATGAATGCAACCATTATTGAAATGAAAATGCAACTATTCTAAACCGATGCAACCTAAAGACCTATGTGCTTGGACAACACTTATTGAAAATGAAAATCTAGACTAAAACCTAACCCTCAAAGCAAAGCTTGAGGTGTATTCCATTAACTGGAATTTGCAGAACTTCTCCATCAGTTGTGGACAACTGATAGGCATTTTTTTCCTTACAAGCTATAATAACAAAAGGGCTTGACCAAATGTTATCAAATTTATCATGCTTCCCTGGCCTACTCTTTAGTACATCCCACTTAAGTACTAGATCACCTTCTTTTTAATCCTTAGATGTAGTCCTCTTGTCAAAATACCTTTTAGTTTGAGATTGCATCATTTCTATAGTTTCAAATGCTTTTTTCCTTTCTTCATCAAGCTGTAATAAGCCATCATACCTCAAGGCTAGGGGATCTCCCTCTTCAAAAAGCAACATTTGATCAACTAGCTGCAATGCTGGAAATTATATAGATATAGGAAATCTGGCCTCTTTGCCATAAACCAGGACATAGGGTGAATTCCCAATAACCTTCTTAGGCATAATTTTGTCCAGCCATAAAGCTGCCTTCAACTTAGAGTGCCAATCCCACTTGTTTCCTTGCAAATTCTTCTTGATAATCCTGATTAGGTTTTTATTGGTAGATTCTGCAAGACCATTACCCTATGGATAGTAATTAGAAGAAGTATTTAAATAAATACCATTCTTGACAGCCCATTCTATTATAGATGATCCAATAAAAGATAAGGCATTGTCTGATACTATTGACTAAGGAACTCCAAACCTTGTAATGATATCATTATAGAAACTCATAACAACATTTCCAGAAGATTCCTTTAGTGCAATGGCCTCAGTCCACCTAGTAAAATAATCTGTGGTAGTCAAGATCCACTTATGCCCTGCACTAGAATTAGGGTTTATTGGGCCTATAAAGTCCACTCCCTACTTGTTGAATGGCTGATCAACAATGACTGGTTTCAATGGCAATGCTGCCAACCTTTGTTTACCTGCAAACATAGCACAATTTTGGCATCTTCTTGCCCATGAATGCGCATCTTTGAATAAATCTGGCCAATAATAGCCAGCTCTTAAAATTTTCCATGCTGTAGTTTTGGGGCTGAAATGCCCTCCACAAGATCCATCATGAAATTAAGATAGAATCTTGTTCTGATCAATATAATCTATACATTTAAGAAGCATACCAACAAGATATTTTCTATACCGAATGTTATTAATAAGCACTTAAGGAATAGATTGAAGCCTAAAGTACCTTCTCTTGGCTCTATCAAGATGCATCAGGTATTGACTAGTACAAAGAAATCTGGTCATATTTGATAACTAGGATGCTGAATCATTAATAAGTACAGAATTACCCTGGGGCAAGATGGCCTCTTTAGTAGTTTTAACTTGATCTTCTCCTTTTTCCATCTGAGCACACAAGCCTTTGCCTCTAACCAGCTTGGTCACATGGATTTGTACATCATACTCCATGACTTTAGTTATCCACCCTGCCCTTTTCTCACTGACATCCTTGTTTAATAAAAACTCTTTAATGCTAGGGTGTGCAATCATTAAATGTATTTTGTTCCCAGCAATCAGATGTTTAAAATTTTTTAAAGCTTTTATAATAGCTAGTACATGTTTTTCTACAAAGCTATATTTTCCCTCATAATCATTCATAGCTTTGCTAAGAAAGGCTACTAGTTGCTCCTATCCTTCCTCATTCTTTTGCACTAGCATTGCTGAAATAGTGTCGATACAAAACAAAATCCTTAGAGAAATCAGGATTAGCCAAAGTAGGAGCTGAAGATAAGGCATACTTAATTTGTTCAAAACTCTCCTTTCCTTCAGCAGTCTAGCTGAAACACACATCCTTTTTAACATAGAGGTCAAAGTTTTCAATAAATTTTCAATATTAGGAATAAAGCGCCTAACAAAATTTATTCTTCCAATAAAACTTTGCAATCCTTTCTTATGTTTTGGCAGTGATAGATCAAGAATTACATGAATCCTCTCAGGATCAATAGTTGTACCCTCTTTAGACACTTGATATCCCAAAAGTGTGCCTTCATGTACTGCAAAAATAGACTTATTTGGATTAAGAGAGATTCCAAACTCTCTACATCTCTGCAAAATTTGTTTCAAATGGTCAATGTGCTGGTCTGCAATTTTGCTGTAAATGTTAACATCATCTAGATATACTAGGACAAATTTATACTTTAAGTTTTTGAAAGCCATGTCCATTTCTTTCTGGAAAGTGGCCCCTACATTTGACAACCCAAATGGCATCCTTCGGTAAGTCATTGTACCCCACTTAGTGGTAAAGGTTGTTTTGAATTGATTAGATTCTTTAACTAAAATCTAGTTATAACCAGAATATCCATCCAAAAGTGAGAATCTTTTAGAACCTAAAACATTTTGAAGGATTTGCTTTATAGAAGGGATAGGATGCCTATCTTTCAGAGATGCCTTATTAAGGTCTCTAAAATCTACACAGAGTCTTATCTCTCCATTTTTCTTCCTTACTGGAACTAAGTTAGAAACCCATGATGTATGCTTTATTGGGAATATTATGCCTCCATCTAAGAGATTTCTTATCTCTTTCAGCATTAAAGGCTCTAATTTGGGATTTATGGGCCTTTGCCTTTACCTGATTGGTCTTGCATTTGGTTCTAACTCTATGGTGTGCTGAGTCAGTTGAGGATCAAATCCTTTTAAATCAGCATAATCCCAAGCAAATACATCATTATATTCTCTGAAAAGATCAATAAACAATTCTTTTTCTTTAGGAGAGTTTATTTTACCAACCTTTAGGTACTTGTCTTTTAAAATCTCCACTTCCTCATAATGATCTTCTTTAACCAGTAAACTGGTTTTATTCTTTCTGAATTGATCATCGGAATTAAATGTGGATTCCACGTTGACCAATCCCCTTGGAAGCTTATTAGTCTTTAGCTAAATAACTTGATTCTCCATTTGTTGATCATACTTGTCACTTTTAGGGGCTAAAAACCCTTCAGTTTCTATCATAAAACTCAAGATATGTTCATCAGTTTTAAACACTTGCCAATTAATATCATTGTTTGGGATAGATGGCCTTACAATAATTTTAACATGTGACTAGTCTGAAATCAGTCCTTTATTTTCTTTAACTAACGCATGCATGTGCACCAATACCAGCCAATCTATCAGCATGCATATTTTTCTTTCTAGGTATGGAAATGAGATTAAAGTCATCAAAATCCTTCAAAATATCAAACACTCTTGACTTATACAGCTTTAAGAGATCATTTTTAACAACATTAATACCTCTCACCTGCCTTACTATCAACTCACTGTCTCCAAATACCCTTAAGCATTTGATTCCCCTTTTCCTAGCCCACTCCAAGCCCTGGATCAAGCTCTCATATTTTGCTATATTGTTAGAACATGGAAAAGATAACTTGTAAGTAGCATAAAATTTATCACCATGAGGTGAAATCAACATAACTCGTGCACCAATACCATCTTTGTTCTTAGATCCATCAAAATATAAATCCCATAGCTAGTTAGATAATTCAGATTTAGGACATTGATCTTTAATCAGATTAGGCACAACTGAATCAGATTCTAACATTACATAATTACCAAAACCAGCATCAAACACATCAATATCTTGATCATTTCTAGCTGCCCATACATCTATGACAAAATTAGGATATTCTTCAGTTTGTGTGTTATAAGATGAACTCTCATTGATTTCATCTGGATCCATGATCACACAACTTGCATTTATGGGGATAGGATTATAAGGCTCTATATGGTCCTTGGCCCATAATTCCAACTTTATGGTCACCTTAGCACCATATCTAGTTCTAAAATATAGGTGAGACCAGTTTGATGTGAAATATCCATCTATCTTGGCTGTGAAGTCTCTTGATAAACACAAAGCAAAGTAAGGTGGTAGATCTATGACAAAAATATCCTGGGAAATGGAGAAGTTTGGACATGAATTCAAGTTTAAACTTGCATTTTTAACAACCCCTATGATTTTAACTGAAGAACCATCAAGATGAACAACTCCTTTCTCAAGAGGTTCATACTTTAAATCCAATAAATCAGCTATGCTCTTTGGCATGACAATGCTGGTTGCACCACTGTCTACCATGCATTTATGCACTAATTTGTTTCCAATAATTAAAGAGACATAGAAAGGAGGAGGCTTAACATTTGTAGATTTCTTACCTTCCTTTTCTATCATATTCTGCATATTTGCTGGCTTTCTTTCAACTAGTATTGTTGATTGCTTTAAATCTACAGTCTTTTTACTCACTTGTACTTCTGGCTGCTGCACCTTACCAATCTTCTTTTCTCCTTTAATCACTTCATCATGCACCATTGAAGGATCTGAATTGGCCATGACCACTTTCAGAGGATGCTATTTATCTAGATGTGGAATTGTTGTGTCTTTAGATAGCTCCTCTTTCAACAAATCAGTTTGCCCTAGAATAACTAATGAATCCCGCATAGAAATTGAAACACTCATCTTCTTCATATTATCAATAATGTTATAAGGAATGACAAACTGTACCTTCTGAGGTGACTTACTAATACTCTGATCCACCTATTTCTGATATTGTGTTTCTCTATTTGCATGAGTAGAGGCCCCCTTTAGGATTGAAACTGGTGGAATGGTTGATGATTGATTTGTAGCAGGAATCCTAGGAGCCGACTGCTCTGATTCTAGAGCTCTCTTCTTGGCTCTTGTGTTTTCTGATATGGATGAATCACCATTCACTCCACAAAACTCTTCCTCTTTCCAATTGAGGAATGCAATGTCAGGAGTAGTTGTATCAGAGTGTTGTTGAGCCTCTTCAGTAGATACAATAGGCTGTGAATCCATCATGCTTTGAACCATTAAGGCTTGATTGAGCACTCCATTAGTATACTTAGACTGATTGTGGGGTTCATTATAGGGATAGCACCATTCATAATCTACAACAATGTTATTTTGGCTAGGAACAATATCCCTAACAGCATTAAGGGGTGTTGGATTGTAAGGTCTATAAGGCCTTTGGTTTCATTTTTTCCTATTGTGATTGCTATTTCCCTGAAACTGCTGCTTGTTACCTTGATAAATGGGTTGATTAGGCTGCTAAGATGAAGAAATAGAAAATTGACTCTGAGTATGGGCTATTGGATGGCTTTGTTGTCTTTTCAGGTTTACTAGTTCATTCCCAAAAGTTTGTAGCAAGCTCTCAATCTTTTGCTGACTATTTTTTATGCTTTGCAATTCATTGGAAGGAACAATAGGTATTATTTCTTCACTTTTATAAGATGGCAATGAGGCCAAAGGTGGAACAACTAGTGGCATATTGGATTGGATGTTAGGAAAATAAGGCATGGGTGGCCTAGGAGCTATCTTTCCTACTTGAATGAGACTATTCTCTGCCCTTATTGCAATATCAAAAGCTCGAGGTAAATAATTCCCTCCCATTGACTGGATCATTACTGAAATATCACTATTCAAGCTTTTAAGAAAGTACAAAATGCATATTCGGTAGAGGGTCTTACCGTGGTAGGAATCCTATTCCATGTTTTCTGAAATCTGAGATTAAAATCACTTAGTTCTTCTTATGGAGCCCTTTTAATGGTAGTTAGTTGCTCTACCAAAGACAAATTGTCAGATTTATCCTCAAAAAACTTAGAAAGCCTTTCCCAAAAAACATCCCAAGTAGCAATAGAATTTACTGGAAGATTTCTCAACCAGTCAAGAGCTTTACCTTTTAGTGATGCAGCCAACAACTTCATAGCCACATCTTCCTCTGTGACATGATAAACATTGCAAAGAGATGCAATATCTCTAATGTGTTTAATAGTTGTCACTTGACCTTCTCCGATGAATGATGGAAAACCTTTCAAGGCAGCCAAAGGTATATTGTTGTGATTTGCAATCTGGAGAGGACTACCTTGATCAAAAGGAACAAATGGTAGATCTCTTGCCATTCCTACAGCTGATGGTACTTGTTGCTAAATAGTAGATGCAGAAGGAGACTGGGTAAACTAAACTACCTTCCTTTGGTAAGTCTTCAAATTTTGAGTAGTTGTTCTAGTTCCACTTGTAGAGGCTCCAAAAATAGAATTATCTATAAATAAACTTTAAACACTTGGAAATTCCAATCCGGAGAGGTTAGGAACACTTAGATCTTTAGGAAGACTAATTTCTTCAATAATAACCTCAAGTTCTTCTAAATTTGCAACTAATTTTTCAAAAATGGGGTTATCAAATGATGAGAAATTTGCATTCAATATAGTACCTCTTGGATCCTATGATGTTCTTTCTCCTCTGGATGATCTTCCTTCCCTTCTGCTTGACTGTAATTCCTGATACACAAATCCTTCCTTGTTTGATCTTGTTGGAGTTCTACTCATTAAAATCCACACTAAAGAGCTGTAACAACCACAAAGCTAGTAACTTAGAACTGAGAAGTAGTTCGTGGTCATCGGGTGTGCCAAAAACTGTTCAGGCTTAGAATTGTCACCCTAATTCAGGCATTAAGGCTTCATGACAATTCTATCTAACAATGGAAACTTCCTCTAGCTGTGGGTAAACTATCGATGAGGAAGAGTCTCCAGATTCTAGGTTGGTTCCTATTGAACTTGGGTATCAATTTTATACTATCTTCTCCTTATCTTGAAAAAAGGGAAAGGGGAGAAACTCCAACTAAAATTGCATGAATAAAACTTGAAGGTGATACACCAAATAAATTTAGATCTCTCAAAGCTTCAAACTAACACTCACTTAACATACCCTAATGATCTCTGCAATATCAGTCACTATCTAATACATAGGCTGATTAGAAGGTCACTACTAGGGTTTAACCACAAATAGCAATCCACCTATCAACAACATGCATGTCCTGCAAAAAGGCTTATATTATGTAATGTAGAATAAGAAAAGGATACAATCCACTAATCTATATTACGAATGTATTACACTTGAATTGCAGAAAATTGAATAGGATTTGAACAAATGATCACAACCAAATGTATGAAAAAGTGGGGCAACTATATTCTTCTCAAAATCTATATGTAGTTACATGTGTAAATTTCAAAATAATTGCAAGGAATACAAGCATCCTCTTGCACAAAATTGAAATCATAAGCATGAACTAACAGTGGTTACAAATGCATAAACATATAGCTTACAGGAATAAGAAATTCGCTAAAGCTCTTCTCTTCACAATTTGAACCCCCTAAACATGAATCAAATGTTCCACTATATAGCCAACATGGCTTATTTCAAAAATATTTCCCCCCCAAAAGCCCTCCATAATAGCAAACTACATTAAGCCAAAAGGCCTTCACAAAATACCCTAAATCTAGCCCTAAGACTAGCTCCCCTTTCTAAAGTTGACAAATAGAATATATGCCACTATAGACTTTATCAACTTTATTCGAATACATGACATTCAAATTCTAACACTAATACATTTGGGGTGAAATTGCGACAGCAATTTGCGACGGGGGGCAGATGTTAAGTGTTTTTGGCTTTTTTTTTTTCAATTATAACCCGACAATGTCGCAATTGCGACGTTAACGGGATATAAGGCAAAAAAAAAGAGAAAACGTTGTCATTTCTATGTTCAATAGCACCGAGAGGGGTTTTTGCATCTCTGTGGCGAAAGAAATTTTTCATTGATAGCTACTGCATTGGAA
>MU227236.1:2060853-2075821 GCA_018584345.1 Thuja plicata | reverse complement strand
TCATCTGCCATCCTTGCGGCGTCATGGCCTTTAAGCACCATTTCGGTAAGTTTTTTCATTTGGGCCCCATCTATCCCCTCTGGGGATTGATACCGAGATGCCATCATTTCATCAAAATTCTCCAAAACTAACTCCTCTGGGGTATAAGTATCTGTACTAAGGGGATCAACCCCGGAAGATTTTATTACAAATGACTTATATAAATTGGAAGAATACTTCATTGTGTTTACCTTTTCCTGTAAGAACTCTACCAGTTGCTTGGTTACCTCCAATGTGAGGTCCAGTCTGGAGTGCTGAGCCCTTACAAAATCAAATGATTCCTCACCTAGAATTCTGGATTCAAAAATTATGTCTTCCCCCAGGGTGAGGAGCTCTTCGAGCTCTGCCTTCCACGCCTGGTAATTCTCGGCGTCACTCTCCCATTGCTCAATCAGTGCTTCTTCCTGGTGAATAACCTGCCGGGCCGTATATAAATCTAGGAGAGTGGACGCTAGGAAACGTCGGGTGTTTCCTATCTATAGAGCGACCCATTCGTCTACAGCTTGGGCCTTCTTTTTCATTACTCGCAGGGAGTCTATGTCGCTCTGCAGTAATTCCTCTGATGTGGAGGTCTGTGGAGGGGCGGCGTTGATGGGTCTGGCCAGCTCAGTAAGCAACCCTATAAGGTTTGCATTCTTCTCTTTCTCCGCTTTGAGCCTCTGGGGCTCTTTTTCATATCGGGCCTCCACTGCCCTTGCTGCCTCCTTCAGCAGGTCTACTTCACCCTACTTTCCCCTTTTTCCCAAGGATACCTCTGGGATATTGTAATCTGTGGGATCCATGGTCGCTTCATCGGCGTCTGGGGGAGGCGTTGCCACTATTGCAACTGTTTCTCCACCCGGCCCAGTCCGAAGGGTATGAACTGTCTGGGCCTTCTTTGCTTTTGGCGGGGCCTAAGCTAAGGCCATCATTTCGGCCAGGGAGAGAGGGACTGCCGGAGTGGATTGGACTTTTCTTTTCCTGTTTTCCACCAGCCATGGAGGTGGGAGAGGTGGCCTTCCTGCCAGAGTTTGTTCTTCAGATTCTCTCCCAGTGTCCGGTGGCGGCTGCTCCTTTTCAACATATATCTCATCTGTTCCTCCCCCTACCGTAACTTCTTCTGCAGCAATCTTCTTTTCAATTTTTATTTCCTCAGCCTGGTCCCGGATGTCAATCGATGGGTCTGGACCCTAGTTGGCTTCCTCTGAAATTTCCTCTTCATGCTGCTCTTCTTCTTCTTCCTCGTCTGTTGGCAGTAGGGGAGGTATCAGGCTGAGATTCAGAGTTTGGGCCGCTATGATAACCTACCTGAAGGTTGCCCCCGGGAGTGGCCTTGGGAACGCAGCGGCTGGGCTTACGGTTGATCCCGAAGGTCCGGGTCTGGGTTCCCTAGCGGATGCCTTTTGTTCACTCGATTGTTGTTGGTCCACTCCCGGACCTTATGTTTCTGGGGACCCAGAGATAACCTCCGGTTCTGGCCTCTTTTCTTCTATTTGCTTCTCTTCTTGTTCTGCAGCTCCTAGTTCCAGGTCTTCTGAGTCCACAACCCCTTGTTCTTTTTCTGGGACTTCTATTTTTGCTTTTGTGTCGTCCCCTTGCAGATTTCCAAACTCATCGGCTGCAAATATGTCGAACTCCTCTTCTGGAGGGGGACTGGCTGGGTCCTCCATTTGTTTTGCCTCTTTCTCCGGTTTTGGGGAACTAGAAGAAAGGATTTCCACTTCTTTTGGGAGGGATGCCTTTGGCGCCGGTTCTGCCTTCGGCTGTTTGATGTGCTTTCTCTTCCTCCGGGTGATCAGAGGTGGCCCTACATCGGCTATTTTTGCTGTCTCCATGGGATCCACCCCCATCGCCTTAACCATTAAGGCTACCAGTGATGGGGAGGAAGGAGGACGAATTGGTCCGGCCATTAGCGGGGGAGTGGCAAGCCTTGTTATTAACTGTTCCCTCATTTGCTGGGAGGCTGCCAAAGATTGCTTGATCTATTCCTGTATGGGGACTTCTTGCACGGAGGGGGTTGTATCTATCCCCTTTCCTTTGTCTGCGCCTTGTGCAGAAGTCTCGGCCCCTGGAGTCAATTTTGGTGCCGGATGCGGTGTTACTTTTGGTACCAGTCTGGGAGCTTGGCGCATACTCCCGGGGCACACCCTTTTAAAATAGGCATGAATTCGCTCAACTACTTCCCGAGTGAAGTCCTCAATCGTGGGCCCCTCCTGGGTGGCCCAATTCATTGCCGGCAGTGGCATTTTGTCAATCCCCTTTTCTTTATACTGGGGATCTTCGGTGGGGGCGGTGTCTGAGAAACCCGTCGGGAACCTCCGGAGCTTTAGTTTCTGCATCATTCTAGCCGTCATTCTATCATAGTGTCGGCTGCGCACATCCATGTCATCCTGTCGATTGGCCCAGAAGTCTTCCATGTGTACGTGGTGGGGCTCTGAAGCCCGGGGCAGTGCCGTTGTAATTCTGCCATGCGGATCAAAATTTCTCCGTGCCAGATAGAATTCCTGCAAGTTATAATATTTTAGCTCATTGTCTGCCTCCTTCACGGCGGCCAGACTATAGGTGTAGTTCCCACAGGAGATTGGGAACGAGACGTTGGGGACCTTCTTGTGGGCCAAGAAGGTATGTAATTCCATCATTTGCCGACAATATTCCAGCAACACGATCTTGTCCCCACAATGCTTGGGTAACAAGTAGGGTTTCCCGGAGAAGCCGGCGACCCTAATGTATGTATGCTGCTGGAATTGGATATAGTAGTGCCCATAACTACTAACCAACTTCATCACCTCAGTGGATAGGCGGTATCCGGCATCCCGGGTGGGCGTGAGTAGATGGTAGTAAACAAAGGAATCATTTACCCGGCAGTAACTGGGGAAGCTGGCCTCCCATTGGATATGTGGGAAATGGTCCCACGGTGCTTTTTGTCCCGGACCAATCCCGAGAATGCCATTTGTAAGTAGGCCATTGGAGTGGGGCCTCTGTTGGGCCAAAGCCCAGAAAACATAGGAAGTCATGTAGAACTTCTTCTTCTGGTTCAATTGCAGGAACTGGGAGTCGACATGATTGGAGATTATTGTCGCCCAGTCAAAGAATTCTCCCTTAGTGGAGATGCCCAGGAGGAAATAGTACATCCATTTTGCAAATTCCTGGGCGGAGGGTTGCCCAAATACCCGGGCCAATGCTATCATCCCCATTTGGATGCTCTCCTTGAATTTAGAGTGGGGGATATCTATCTTCATTCTCCTTGGGTCCCTCTTTGGGACCTTGAGCTAGTTGGTGTTCATGTACACCCGGGCAGCATCCTCTAGTTGATTGAACTGTTTCAAGGCTTCGGTCCTTGTAACCACCGAGGCCCTATCAAATTGCGGTATACCCAGGCCTGCTTGGAAAGTGACTGGGTCGAGGGACACCAGTGGAGTGGGGAATCCCGTGGGCTCTGCAGCTGCTAGCATAACGGCCCAGACAGAAGAGTTGTAATTGGCCGCCAATGCTAAGACAAGTTCTAGGGACTGCACGGAGCACGGAAAGTAAGCTGCCCGGAGGATTCCAGAACCTCCGACGTTGGTTGCGATTTTGTCTCCAGCCTGTCGCTGGATGTGCATTATCTTTACCAAGGGCTGCATTTCTGCCCAGGTCCCGACACTAGCGTCGGTCATCAGTTTTACCTTGGACTCAATCTTTGAGCCCACAATCTCATTATCCTGCACAAACTTCATGGTGAGGGGCAGCTTTTCCAGGGCCTTCTCTAATTTTGACTTTGCTGCTGCCCTGGTCTCGGTTGTGGTTGGTAACTCCAGACTTCCGGGAGGAGACGATGCAGATGCCTTAGACATGTTTGTAAGATGAAGTCCGAACCTGCGAGACAAAGCGACCGTCAGAATATATTTATCGAAATAAAATAGTTACTCCAGGGTCCGAGAAATCTTACCACCGTGATGTTTGCCTTTCTTGAAAAGTTAGTTTTATGCAAAGATACCCGAAAAGCAAAACACATTATGAACTTTAAGTATTTATTACACGTCTGAGTCCGGGGATTTTATCACACATGGTAAGGACAACGAATGTGGGGTGGTAACAAAAAAAGGCCCGAAGCTCGGAGAAATGACCGTTAACAAGGAAGAATGTGAATGCAAGTCCACGTGGGCGCCACATGTGTTGGCATTAAATGGATGTGATGGCAATGACGGCGGAGCCAACTGTCTGAGCGCGCGAAAGGGGAAAGCCACTTGGCAAGAAGTAATTGTGCGCATGGGAAATAAATGAGGCTCTGACAGCCTTGATGGAGGAGAGAGAAAATCACCTGTTTGAAATCGGCCGAGAGTCAAGTTTCAAACAGGTGGTTTTCTGCCTCGAAGCAAGCGTGGAGGCGAAAAATCAGCAGCAAGGGCGACTCGACCAGCTTGTCGAGCCACCCAGAAGGATATACATAGAGCTGAGGAGTATATACATGGAAAGGAGGAGATATACAAGGGTTATCTACATATATGCACATATATACATGAATATACACATGGAACGACTCCCGCAGGAAAAACCAGATAAGGCAGAAACAAATATATACAACCATTTACATTATTTACATGCTACTTACAGACTTTACAGACAAACAACCTCTGCGCAGAAGACAGACAACCTTCTGGCAGAGCCGACCCACCAACGGGTGGCAAAACTAGAAGACAAAAGAACAGACACGACAGAGAAACAAAGCAAAACGAAAACAAAACCAGGCAAACCCAAGGAAAAACCAGAAAACGGAAGCAAAAATAGAGAGGAGGAAAGGCGGAACACCAACCTAAAAATGTAGAAGGCGGAGGAAAGAAGGGATTACCGAGAGAACCCTGCAACAACTCGAGCCGTCAAGCTATCAGGATCACCACCACGAAGCACTCGCGTATCTCTGAGAACAACAGAAGGTGTTAAGCTTAGATTATCACAAATTCTCTATAAATTTTCTCCTAATCGCTTTGAAAATGCTCTATTTCGCTCTAAGTGCTCGAAGGTTTTAATCGTGGTAAGTGTGAAAATGACAGGTAAGTCTATTTATACCCGCGGTGAAAAGTAATCCTCCTCCTTCCGGAGATTTCAGGTCAGGTGCAACCTCCGAACTTCTGGGCCCGGGGATTCCTTACGATGATATTCTTAAGATTTAAGAACATCATAGCAAAGAATCCCGGAGTCCGGAATCCGGCTTCCAAAAAAAAGGCAACCTCCGGGATCTGGGATCCCAGAGGGGAAAACCAAACCAAGAAAACAAGACACACCGGGGAAGAAAACCCCGGAGAAAGAAAGCAAAAAGGAAAAGAAAGACAAGGCAAAGCCGCAGCAAAAAGCAAAGCAAAAGAAAAAAGGGGGACCCAATATTTTGCACACAAAATGTAGGGACGGGGATGCAGGGCATAACAGAATTCTTCTAGGACCTTGTTAATCTGATCTCCACTGATGCATCTCAGCAATACACCATTATAATCCCTCCTATACAATAGATTGTTCAGCAAACAATAAGGAATGGATTGCAATCTAAAGTATATTCTTCTTGATCTATCCAAACCTTCAGGACAATGTCCTGTTTGCAAGAAATCAACCATTTCTTTCACCCAATCATTCTGCAAATCTGGAACAACAACTTGTTCATTGTCTTCTAAAGCCACAATAACTTCATAATCATCTTTTGAAGTGTTATCTCCATTTCCAACAAGCTATTCACATAAACCCTTACCTCTTACCAACTTGGTGACCTTAATTTCAATGTCATATTCCATCGCCTTTGTGATCCAGCCAACTCTTTTGGTGTTGAAATCCTTATTCAACAAAAACTCCTTGACAGAAGGACGTGCAACCATCAAATTTATCTTATTGTTAGAAAGCATATGTCTGAATTTCTTCAGAATTCTAATTACAACAAGTACATTCTTCTCAACAAATAACTAATGCAGTTCATAGTCTTTAAGTCCTTGACTGAAAAATCTATTGGCTGCTAACAACCTACGTCATTTTTCTGAACTAACATAGCAGCAATACTATCAACATTCCCATATGCATAGAAAATGAAATCCTTTGAAAAGTTAGGATTTAACAAGGTAGGGGCAGTAGCTAATGCTTTCTTAATTAATTCAAAACTGAGTTTTCCTGTTTTGGTCCATTTGAAAGTAAAATTTTCTTGAGCATGGCTGTTAATGACATTAGTAATCTAACAATATCTGGATTGAATCTCCTAACAAAGTTGATCCTTTCTAAGAAAATTTTAAGGCCCTTTTTATGAAGAGGAAGTGGTAAGGCAAGGATAACACTTACTCCTTTGGGTTCAATGGTGATACCCTCATTTGAAACAATAAATCCCAGTAATTTTATTTCATGGACAAAAAATATACTTTTCTTGGGATTCAAAGAGATACCATATTCCCTGCATCTCTCAAAGATAATTCTCAAATGCTGAAAGTGTTCTGATGCATTCTTTGAGAAAATAGTTATATCATCTAAATAAAAAAGTACAAACCTGTATATTAAGTTTATGAAGGCCTTGTCCATAGCCTTTTGAAAGGTTGCACCTGCATTAGATAAACCAAATGGCATCTTTTGATAAGCCATAGTTCCCCATTTTGTTGTAAATGTCATTTTGAGCCTATCCTCTTCCTTCACCAAAATCTGGTTGTAACCAGAGAAATCATCCAGCAATGAGAACTGTTCTGAACCTAAAACAACCTACAAGATTTGTTCCATGGAAGGTAAATGATGTCTATCCTTTAATGAAGCTCTGTTCAAGTCATGGAAATCAACACATAATCTGATTTCTCCATTCTTTTTCCTAACAGAAACTAGATTGGATACCCATGAAGTATGCTTTATTATAAAAATGATATTGCTCTCAATCGACTTATTTAATTCTTTAATCATGAGAGGCTCTAGTTTTGGATTTATTGGCCTTTGTTTTTTCCTAACTCGCTTAGCTCCTGGTTCTAATTAAATTGTGTACTGAGAAATACTAGGATCACATCCTTTCAAATATGAATAACTCCAAGCAATAATATCATGAAATTCATTGCATAAGTTAACAAAGGATTGATATTCTTCAGGTGTACATACCTTTCCAATTTTTAGCACTTTATCCTTTGCAACAACAATTTCCTCATAATGCTCCTCTTTAATCTGCAAGCTGGATTTATCCTTTTTGAATTGATCGTTGGTACCAAACATGGATTCTAAGGTCACAAGACCTTTGGGCATTTTATTTGTCCTTAATTGAATGATCTGGTCCTCATATTGCTCCTACGATCTTTGCTGGTTTGGTTGTGCAAACTCAGCTTCTTCTCTCAAAAAGTTAACAATATGTTGGTCAGATTCAAAAACTTGCTAAAAATTAGCATTGTTAGGAACAATAGGTCTTACAATCACTTTAACACAGTTTAGCCCTTTGTTATTGTTGATTTCTGTTGGAATATCATATTGGGCTCCAATAGCAACAAGCCTATCAGCATGTTTTTTCTGATTTCTAGGAATGGATTGTAGATTAAAAGCTTCAAAACCTTTAATCAAATCCCATACAAGATGCTTGTAAATTTTCAACAAATCATTCTTGGTTGTATGTACATTCCTAACTTGATTCACAATTAATTCTAAATCACCATAAACTTGCAAACAACTAACTCCTCTTTTAATGATCCACCTTAATCCATTTATGAGGGCTTCATATTTAGCAACATTGTTTGTACAACTAAAAGTGAATCTAAAAGAAGCATAATACCTTTCATTCGCTAGTGAAACCAACATACAACCCCCTCCTGCACCTATTTTTCTACGAGAACCATCAAAAAATAGCTTCCAAACAACACTAGATTGCTATTCTGGTTTTAAATTTGCACTTCTTACCATAGCTGGAAGAAAATCAGACATTTCATGGATAACATAGTTACCCAAACATGGCTCTTCAATCTATTCATCTGAAATCCTTTCATTGTAAGTTTCCCAATCATCTAACAACATATAAGGAAACCTACTTATTTGTGTTTGAGCTTCAAAAACCTCAAGTATTTCCTCCTGATAAAATGATATAATTTATGATTCATTCCCAACACTATCAACATACTGTTCAACACATAAATTTGCAATTGGTTTTGAGGGTTTAGTAACCTTAGTACCGTACCTTGTGTAGAAAAGCATGTGAGTCCAATTTTTTGATAGATAACCTCCTATCTTAGTAGTAAATTATCTTGACAAGCATATAGAGAAGTTAGAAGGAAAATATATAATGTACACATCCATAGGAATTGAAAAACTAGGACAAACATGCAACGTTAAATCAAGATTCCTTATCACTCCTACAGTTACCACTGTTGTCCCATCTAATTGAACTACTCCTCTTTCAAGTGGCTTATATTTGAGGCCTAGCTGGTCTGCAATTTTCTTGGGCATAACCGAGTTAGTAGCACCAAAATCAATCATACAATTGTGTACTAAGTGTTATCCTATAATGACAATGACAAAAAATGGAGGTGGTTTGATCAACTTAGTTGATTGCCAGGATGTACTTATACTTGCAACAACTAAAACCTTAGGATTATGTTGAGACAAAGCTTCATTCGACAGTGTGAGTAATTGTAAAGCCTCTTGTAACATGTCCTTTTGTCCTGGAAGAGCCAAAACATCCCACATGGACAGGGGAACATTTGTCTTTTTCAAATGATCAACTATATTGAAGTTCTGTGCACTAATCTTTTGGTGCCGTTTTAAAATAGCAGGCTCACTTGCTATTTGAATTGACTACTCTGTTCCTTTCTGAGCTTATGAATGCTGAATTGTTTGTAGTTATACTATAAGATTAGGCTTTTGTACTTTTTCATTTGACTATTGATCATTCACAGCCTTCACTTTTGACCTAGTTCCTGCCACTATAGGTCTCCACACTTGTTTGGGGCCAAAATTTGCAGCTAAAACAAAATCTTCATCACTTAAATTTACCAAAGACACATTAGGGTTAGCTTGTGTTTGTGATTGATCATACTATAACTCTGATTGATTATTAGCTGGCTGTCCTTTCAGCACATCCTGCCTTCTAGCTTCAAGTGCATGAGGGAAATCTAGCCAAAAATGCCCATCATTGCATGTGTTGCACCATTCCTCTTCTTGCACATAATTAACTTGAGGAATTACTGTTAATTCCTTGGAATTACTTGGATTTGCATAATTATATGCTTGACCAACTCTTTGATTGTAATTTCTTTACTGCCCTTGGGCTTGTCTGGGATGATTTGAACCAGAAGCTTGATTCAATGGCCTATTCTGTTGGTAAGCAGCTTGTGGAGGCCTATTGTATTTCCCTTGATGCCTCTTTAGGTTTGTTATCTCATTGCCATAATTTTTGCAAAGTTCTTAGAATGCTGTCATTTGTGTCTTTTAGCTCCATAGTCTGCTCTTTTATCTCCTTGATAGGGGCTGAAGCAACATGTTCCTCTGCTACAACCTGCATATTAAGTGCTGGTAATGGAGGAACAACAATAATAGGTGGTATGAAAACTGGAACAACTGGTTGTATCTCTACACAATAAGGCATTAGAGGCCTTGCTGGTATTTTTCCAGCTTGTATCAAGCTATTTTCAGCTCTAACAGCAACATCATAAGCAACAGGTAATGTATTACCTCCCATAGACTGTATCATAAGTGCAATATTAGGGTTAAATGCTTTCAAATAGAAAAGAAATGCATAGTCATTAGATGGTCTAATAGATCTTGGAATTCTGTCCCAAGTTCGTTGAAAATGAAAATTAAAATCAGAAATATGCTCATTGATATCTCTCTTAATTATAGTTAACTGCTCAACCAAAGAAAACTTATCTGATCTATCTTCAAACTTATTGATCAAAACAATACCTAACTCACCCCATGTACCAATAGAATTAACTGGAAAACTTTTAAACTAGATTAATTCCTTACCCTTATGAGAAGTTGCTAGTAGTTTCAATGCTACATCATCATGAGTAACTTGATGTAATCCACAAAGAGTAGCAATATATTTAATGTGCTCAATTGCTGATGTATGTGTTAATTTTGGCCTTGATAATCAACCACACACTTCAACATAGTCCTTCTTCACCAAGAACAAACAAGACTGAATATGAGTTACTCATCCTGCCTGCCTGCGTGATTCGACCTTTTGCCTTCTATCTAGATGGGGTTTTGAAATTTGCTCTCAGGACGAGGGCCTCACAACTATGGACCATCTAAGAACGAAGGATTTTAACATGATAAATGCAATGCAATGCAAGATTATACTAGAAATTGAAATATGCAAGATAATCTAAGTATGATCACTAAATGCCATTATTCTAGAAATTGAAAGCTATCTATTTGCAATATGCAATTACTCTATATGATATTAGCAAGGAAATGAGACAACAATTCAGTATTCTAACAATGCAATTTTGAGTAAAGTTTTCAGCGGATTCAGGGGTTTGAATGAAGAAAGAGGGCTCTTTTATAAACCTTGAGAGAATCAGAATAGAAACTTTCCTTTTTGAAAATAAAACAACTAGAAAAGCCAGTTAAAAACAGAAAGCTTTATTGAAAAGAATTCAATAAATTATTTTCTTCCTGTTTTAACGATTTTCTCTCTTTGATTTAACATTGTTTTATTTGAATTAAATTGTTTTATTTCTCTTTAAAGCACAATTAATTCAAGTTTCCATTTCTGAATAAAGATAAGATTTTTGAGAGAATATCCAATTAATTAAATAAATATGACCTCATAATTGTTTTTTCTCAATTATCTGAATATTAAATTCAATTATTGAAATAAGGATATTTATTTAATAATTAAATATTATTTAATTCCTTTTCATGTGTCTCAACTAAAGAGGGTGAATTCAATTTAATTAAAGTGCTAGGACTTTATGATTAAATTAATTCGATCATAGGGTTTGTTTAGCCAAATAGATATTTAGGAATTAAACATGATGTATGATTAATACAGATTTAGGATTTTCTGCATTTGACACTCAGGTCGAGTAGAGTCAGTAAAAACTCAGAATTGCCTAGTACAATAGGACTTTAATGATTTAGAAGAATGACAAATGCAACAAAATTGGTTAGGGTTGCAAGATGCCAATTTTAGGGTGTTACATTTTGCCCCTCTTTGAATTGATGTGCGAGTAGCGCATTAATTCAAAGAATAGTCTGATGCCTGAAGCACAGAAGAAAGAATTTTGAACACCCAGTTTTGACCGTGAGATATGAAAAACTAAACATGGCGTCAAGTGATTGAAGAGCATGGAACACCCAGTTTTGACCGCGAGGTACGAAAAAATAAACATGGTGACCAAGTGATTGAAAAGCATGGGACACCCAGTTTTGACCGTGAGGTACAAAAAACTGAAATGCCCCAAGTGATTGAAAGACATGGAACACTCAGTTTTGATCGTGAGGTACGAAAAATTGAAGTGCCCCAAGTAATGAAAAGCATGGAACATCCAGTTTTGACCATGAGGTATGAAAAACTGAAATGCCCCAAGCGATTGAAAGACATGGAACACTCAGTTTTGACTGTGAGGTACAAAAAATTGAAATGCCCCAAGTGATTGAAAAGCATGGAACACCCAGTTTTGACTGTGAGGTACGAAAAACTGAAATGCCCCAGGCGATTGAAAGACATGGAACACTCAGTTTTAACCGTGAGGCATGAAAAATTGAAGTGCCCCAAGTAATGAAAAGCATGGAACATCCAGTTTTGACCATGAGGTACGAAATACTGAAATGCCCCAGGCGATTGAAAAGCATGGAACATGCAGTTTTGACCGCGAGGTACGAAAAATGAAATGCCCCAAGTGATTGAAAAGCATGGAACACCCAGTTTTGACCGTGAGGTACGAAAAACTGAAATGCCCCAAGTAATGAAAAGCATGGAACATCCAATTTTGACCGTGAGGTACGAAAAATTGAAATGCCCCAGACGATTGAAAAGCATGGAACATGCAGTTTTGACCGCAAGGTACAAAAACTAAAATGCCCCAAGTGATTGAAAAGCATGGAACACCCAGTTTTGACCGTGAGGTACGAAAAACTGAAATGCCCCAAGTGATTGAGGATTTGATTAGATTGATTGGAATAGATTCAATGATGTAATCATCCTGCCCCCTCGGGAGCAAAATCGAAAGATGACACATCATAATGATGATAAAGAGCAAAAAATCGCAGATAGAAAGAACTTAGAACAGATTACGGAAGAATTCAGAAGATGCAGAAGCAATTTAAAGGGATTTCAAGGTCGGGTTGACCAAGGTTGACTAGGGTTGACTAGAGTTGACTTTTGAAGAAAAAAGTCAAAGAATTTAGAAAATGATGATATGATAAGAGTCTGACAAGAAAGCGAAGTCAGAAGGGTGACTGCATAGGCGTCTAATCGCGTCGGTCTCAAAAATTTTAAAATGCGATTTTGAGCGATATAGGAGTGTCAGATTTCAATTTCAATTTCGATCACGAAAATAGATTCAGGACGGTCAAATTAGGTAGTGGTGCAATTTTTGCGCAAAACGGAGCACTTTGAAAAATTAAGTCAAATCCTATATAAGGACAAAAGGGTCATTTTCAAAATCATTTGAACCCTTTGACTTTGAGAAAAAGAGCTCTAAGTAGAAGACAAAATGGTGATCCCCTATAGCAGCCATCGATTCGAGCGATCCAGGAGGCACAGCTGGCCCGCAGCGTACGGACCACCTGTGAGTAGTCGATAAACCTCTCTGTATTTCAAATTTTTACGCATTTAGGTCAAATTTTAGCATGTTTTTGCACGTTTTTAGGTAGAGAGTCACGGGATGTCGCGCGAAGAAGTAAGCTTCTTCGCGCGCCCTGAAAAAGAACATCGCGCAAAAAAACTTCTTTTTGTGCGACCTGAAGCGAAATGTCGTGCGCTCAGGGACCCAATTTCACGCGAAGATGTCCTATTCAGGGCATTTTGTTGCGCGATTTAGGAAGAAAAGTCGCGCAAAATGAAAATGGTCATGCAATAAAATGCACTTTGTCGCGCGAAATAAGTATGTTTCTGCGCGCGAAATATTACCTTGTCGTACATAAAAAGGTCTGCGTTGCATCCAAAAGCAATTGCGTTAGCATCATTACTGTCTATAAGATGTCTTGAATGCTTTATTATTGCATTATACTGTGATTATTGGCGAGTACTGATCGTGCTTTGTTGTTCTCATGTCTTGCAAGTCATCTTTCCAGATGTTGCATTCATATCGCATAACCCAGCGATCAGTAGATTGATATCACAGTTGACTGATGCTGAGTCGGCACATATAGCGACACTGGGTTTGAGTACTTTATGTGATATACCCGAGATACGGGTAAATCACAGATTATTGTGCGCATTGGTTGAGCGTTTCCATTCGGAGACAAACACTTTCTATCTACCACAGGGGGAGATGACTATCACTCCTGAGGACATTTACAGGATTCTATGGATCCCATTTTTCGGTACCAGAGTGGAGTACAAGACACGACCCTTGGTGGGCGTAGTAGCATTGAGAGAGGTCTTCCAGGATGACCTCGTGATGGGCAGGGCTATTCCCTGGGAGGAGTTGATTGGGTCATATGGTCAGACCCACAGATTACGAGTGGTATTAGCATGCTTCCTTGGATGTTACTTGATGCCAGACCGTGGACAACACGGTTTAGAGTGCGGCTGGGGTAGGATGCTGCAACTAATGGTGGATCGGCCACGACATTACGAATGGGGTCAGTGTATGCTGGCACATATGTATCATGAGATGCATGAGGTCGTTTACAGAGAGTCGAAGAGTATGGCCGTTGGTGTGTTCGTTCTACAGATATGGGCATGGGAGCATCTCCCCATCACTAGACCCATATGTGAGGATATGCGGCAGCCCTTAGAGCTGTATATATGTAGATACAGAGGTACAGTTACCCAGCCCGCGCTGGGTAAGACAGAGCAGTGGCGAGCTCAGCTTGACGATTTATCAGCCGTAGTTTGGAGGCCATGGAGGCTTATAGAGGCCTGGGATGATGCAACAGAGCAGCTGAGCCATATGTTCTGTCCCCGTGCGTTGATAGGACGCACGATTACAGTGATGGAGCGATTCCCTTTGAGGTGAGTATGGCGGCAGTTTGGGCGGCCACAGGACATCGCCCAGGACTACATGGTATATTCCAGATTCACAGATGAGGAGAGGAGAGGCTGGGGTGGGACATTGGATCAGGGTCAGACTATGATAGAGGTCCAATCATTGGTTCCAGATCAGTGGGACTATTTGCGAGAGGTGGCAGATGCCGATGTCACAACCGAGTATAGGGAGCACTTTGTTATGCATCCCTTCCCTAGATTCATAGATCTAGTGGGGATAGCAGGGAGAGGACAGGTGGTACCCCCACAGGTAGCACAGCCACAGGTGCAGCAGGGTCAGATGCCGCCACCACAGTAGGGTCCACGACCCAGGACAATTCAGGTGGCCATCCCTGCCCGACAGATGGGGATGGATCCAGGTGCAGGTGGCAGTGGTAGTACGAGGCAGTCACGGAGACGGACTACAGCACAGCTAGATGAGCAGCAGGTGCCTCCACAGGAGGAGGCTCAGCAGGATGATCTGATGCATGAGGATCAGCCTAGACAGGAGGCAGCGCAGGACCCACAGCGGTGGATACGAGAGAGAGTGAGGCAACTCACCAGATAGGTGGGAGACCTCACGATATAGGTAGCAGTGCGAGATGCACGGTTAGCGGATCAAGATCGGGAGATACAGGATCTCTGAGCGGAGCTGCGCGAGTCACGAGAGGAGGTGCACGAGTCTCGAGAGGAGGTACGCCATCAGTCAGCAAGAGCATCATACTATTATGCTGCGTACACCAGTGCAGTGCCTGACGAGGCATCGCAGGTAGCGAGATTTTCCACTTATGCGAGAGCATCAGAGGGAGCACAGAGAGTGCCGCCTCCAGATAGGGCCCCACCTCC
>MU227236.1:2033492-2047966 GCA_018584345.1 Thuja plicata | reverse complement strand
ATGACCTCATAATTGCTTTTTCTCAATTATCTGAATATTAAATTCAATTATTGAAATGAGGATATTTATTTAATAATTAAATATTATTTAATTCCTTTTCATGTGTCTCAGCTAAAGAGGGTGAATTCAATTTAATCAAAGTGCTAGGACTTTATGATTAAATTAATTCGATCATAGGGTTTGTTTAGCCAAATAGATATTTAGGAATTAAACATGATGTATGATTAATACAGATTTAGGATTTTCTGCATTTGACACTCAGGTCGAGTAGAGTCAGTAAAAACTCAGAATTGCCTAGTACAATAGGACTTTAATGATTTAGAAGAATGACAAATGCAACAAAATTGGTTAGGGTTGCAAGATGCCAATTTTGGGGTGTTACAGCTGAAATATGATTATCACCATTAAAATACATCAAACCTTTTAGTGCCACTAGAGGAATATCGTGATGTACAACAATTTGTAATGGGCTGCCAACATCAAAGGCCACAAATGGCAAATTACAAGCCATATGTATTGGTGGTACTTGCTGCTAGACTAAAGATTGCAAAATAGATTTGTTAACTTGTGTTACCTTTCTCAAATATATTTTCAAGCCTAAAGTAGAAGTGCCACTTGTGGACGATACAACAATGAGATGATCCTTTTTCAATTCTTCAAAAATGGGTAATTCTGATCCAGAATTATCAATAACACTTAAATCTTCAGGAAAACCAAAATATTCAATAATTACCTCATGGCTTTCAGAAATGGCAGCTTGATCCTTAAAGATAGGATTTTCAAATAATGAAAAATTAGATCCCATGAGAAAATAGGATGATTCTCCTACAACTTGAGATGCTTTGTTTCTCCTCGCTGAGCTGCCACCTCTTCTGCTAGGTTGTAACTCTTGATAAATAAACCCTTCACTGTTGGCTCTTGTAGGAGTCCTCATTAAAATAATTCTACAACTGAATCTATAGCAAAACCTTCAAATAGAGTCACCAGGTGTTTGGTAAAATACCTTCTTAAAGGCAAAAATACTGTTGTTCACACCAAAACAATAATAAGAAATAATAACTTTGAAAGAACTGTGAAGCAGTTCATGTCCCACTGGGTGTGCCAAAAACTGTTGTCAATCAGGATTGCACCTTTAGCTGGATACAGAATCTAGCCATCCTTTTGGAACATGGAAACATTCTCCTTCGTGGATGAGAGAATGAATCTCCAGATTCTAGGCCAGTTCCTATTAGATTTGGGATATCACCTAATGCTGAATTTTATGGTTTTGGGAAAAGGGAGAGAGATAACTAAAAATGAAAATTAATTAATAAAGGTGATACACCAAAAATAGATTCAGATTTATCAAAATTGCAAGACTATACTTACAAAACACACATTACTAAGTTATGCAATGATTTCACTTCTGAACACCTAGGATGGTTTACAATTCACTATTAGGGTTTGGTGCCACTAATGGTAGGAATTCAACCAGCAAACATGTAATTTCTGCAAAAGGTTAATTCTTTAGAACTTAGAATAGGAATTTAGAGCAATTCACTAATCTATGCTTGAAAGGGATAAACACTTAAATGCAGAACAACTTGGAAGGATAGATGCAAGAATTCAAAAAAGATATGTGAATAATAAGGCCAGCTCTATTATCTTCAAAATCTATAAAAAAAATGGTTACAAAATGCAAGAAAAAGTGCAAAGGAACGATATGTTCACTAATACAACTTTTATCCCAAATTCTGAACACCTACAAATGAATAAGAAGTCCAGATATATAGTTTTCAAGGCTAATTTCAAAAATGAGATCCACCCCTCAAAAGGTGCTTCTAAACAAAAAGGTATCCCTGATTTTTAGACTTAAATGGTGTCCCTAAGATGTAGCTTCTAAAAAGTCCTCCATGACTTCAAAAAACCCTAATTTTAAGGCATAAGTCATGCCTAAAACCTAGCCTTAAACTTATATTCCCTAATGTTGATACTTTTAGATTTGCATCTTTATAATATACATCAACATATAACACATCTAAAAAATGTCCCTGAGAATACATTAAGATGGAATCCTAACCCTAAAACCATATCATACGGTAATAGCCCGATCCCTATTTGCAAAAAACCCTAAAATAAGAAGTCGACACCAATAAAAAATCACTGACCTAACTTGACAGCTTCTACCTTGGTCAACATTACCCAAGACAAATATCTATTATTTCTTAAGGTATTGTGAGAAAGATGTTGTGGCAACCAGAGTTAGGCTTTCGTGCACTATGATTGACAAGGTCTTCATTGTTACTATACCGTGGACTTGAAATTGCATCAAACTTAGCATAAGCTACATTCACACTTCATTTTCTTTATTTAGTTTCGAAAAAGGAAGAGGTTAGGGTTTGTGCCACCATGTCTACAACTCTTTCACCATTCTCTTGGGTTTTTTGTTACCAAAACTTGGGCTCATATATATGTTCTCCACTGGTTCTGTGTAATTTACTTGTTCTTTTTGTGCCGCGGGTTATGTGTGATTTTTCTGCATGTTAACTAGAATTCACTTGGAGCTCCATCATTTTGTTGTTTTGTTCTACCTCTGGCAGCGACCATAAACATGCATGGATATCGAGTATTTGATCTTGAGCTATAATAAAAAGTGATTTCTTTAAGCAAAGAGCTCGAGCTTCTTCCCACCACGAGCTCGAGGTTGAACTGGAGTCTTCATTTTTTTATAAGCTCAGTTCTCCATTTTTTTGTATTTACTAGTTTTCCATGTGCCATAATAATAGTGCTGCATGTATTATGAACTTGGCCTCCATTATTTGTAACATGGGTCTTTTCATTCAATTGGAGTGATTGGGAGACAAAACTCGGTGGAAAATGTGAGTCTCGACCACACTTGTAGTCTTCTTTACATGAACTCGACCTTTCTTTCATAAATGGCTGGTAACTTTGCATTTGAAATTAGGCTAGTGTGAATGGTTTTGAAGCTAACCACCATAATTTTGGGCACAGTCTGAGCTATATTTGAAAGATGTAGGGTTGTCTTAACTTGATCTTGAAGCTCGACATCTTCCAGCCACATCTTCACACTTATCCCCAATTCATGGTGCATAAAAGAACTCAAGCTTGGACTCCATCTCTAATCTGCAAGTCCAAAGATAAGTTGTCTTCTTCATTTTACTCATTCTCTTATGCTTGTTTGAACTTTTTTCTATACTTCTGGGTTCCTTTGTTCACTCCTTCTCTGTAGCATAAAAATCAAGCTTTACTAAGATACCCACATGGGCATTTCTGCATCTTTAGATGTAAACTTCAAAAATGCATGCAAACTATTGGTTTAAATGAGATATTTGTCTTTGTTGGCAGTAAATTCTACTCAAAATTTTTCTTTAAAGAAACATGACCATAGTGTTTTAAGCATTAACCATCTTCTTTCTATTTATGGAAAAATATACATTTTCCTGTTTGAGATACAGTCAATGTTTGTTTAAAGCGTGATCATCAAAACATAAAACACTTCTGTCTGCAACTTTGAATTAAGTTGATATTTCTATTTCTTCATCTTTTGGTAGCACATAAAAAATGATGTTGTGGTGCACAAAATGAAAACCCACTTTGTCTCCTACCCGTGAAGTACATCTTTGTTCATATTTTTTTTTCTCATGAGAACTCCTACAACGAATCGATAGATAAATACAAGGAATTTAGGGCTCGGCTGTAGATGCACATAAAAATTTACTATTTTAACCATATTGCACACACTGGCTCATTATTGAAACCAAACCATTATGCTCACTGTAATTTCTCTTCCATAAATGAATAATAAGTTTTGAAAAGCTCACTAGCTTATATACTTCCATAACACAATTACTCTTGTTATAAAATACCAGTCATTTTCATTTCATCTTTACAAGAATTATGCATAAGAACAGCTACTTTGAATTAAATTCAATACTAAAAACAAAGAACATCCCTAGGCTTACTAGCACATACTACCAGACTTGAATACAACTCTCTTTTTGATGCTGAATCTGAACTTTAATAAGAAATACAAAAAGATGAAAAATGTTTGTCTAATGTCCAAGGAGTTCGAGCATGGGCTCGTGACATCCAAAGACATCAAAATTCTATTTAATGAAGTTTGAGCACGGGCTCGTGACATTCACTAAATACAAACTGAAAACATTTTTTAACTTTAAAGCTCAATTTTGTAGCATTTCTCTTTTACCGACAATAATCAATAATTTTACTAAATTTGTTCTTTGAATTCAGTAAAGATATGCAATACCAGTAATTATGTAACTGTATCATGACACTTGATTATGACTGTTTTAGAACACTTTGGCATTTTTATGTAGCATCTTGAAAAGCATCTTTTTCTCTATGACTGTGATGTGAAAACCAACCAGCTTAAAACACTGCAAAATATTTTGTTAAGCTTTTCGAACAACAACATTATAAACTTGTTAGATTAGTGAACATAATAAACAATTTAGTTCATGAAAATGCCAAAAATGACACTTGTGAACCAACACTTAGAACATCATGTTCCCTAATCTACAAAGGTCCTACAAGTTATAAAAAAGGTTTCTCAGTTGGAAACACTAAGTCCCTTTCTGGATCATTGTATATGTGAATACTTATGGCTTACATTTATCACTTAGATGCCAATTTCTATGAACCAGCATCTTTTATAATAAAATTGCTATTACTCTCTTTTACTTAGACATATGATGTCAATTGATAATTATGACATCATCTATAGCTTAATAATCATTGTTGACTCCACCTTTTTCACATGTTCATTCTCTTCTGCACACACATCACTTATAACATCAATACTAATATTTGATTTAGTATATGCCTATTGTTATAAAATGGATATCACTGCTTTCTTTTCCATAGCTTTTATTCAGAGATGATAATTCTTAGAATAGAAATGCGATAAAGCACTTATGTGGTGTCAATTGATGATTGAACCATTTGTATATGATTTTTCCATTTTTGATAACAACACAATTAGATCTTTTACATATGCATTCTAATCTGTAATAGCATTAGGGTTCTCCATTTTTTCTAAAATATCTTAGTGCATTGTTTCAAAACAATAGTATATGGTATCTTATGCTTGCTTTGTATAGTGATAAGGTACAATGTTACCTTATTTAATTTGCAAATCTTATTCTTGTTTTTTGTAACATCTTTTAATTAGGAACACTGCATCATTTCATTTCATATGCATCTTTTACAACAACATTACTATTATTCTGTTGTATCTTCTTTTCTTTCCTAAACTTATGAACTATTGTATCCTTAATCCAGTGAGGTTTGAGCACAGGTTTGTGACACCCACTGGATTCCTTTTTCCTCTTCTGCAACTTGTGAACTCCTGCATTTTTATGTTTCTCTTTCTTGCACACACCACTTACAACACATATTAGATTAGAAGTTTCAATCTGTTAATCAATATCTATATGTAAATATCATTTGGAATGGCATTTATGTATGGATTTTGGTTTGCTAGTTGGATTTACTAACCTAAGGTGTGGATGATCTAAAAAAGGTTTCTCAGGTACAAGACCCAAGTCCCTTTGATTCAGATTTTTCTGTTCTTCTAAATGGAAACTTTTGAACAATGCATAGTAACAACTATAAGCAGTAAAAGGTTTCATAACATTATGTCCCTTTGATACTTTATTTAGTTATTTGCAGATGCATACCTTGTTTATTTTATGTTTACATAATGTACAGTTCTGAAAGTGTGATTGTAGCATGATGTTTTTAGGGATTTATGCATTGTTTAGATCCAACTTGGATCTAACTATTTTCTCCATGATGCAGGATCAGACCAGAAGAAGTTTTAAAATGAGACAAGACTACAGAGCCAATAGAAAGATTCAGGTAGGGACATAAAGACATGTAGATTCAGATGACCGGTTAATAGAATATTGAAGACCTCTCCAAGGCAATGCTTAGATCCCTAAATCTTCTAGTGCTCCTTTATTACTTTTAGCATTGTACATCTTCTCTATGTTTACAATTGAAATATGTAACCTATGAAGGAACACCTTTTATTACATTCATTTTGAATGTTCAATGTAATGATCAATTTATGAAATTTAAAGTTTAAATTTGATCAAATACTTAGAGAACAACATCAGTGTTAATATGAATGCAAGAACAAAGTATTTTTCCTTCAATATCTGAATGACAGTGTTAAATAGATATACCTTTATGTAAGTCTTTTCTATTGTTTATCATTGAAACGCTGCATGTGTAAATTCTCCTTTCAATCTAAGCAATTCTGCACTTAGGATAACAACTATAAAATCCACAAATCAGTGTAAAACAATTATCAATTTACCAATTTAGCATGTAACTAAAATTATAACATCTATACCCAAGGAATCTTAGATTCTTGCTCAACATTAGACTTGGATGATTCTCCTTTCTCAAATTCGCTGTCACCGATAAATTGTAGACTAGAAGTATCTCTAAGTCACCTTTGGTTCTTCAGTTGTTCATCGATCTTCTCCATGTTTTTTTCATATTTCTTAAGTTTCTAATTTGTGTCTCTCTCAATTTTTAGGTCTTCTTTCAATTGTTCATTCTCCTTCCTTAGTGATTCATTTTAAGCACATAGTTGTAAGTTCTCATCACCTATGTCACTTAGTTGTTCATTCAGTGCATGGTTCTCACATGCCAATCTTTGAAGTATAATGTCTTCTTATCTGATTAGTTCTTCAACATTCTTCTTTGCATTTTCATAATTTCTCTTTGCATCTTCAGCGGCTCTCATGCCTTCAAGTACTTCACACATCCTTATATCTTGACTTTCATGTTCTCTTTTCATCTTGGATGCTTCATCAGTCAGGTTCTTGTTCTTTTCCATCAGAATTGCTATAGCTACCTCAGCTTCCTCTGAGTTAACACTACCTTTAGATAATTCATCAATGTTGTCTAGAGTGTACCTTAGTTGTTCAGACAATTCTTTCCTTTTTGTTAGTGAAGCCTTAAGCTTGTTTTTCAGTTCTTCAATCATCTCATTAACTGCATCCAACTATATTTCATACCTATAGATTTCCATCTCCAGAGATCTACTCCCCAAGCTGTTAAAATTTTCTCCTAGAGAGTCTAAGCTTTGATACCAATTGTTTAAAATAATAGGTACTGAGAGGGATGTGGGGGGGGGGGGAGGGAATCAGTNTTTGATACCAATTGTTTAAAATAATAGGTACTGAGAGGGATGTGGGGGGGGGGGGAGTGAATCAGTACTGATAAAACTTTTAGACTTCTATGTAAATACCTTTGAATAACAACAAAAGAAACTTCCACACTAAGTAGCATAAAACTGTAAGTGTAAAGTAAAAGTACATTGAATGAAAATAACAACACATTCACACACATAACTCTTATACTTTTATCGTGGAAACCCTTTTTCAGAGGAAAAAATCATGGTGGGGATGACACCCACAATCTTCTCACCACAATAGAAAAGAGTTCTTTGTTAGAAGATTATAATTGTCACTGTCTATCTGAATCACCCTAATAGGAGTGACTGATACCTTGTTAGAAGTATTTGAAGTCTTATTATAGACTACCTTGTTAAAGGATTTAATCCCACTATTACAGTGTTCACCCTGTTAAGGGATTTAAGATTGTTGAAACTATTAGGAATACAACAAATGAATTGACCTGTGTAATGCAATTCAAAATGCTAATCTGATCCTTTTATACTTTGTTCTATCCCTAAACTCTATTTTGAATCCTCTCTATAATATTCTCTTCAATCGTTGTCCAAGATCTTAACACTTCATCATCATTTCATTCAATTACTTCAATATATCATAATGCTTTATGTGTTTTCATCAGCTATCCTCTTATAGTATTTTTACTTTGATCTCAAACCTAATTAGGGCTTTGGAATCTCTCCAAAATTTCTTTATCACACACAACCAACTCATAAAAACATTATAATCTCTTTGCGTTTTCCATTAAAAAATTCAAGTTGTCTTCTCCAATGTGAAATAGTTATTCAATATTATTTGTCCAAAATGTCCATTGAATTCATAACCAGATCTGTACACAACTACCAAGAAATTTACTTATTCAACTCTTGAAACAATATATTACATTTTTCATTATCTCTAGATTCAATGAATCTTGCTCCATCATAACCTCGTTTGATAATCATTCAAAACTATTTTTAACCTTTAAATTTTACCTGTTCACTAAACTAACTGGTCAGTAGTATCTTTATTAATTTCCTTTACCAGTGTGACCAAAGTAGCATGGTCACAAATATTAGTTCACCTGCAGTCTCTGGACCTTCCAATGTACCGATATTAAACATGACTTCTTCCACCCATTTGACCTTCACCTGTTCTCCTGTTCACCTATTTGTCTATTCACTTGTTCTACTTAACTTGTAGTTACCGGTTGAGTAAACAGTATACCAATTTGTATAACTTCATGTACTCATACTGAGAACCAACTATTACAATTTTATCAACATTCTTGTTATGATTCATAGAAAAAAATTAAGTATTGAAGACCTCAAATCCTTCGATCAAGTCTCAAAATCTATATTTGTATAATTTGAGGAGGTTTTTTTTTTGTATACTTTGATTCTTGAAATGATTAACAACCAACTCATTGTCTCAAAAAAAATAAAATTTGATATTTCTCTTTTGTGCTAGTTGAAGACCTTGGATTAAGGCTTCATACTCAGGCACATTGTTAGTGCAACTAAAATGGAGCCCAAAATAGAAGTGATATTTCTCCTCCTTAGTAAAAAAAAACATTATACCATTCTTTTTTCTTGAACCTTCAAATAACATGTTCCATAATCTCTTTGCATCTTCTTATGTTTTGATGATAATAGGAATAAGAATATCCTCCTCATGAATGAAATAGGTGCCAAGTCTTGTTTCCTTTTTTTTGGTCGGTAATTGGTATTTTTTATTGATATAAAATAAAGAGATTACAATAAAACCTTAAGCTGCTATAGCATTTCCTATCTGTAAGTTTGTTTCAACTTTAGGAGTCGTTTGCTCCTTTACATTTGCAAACCCCATCCCTATCAACCTATGCCATAATTACAACTTCAAAAAATTTACAACTTAAACCCCAAGGTTCCTTTCATCACTATTAAAAGTTTGCAGATTTCCTTGCCCTGTTTCGATAACGTCTATATATAAACAAAAACACCATGTGAACTACAAATTTAGCATTTCAAAATTTTCCAAAAAACCTTAAATCCATTCAAAACTTGAGTCGTTGCGCATTCTTCCTTTCCCTTGGCAGTTCTACAGCTTCATAACTAACCTCGAGCATCTGCATCAACCCAAAAAATGACACCAAAAAAGGATTTTCAAAAACTTTTAATGGAGGGAGACTACAATAAAGTAGTCCTCTTTTTTCCACGGCCATGTAGGTTCCTTTTCTTCCTCGACACCTTCACCAAAATTTCCGCTGCTTGATTGTTGGCCATCAGGATTTTCTACATTAGTTCCTCCTTCATCTCCCTCCATAATTCCATTGCTTGTTGAAACATTTAAGGGTTATCTACCTTATCTTGCCACCACAGAAAGGGAATGAGCCCACATCACCAGACATCGTCATCTTCAAAGCACTCTGTGATATATTGCCCTATGTCAGGCACAAACTACTCCAAGATGGACTTCATGTCTCCTAAAACATCCTCTTCAAACAAATCCTTTGTAATTCAGCCCACTTCATCTGTGCTCTCCTGAATCTCCAAACCCCATGCCATAAAAATTGAAATGACATCCATGTTGGTGCGTCTCTTTACCTTCCTGTTTTGAAATTGGGTGCTGATGACTTTCAACACACTAGCTACCATTTTATCACATTTAACCTTCAGTAATCCCTTAATTCATTCATTTCTTATCAGACCTTTGAAGGATTTCATCTGCTTCGTTGAATCTAGGCTGAAATTTGCTTCCATTCTAGCCACTTTCTACCTCAAAGAAACACTTCTATTGTTTCGAGAGCCACAATTATAAACCCAAACCGTCACTTTGCTCTGTTTTAAAGATGTTTCTTAGTGTTTCCTTCTCCTTTCACTGAGATCCGTGTGAAGTGTCTACTCAATCCATTATCCAACTTGCACCATAAATGGCTTGCATACTAATAAATGATTACAACATCTTACTGTCCTTCTATTATCATTACCACTTTAATAATTGATCTGCCAATGATGCAAGCAATGTTAATTCAAATCGTTGGGAGGAAACCATTTATAATTTTAATTTATTTGTAACTCTTACAAACAATTAAAGGGATGATGGCAATAATAATTGTTAAATTTTAATCCCTTCCAAATTTAAACTCAACTCACCCAAGTTGAGAGTTAAAAATTTATCAAAAATCTGATCATTCCTTTTATCAAAAGTGATTGCCCAATTAGCTATCTTGTCTGCCTCAATGTTTCCCTCCTGCAAAGTATGGGTAATTTTATAATCTTTAAATTTCTACAGACACTTAATAACTTCCTTTATAATGCTATTGATATACCAGGTGTTGGATTGGTTCTTTTATATGGCTTCAATTATAATTTTTGAGTCCCCTTCTATATGAATTTTGTCCACCCCTAACACCTTTCCCATATTCAATGCTAATAATGGATCAAATTAATAATAATTATCCCTTTCATATAATAAATAGTCAGGAACCTCCTCCAAAGGAGCAGTAGCCTCATGAAATATACATTCCTCAATTTATTCATTGAAAATGTAATTCATATTAATGGAGCTAGGAATATATGGATCTGTGTGATTTGTAGAAACATGATATGCTTTTACAACAACCCTTGTACCATATATTATTCTAAATAGTGTGTGGGACTAGTATAAGGATAAGTACCCACTTATTTTGGTTGTGAATTCTATGGATGAACATATGGAAAATAAAGAAAGAAGATCTATAATAGACATGTCTTGCAAAATGGTGCAACTAGGGAAATCATGCAAGAGTAACTTTAAATATTTTATGAACCCTTTTGTATTAATATAATTTTCATCTAATTGGACAACCCCCTAATTCATAGGTTTATATTCAATACCAAGATGGTCATTTATCTTCTTAGGCATGATTTAGCTATTAGCTTATGAATATATCATGTAATTATGAACTAAGTTAACTCCTATAATTAAAGAGAAATAAAAAAGTTGAGGCTTATTGATTTTCCTTGAAATTTATTCCTTTTTGGGTTGAACGAAGCTGGTTGGAGCTGAAGCATTTCTTGTTTCTACAGGTTAGGTTGATTGAAGTTCCTTATTGCTTCTTGAAGAAACTCTCTTAGAGATGGAATAGAGAGAATCACACATGGTGATATTGAGACTAGAATTATTCATTTGTTCCAATATTCTAAAAGGAATACAAACCTTCTTTGAAGGACCTTTAGCAACAAAAAAGTCTTTTTTTTTTTTGCATTGAAGCAACTCTAGGCCCCTCTGGCTTCTTAATTCTCATATTTACATTCTAATTTGGATATGGAGAAACTACCTTATCTATATCATTTGTGACTGTGGAGGATATGGTCCCTTGTAAATTCAAAGCCTAAGCCATCATAGAAGGTGTAACACTATCTACTACTCTCCTTTTACTTCTCGTGTTGTGTGCCATAGAGTCACCACCTATAGGATTCATTCCACAAAATTTTGTTTCTTGCTAATTGATAAAGGTAGAATATCCTTGGATGTGGTCTTGATTGCCTATAGCTAAAAAATTATAATTATATTTCTATCCTAAAGTTGTCGGCTCATTTTGGGAAACTAGAGCTTGAATTAGCTCTCCATTTTTTCATGCATCCTGATTATGAGGTTGATTGCAAGGTTGGAACCATTGCTTCTTTTGAGAAAGGTTGTTTTGCATTGGAACAAGTTCATTTTAACCATTTTCAACTGTAGGATACACACTATTCAAATAATTCATATTACTCCATTGGCTTTATCCTTGAAAAGGAGGCCTATTTTGTGATAATTTTGGTTTTGCGCTTGATAAGGTTTATTCTTTAAGTTTGTTGCTTCTTGAGTGTCACCAACCCATTACCAAAATTTTATATCATGGTCTTTAACTCATTAAACTTTTTGAAATATTTATAAGTTTGTGGAGGTGATTGAATTATAGCTATAACAGTGAGAAGGGCCAAAGTGGGCTATAGGGTAGGGATTTTTTTGGAATAAAGGCATTGGAGGCCTTAGATCTATCTTCCCTGATTATATTAGATAATTATATACTCTCATGGATATATCATATGCATTTGGTATATTATCCCCACCCATTGATTGTATCATAGTAGCTACATCACTATTGAGATCCTTTATATAGTACAAAAAGTCATGGTTAGAAGTTGGATTTATGGAACCATGGATTCTATCCCATGTCTTTTGAAATCTAAAGTCTCTCTTGACTTCATGTAGTGATTTTTTTATGGTAGTTAGTTTCTTCATAAGTGATATATGGTCACTCTTATCTTCAAATTTTTTTAATAATATTTCTACTAACTCATCCCAGTTGTGAATGGAGTTGTGAGGAAACCCTCTATACCACTATAAGGATTTATCCTTAAATGATGCGGCCAAGATCCTGATTGCAACATCATCTACAATAACAACATGAATATTGGATATATTTGAAATTTATTGAATGTGATCTACATGGGTAGTTGATGTTTCACCAGTAATATATGGTACACATTTTAATGCAACCATTGACGTGAATTGTTTTTGGGATAATATAAGAGGGCTTCCTCCATTGAAGGTAGAAAAGGTTTAATTTATAGGGAGATCCATATGGAATAATGATATATTTAGATGAGTGGATGGAGCCCTAGGTTATTATGGTGTATCAATTAGAGGAGTATAATGAGATCTATGGGATGGAGAAACTGATTCTATACCCCTGACTAGTCATAATAAAATTCTACCTCTCATTGTTCTAGGATTTTAAAATAAAAGCTAAGAGTATTAAAAATTACCCCTAGAAGATGTTTTTTTTGTATTATGGGCATGAAAGTAGAAGTTTTAGATTTAGAATTTGATTGAAAATAGATTCGCCAAGTGCTTAATAGAGAGCCTCTTCAGGGATGAGATGCTAAAAGAAACATTAAATTGTTAGCATAAAAATTCATTTTTTTAATTTCACACCATCTAACTTGTAGGACTTATTTAATATCTCTTTGAATCTAGTCCCACAGGGATAACTTTAAGAACCCCCCCCTCCCAAAAAGTATAAAATTGTGGCGAATCACATTTTCTTTGGAGGGAATTTTTTTAATATTGATGGCAAATTGTGGTTCAAATTATAGATATTTGGTGGCAAATTTTTTAATACTGTATACAATTTTTATAAAAATATGGCGACAACAAATGATTTTAATAGGAAAATTATTAATATAATTGGCGAAGCGGGAAAATTTTACAGATAAATTATGGCAAAATAATTTTCCAAATATTGTAATTAATTATTTGTCATGGTGAATATATTTCAAAAATACATATAAACTTGGTGATTTAAGAGAATAGTTGTATAGTTGGTATGGCGATTTAATAATTGGAAATAACTTTTAAAGTTTCATTCTCCTAAATTTTCATTCTCAAAGGATGACACGTGTGATGTTGCCAGAGAGAGTTTTCAGTAAAGGAGTTATGTCACCACATTTCTTCCGAAATGCACCTTCCACCATTCATCTCTCTTAATCCAATGGTTATGATTTGATGTTGAAGTTGCATCGGGTCCCACCACTATGATGTCACATACTCACACATCTGTTGGATTACAACATATCAATGGCCAAAGATGACTTTTGGGCCTATTGTTGGTCTTCATAATGTTTACGGCAAACTCTCGGCAGAATCATGGCATGTGGTATGATTGATCGTAGAAATAAGTCCACGATCAATCATACCACGTGTCATGATTCCGTAGAGAGTTTTCCGTAAAGATTATGAAGTCCATCAATAGGCCCAAAATTCATCGTTGGCCATTGATATGTTGTAATCCAACAGATGTGTGAGACTGTCAGTCTGTGACAAGATTTATTAATTAATTTAAAAATTATAAACAACTGTCGTAGACATGACATCAAGTAAAGTAATGACAATTAATGGTGATGAGTAGATATATCATATGACATCTAGTAAAGTAATGACACGTGACACGTGAGACATGACACGTGAGACATGTATATTCATTTACTTTGTTACATTTAATTTTTCATGAAAGGTTTTTACCATACCTGAGCAGGAGAAAAAAAAAGAACTGTTAAACCGTTGCCAAAGATTTTGAGACTGTAATTTGTGAGAACCTTAGCCATTCTCACTTCTATCTATCCAGATTTTAGAATATAATTTCGGGTAAGAAATCTAGCCTGATGCATCCCAATTTTGTAATGTCAAAAATTATGTTTAACTTGATTTTGAAATTTTAATTCTTGCACAATGCATGTACAGTTAGGGTTTTCTTAAATT
>MU227236.1:1999939-2032662 GCA_018584345.1 Thuja plicata | reverse complement strand
AACTGGACATCTCAAATAAGGATGTATGATAACAAAAGGAATTACAGTAATTTTGTAGATTTCTTTTTGGCACCATTGTACAAAAAAATAACAAGCACTCCAATGCCCAGACTATCTGCTTCATGTATGGATTGCATCCAACTTGGAAGCACAATTCAATTGGCTGACTGGTACTTAATGGAAGAATACACTGTGCTAAGGTTTTACAGATCAAAACTACAACCCCAAAAACTACCAATGCATGTGAAAAACAGGGTGTTTGTAGTAGAATATGTACTACAAATTGAGAGCACAGATAGACTCTTCGCTGGCTAGTCGAAGAAGAACATATTCCCTTCCTTACCTTTCTCAATTGGAGGGTCAACAATTGAGAGAAAGGCATTCAAAGTGGCAAAATTTTTTTTAGAAATTTTTCAATTTGATTTAGAGTGGTATTGGAAGTATGATCCACTCAACGTCATTCAAACAATGCTTCTTGCTAATAATAACTCTGCAAACTTATTTCAACATGAAAGTAAACCATTGCTAGAGAATTTGAAAAACAAGGATAACTGGGATGACGTTACAAAAGAGATGGAGAAAGTTTCCACTGAGGAAAATTTTTTAGTTGAACAGTTGTCATCAAAAATTATGACATCAATAAAGCAAGGCATTGTACAGCCTAGAATGTCCTACAATTTCTACAAAAAAGGTGCTCATCCATCAAACATAAAAATACCAAAGAAAATAGCAACAGAGTGTAAGGATAGAAAATGGACTCAAACAAAAATGAATGATTTTTGGAGTATGAGAAAGGATCTTGGTGAACCAAAGACCAATGTAGATCTGGATAATATAGACGAGGATATAGAGTTTGACAAATTGTGGAATTCGGAGCATCCTACCATGGCATACGACAGTAGTTCTTCAGAAAGCCAGGATGATAATCCATCAATTGCATTTACTCCAGGTCACAGTGGAGTCAGCGACTACCATAAACAAGTATATAGCAAAGGGGAAAACATTGCAGAAAAAATGGGTTATAAAGGTGGCGGTTTGGGTCCCACAGGAGATGGCATCTGGATTCCAATTGTCGTAGAAAAAACTAATCATGAACTTGGTACAGGACTTGGGTTTGGAGATGACACATTAGATTCATTAGGAACCACTGTGCCCACAAGAACATCCATTGCCACGGGTGGGATTGGGGAATCTATTGCTACTGGTTCTGGTAGTGGCACTGGTGCCAGTGAGACTTGGCAATGTATACAACAAGTTCCCTCTCTAAAAAGGCATGTAGAATCTACACAGAATCCCATAGAAGATGATAGTGTCAAGAAGAAAAAGTTTTCCACGTCCAGAACATGGACACTCGATCCTAAAGAACTGTTTGGACTTTCAAGTTCAGAAAACCCCTCTGTAAGTTTAAATCATCAAACAACATTAGTTAGATCAACAGGCATTGCAAGGCCAAGCTCTGCTTCACCTTTCAAACATTCAAATCCTTCTGCAACACCAGATTTTCATTTAAAAGATTTCTATAATAAATTTGCTGAAACAAAAACCAAAAATAAGGAAATACAGAAGACATTGTAGACTGGTGCCCTTACGGCAGCTGTAGAGGAACAACCTACATCCAACATGGTTTTTCCAACATATGACCCAAACAGAGACATGATGGAGTTCATGGTTGTTATTCCACCCAAAAAATATGGAAACCCACTAGAGAGTCAGATAAATCCATTTGAATTTGAAGTTAGCACTCTCCAAATGGATTTTTCCAAAGTTAAAAATGTGGACAAAATCAATGTGTCAAAGTCTACAAACCAAGTGGTCTACAATGCACTACTAAAGCTGGAAAGAGAGAAAAGTAAGCTTGAGAAAAATATAGAAAAGCTATAGGAAGACATTGCCAATGAAAAAACAAAGAGGAAAGCTTCAGAGAACAGTTTGAAAGAATTGAAGAAAAATATTACAAAATCAACCTCTACATCAACAAATACAGAGCAGGAACATGCGAAGTTAGTAGTGAAGGAACAGGAGCAGGCAGAGCTGAAGGCACTGAGGGGGAAATTGGCAGAAATTACTAAAAAACTAGCGGAAGAAAGAGTCACTTTAGAAAATTTATTTAAAACCATGGAGAGTAGTGTTGCTTCCAACCAGGAAATGCAAAAGCAATTGGACTATCAGGTGGATAAAGCCAATGATTGGGAAAACAAAGCAGTGGAAGAGAAAAATAATTGTGAAAAAATGGCAGAAGAACTAAAGAAGGACAATAATATAATTCAAACTCTAACAAATACTAGTAATAATTTAGTGAATATTACTAAAGAACACATTTGGGGCTAAATATTGGGGATGTCTAATAGCTTGTTTGACTGGTTTGAAATGCTTCAAAGTATGAGATTATGTTTTGTGAAGCTTCATAAGAACATTGAACAGAACATGGATGTTGTCAAGAAAGAAAAGGAAGAAAATGATATTATGAAAAAACTCTATAGTAAGAGTGATAGTTATCTATCAAACAAGGGAATTAGCACCTGCCTTGATGCCTTAGTAAAGGTATCAAGTATCATTCAAAAATGTGAGAAGCTACGGGAAGCACAAGAAATTGATGTCAAAGCTAAGAAGAAGATCTTAAAGATGGAACAAAGGAAAGCGCATTTGGAAATTCTTGGTTTGCCTAAGGGATTTGACACAATTAAGTTCATTGGAAGAGAAAATTACAAAATAAGGTTGTAGGAGAAAATAAATATTGATTTACGCTTTCTTCTTACAGACTTTTCTCCTGATACATTCATGGATTTCATCAAACCAATGAGAACTTTGAATGGAGTTTTAGAAGCAACAGTGCTTTCAAGTCACACTTCCAAATATGAATTGCTAACGAAGTTGCAGGAGTATGACTATACTATGAACCAAATTGTTCTGCCATCAGAGGATGTTTGGACTAGTCTACAAAGATTGCTCTAAATTTTGAACTACTATAAATTGTAATGTATTGCAAATGAATACAAAACAATTTGTGCTCTATCTAATTTTCATGGTTTCCAATGTAATGTATGTTGAGTTACTCTATTTTATTAAGTTATTCTTCGTTGATTTACTCTGTAATATGCTATTAGAAATTTGGAATACAAAATTTCATTCAACAATTTTAAATTCAAATATGAATGATCATTGATGATGCGATACAAACTACAATAAATTATAATGATAATATTAGTACTCAAATCTTAATGATGAAACATAATACATTCTTGCTTTTCTAAAATGAACATTGAATGATAGGATATAGTAGTTAATAAGTTCAAAAAATACCTATTAATTGCTACTGCTAATTTAGCAAAATTTTTCTAAATTTGCCAATTCATGTCTGTGTCGTCATCATCATCTAATTCTGGTATTCCAGTTCCTTCATTGTTCTCTTCATTTTCATTTGTGTCTTCTTCACTCTGACCTCTGCTTCTATGAATCCCACTCCCATCGCCACCTATAGTTTTCCCACTCAGATTAGGAGATTGGTTAATGGTGTTGCCCAACCCTCTTCTTTTGTATCTTTTCTTCCAGATTTCGATTACTTTTTGATAAGGAAAAGTATTGACATCATATCTAGATGTGTAGACCCTCAAGCATGATTCCAAATTATTGTCTAGTTTGTTTCTTAGCTTTTATTTTAGGAAGCCCAAAGCACTAAAAACTCTCTCATCCTCCACTGAACCCAATATCATGGTTTGACATAGATCAACAAGCTTGAAGAACTCTGAAATTTCATCACGCAACATTGTGCTCTATTTTAGTTCTGTCCAAAGCCTTGTTGCCGAGCCCTTTGCATGTGGGTTATGCATTAATTGATATTGATGCTTCATAGTCCTTGCAAAAGTGCTTGATTTCTGTCTAAGAAGACCTTCATCTAAAATTCCATTGATAGTCACTCCATTGAATTCTACAGATTTGCAAAATTCCTTTATCAAAGTCAACAACCTATTACGATAATCTTCCTTAGAGTTTAAGTGCCAATATTGAGGAAACACAATTGCCATGGCCTCAAGCAATTGTTCATATGGGAATTGGGATCTTATTTCAGAGGAAACTTTATAGGCTATGTCCCTTGCATTAGCTGCTATAGACCCGATGATCTTGGTAAACTCTTCCCTTGTAACTCTTGTAGCTCACTTCTTTGGGGCACTGTAGTACATTGGTATCTGAAATCCCCTTACACAAACACATAAATATCCATTTTCAATGATCTTTAAATAATTTTTAGGATTGTCCAAATCTGTTAGTTTCCTCCAGTGATGAAATTTCTCATTAGATAAATTTGGGTCATTTCGATAAAGATTATCGAGGACTTGGCATAACATTTTACGCAAAGTAGCATATTCTGCAATATACATGGCTCTTTGCTGGGATTTTTTCATAATGAACGTCATTTCTTCTAGCATGGGAAGAAGAGATGCTAAATTCAAAAGTGTCTCTATATTGCTTAACCTTCAAAGCAGGTCGCCACATCTCTGATTTTCTGCATTGTCACAATTTTCTTACATAAGTCCAATCAAAGATTGATATTCGGAAAAAACTCGATGCGCTGGCCCATCCAAAGAGATCCATCTGGTATTAACATCTTTTAGAAGCTTGTTTCCATTGGTAATTCCATCAGCAAAGTGCTAAAATTCCCTAAAATGTTTGGGACTTTGACAAAAATATGAGTACAACTCTCTTACTAAATATTCAACCTTGTTTACTAAAGGAAACTTCTTCACAACTCTAAAAGCAAGATTCATCTTGTGGGCCATACAGTGAATCCCAAAAAAATATGGTGAACAAGAAGCCTGCATCTTTATACAAAGACCATTCCTTTGAACTTGCATTACTGAAGCTCCATCCACTCCAACACAGATCAACTTCTTCACTATTGTCAATTCATCCATACCTCAATATTCACTTAAATGGCTCTTTACTAATTGAAATAAAGTTTCTGATGTCGCATTGTCCCTCAATTTTACAACAGTTAGTAGATGTGGTTGGTGGACATTATTATGTACAGTATAAACATGCATGCATACCCATGACATATTATCTATTGCTATAACTTCATCTAAGGACAATGAAATAAAGGTTGACTCTTTTATTTTTCTCTGTACATCCTCTATTTCAACCTGGGCAATACAACTTGCCCATTCCCATCCACTGTTTATTGACCAATGAGTGATAGGATAGTTAGGAACTTTCAGAAAGTGTAACAAACCACTCATTTCTGGATAATGTGTCATTGGACACCCTCTGCTCAAAATATGGAAAACATTACTTAATTGAACAACTTTTCTGCGTTCTTCTACTTCACTTGCTTTTGCAAAAATAACATTAATAGAACCTTGAACTTCACCAGGCTTCGTCTTAAATTTTTGAAACAAATAATATTCCTTAGCATGCCTTTGATTTTGACATTGCTCCTTTGTTTGATATCTTACCACTTTTATTTCCCTTCCATCTACAGTTGAGGTTTCGTAAACCTTACCAATATGTTTCTCTATGGTGTCCAATTTAAGCTGCAACCGCTTTTCTTTTTTATACTTCCAGCTACAAATCGTACATCTACATTCTACTGGTGGCTCACCTACAATTGGATTGTCCATGGGTTCAATGAATGGATACTTTTCCGCCCAATAAAATTTAAATCTCCTGGACATCTCCCATTGACGATCTATTTTTTGTTTTGATTTTCCTCTTCCTTTAGTGTTACTGTTAATTGAAACATCATCATCACCGAAGTCGATCGATTCATCCTGGTACTAGTTATTTACTTGAAATTCATCTTCAAGGTCATCTTCATGAGAGATATCAGGTTTCACAACTTTAGGTTCCTCAGTTTGTTGAATAGACTCCTGTGTAAGTTGATAACCTCAAAGTTGTATAGGTTCCTCTGATGACGTACCTTCCTCACTTTGACCAACACCATGACCATTGTGTCTGCCCCTGCTAAAGTATGAAGATATTTTTCTGCATTTCGTTGGCCTCTCTTGGACATCTCTAGATTCTCCACCTTGAATAGACCTCTTCTTGTTTAACTTTGACTGTGACATCTCCAAAAAACTAAGGCTGCAATAAAATTTTACTTGAATAATTATAAGATACTAAGGACTCATAGTCTTTCCGGTTCGCTACCGGTTGCAATTGTTAGCTCAGAATCAACTAATTTTTTGTACTCCTAAATCTCTTGAAACTATCCTTATATACAAATGCTTATTTCAAATTTTGGCAAAAGGGGATGGTGAAAGGGGATGACGTTTGCATATGATATCAACTAATATTTGGTGAACCCCGCGTAATTCCAAGTAATTGACTAGGTGAATAGGGCAGGAATTTGGGACACGGTGAATTATGATGCATGGCGAATTGGGTCCTAGTGCAAATAAATTTTTAACTTTGGATAGTGGGACTTTGGCGAATGGCGATCCTTGATAAATACCCCTTCCTTAATCCCGTGGTGAATAATAGTAAATATACAATAGATAAACGGGCAAACAACCCCACTACCATAGTGAAATTACATGCAAATAGTGGCGAACAACCCGACCAATTAACGTATTTTTTATAAAATATGGGCGAACCGGTCAAATAGTACACTATGCATTTTTTTACCAAATTCTATACGCTCGACGGGACATATTTGCCAATTGGTGAAGAATCACAACTAAAAAAATCCCTGTAGTCCCACTGGGCATGCCAAAAACTATGGTATGGTTGATGGATTGAGATTATAAATCAACTTCTATTTATATCCCACCGATTATGCTAGAAACTAATGTCACAAATATTTGTGCCCTTTCTTGGTGTTTGACCCCCAAGAAACCTTGTGAAACATGGAAACAACTTCCAAGTGTGGGGCTTTGATAAAAAAAGTTGAGTCTCTGGAGAAGTTTGACTTCCTTTCTAATTAGGGTGCAATGTTGAACCAATCCAACACTTTGATGAACTACTTCTTACCTAATCTAACAATTTTTTCAAAAGAAAAGGGAAGGGGGAATGGATAAAAGAAAATGGAGGTGATGCACCAAGATAAGAATGTGCTTATCCTTATCTATGGTTGCGCAAGTCATTAACACAAAATCCAAAAAATGCACAAATACCTATCTTAATATATCCCAAAAGGATCATGTGTAGGTTAGGGCTTAAAATATATTGAAATGGAAATAGATTATTCATAAATGCAACATCCATAAGAATCACCAACACAAGAAAATAATCCAAAATAGGAAAGGGGGCATTAAAAAATAAAGGCAAGATAATTTGCACAAGATATCCAAATATGAAAATATGTAAAAAAGAAATCTATTAATGAAAGGAAAGGAAATTTATAGTTACATAAAATAAGAGTTTTCTATAAGAGAACAAGGGAAAAGAACCCATAAAATATTTTACAAATTTCCTTTATAGGTTAGGCATAAATTTGATTTTAACATTTGAACTAGGGTTTAGTTGAGGAAGACCAATCATACAAATAAGATCAAAATATAATATTGGTCTATATCTTTGATCTTTATAAAGGACAAGGAAAGGTCACAATGGATACCCCTATAGTCAAGAAGGAGGAAACCCCTAAGATTTGGGTGGCTCTGAAACAAGTTGGTGTGATTGTTCTTATGTCAAAGTAGAGAAAGGATTATGAAGATCATAAATTAAGACATGGAGGGGATTGGAGAGGCATTTTTAGGCCTTAAGGAGATTAATAAAACTACTCATAGCTGATATAACCTATAGATTTTTTTTGGAGAATATAAGAAATCAAATTTGACCTCTCTTCCTATCTATCTAGCATCATAGTGATGACCATTGAAATTTGAACCTTGGGCCACAAATATAAATATAGATTGTCAATAAAGGATATCAACATATTATTAGATATTCAAGAGCCACTAAATCCACATAATACAAGTTTAAAATGCATTTTTTGATAATGGATAATCATTTATGATCAAACAAACTATATTTTCTAGAGAGATTTGACAAGAATACCTAATATTCCAATGTGAGGCTAGTGTAGCTATCGATCTACATTATATGGTGAGATGAATCATGTCTGGGTCCACCATGACTTATTCACCATCAAGTATCAAAGAGACAAAAATAGGATCCCTTAAAATTATGATCATTCGACATCCTTTTGGGAAGGTTCATTAGAGATCAAAGAGGCCAAACAATTGTTCTATGAATGCTTGATACCTTTGTAACTACACAAAGGGGACAATGTTTTTTTATTCTTCAAGGATCATAGTCCTTTAACAAAATGGGGATGGAAACTAGAAATTCATTTTATCTAATGTCAATTGGAAGTTTAGAAGACAAAAAATCTGTCTCCTCAATTTATGAAGTCTCTTCAATGAGTATGGGCCCACCATACCTTGTCACCATCTAATATTTATTGGGTATCGAGGAGACAAAAAAAATCTCTCTTTGATGGTTGATATGTCTTCAATATATCTCTTTTATATGTAACCAACCACGTTAGAGATCGAAGAGACCAAAGGATACTTTCTTCAACAAGCTAAGTCTCTTGGATGGACTTTTAATTTACCCATATTGATGATCACACCTATATTAATTAAGGATCAAAGAGATGAAAAATTCATCTCTTCCATGAGAAATAAAGCTAAAGAACAAAGGAGTAATCGATGAAAGGATTTTTACTAGGATGGGGGGCCAATTAGAGGACGTGGTAAAGGACTTCCTCTGGTGTCTCTCTAATGATTTGAATGGCTGGTCCTATCAATAGACAAATATAACATTGGGAAAAATGAATAAGGAAAGGAAGATAAGGGTTTAGGGTTTAAACCTTAGAGATTTAGCCAATTTTGTTGAGGGTAATAGGTTTACTATTGGTATCTCTGATTAGATATAAATAGTGGACCTAAGGGTGACATAAAATGTCAATGATATCTTTAGGAGGAGAAAACTGATGAATCTCTAATGTGGTATTTCTACGAGTGTGAAATATATCATTATTAGAAAAAGATGATGTAATACCTACCCCTTAGTCTGCCTTTCTGTTTCAATTTTCAAACTCTTTTAGACCTTAGTATGTATGTGTTAGTTATATCAGTTGATTTTTAGTATATTCATGTATTGCATTTCATAATGTTATTGATCCATGGTTTAGTTGTATTATATCATCTATTTGCATGTGATTCATAGTTATTTCATGATGGTTATGTATATGTTAGGATGTCATTTTGATTATGGTTTTCTAAAAATACTGACCTTATATCTATATGCACATGGATCATTTGTATGTTTTATATTACCATTTGACATGTTTGGTATGGTATGGGATAGAGTCATAGTTACTTGCTTCGGTGATATCCACACAATAAGCTAGTCTCAACCATTGTTAGCTATATTATATGTATGCATATGTTTTTCTTTGTGATGACAGGTTTGCAAGTACCAGGCTACGTCTTCCCTGAATTGGCAGGAGTGAGCGTTCCCTATCACAATATCTCAATGGTAAGAGAGGGGAGATAATATTAAGGCCTAAATCCCTACCCTAAACCCTTATTTTGTCCTAGAAACAGACAAGAATCTGATTGACTATCCCATCAAAATCTATCAAGTGACATGGATTCGTGAGACTTTCTGTGTGTGCTTGGGTGTCTGTTTCAGTTGTTTCTCTATTTTAGTTGTTTTTATGATTAGATGGGTTTCAATTGATTTAATGATGCTTTTGACTTATTTATTTAATGATTAATTTATGGTAAATATTAAATATATGGCTATTTAATAATTAAATATTAATTAAATGCCTATATTTGATTAACTGATTTAATTATTAAGTCTTGATTTAAATAATTGAGATTTAATAAATATTAAATTCAATTATTGTAATTAATTGTGCAAAATTGATTTATTAAGTATTACTTTAAGTTGCATGATTAATTAATTTATTTAATTGAAATATATTCTCATGCATTTTCAATTATGACTTTGTTTTTATATTATAAAGTTTAGTTGTGCATGGCTTTAAGTGAAAATTGAAAATAATGAATTTATTTTAATTATTAATTAGATAATTAATATTCCCTTTAGGGTTTCATTTTTTGAAAACCTAATTGCTTGGTTTTCTATATCTTTGGATTGAAAGCCTTTTTGGAGGTTGTTCAAGGACGGAGAAGGAGAAATTAGGTGATTGGAGATTTGTGGAGAGCTTAGGAGCATTTTTGGATTTTTCATTGCTTGGATTTTTGAATTTATTCCTCTCATTAGTTACTAAGGTAGGATCTTGATCTTTTTATTGATGAACTATAACTAATTGAATGTTTAAAGATGATAAGTTGATGATCATTGAGTTGCAGAAAGTAAATACAAGTCATTAAATCAGTTAATGTATTGTATTGTAATTGATGCAACTTAATATGGTATGATTACTCATACACATATTGTCACAACACTTGAAGATCTAAAGAGAAAGTTTTTGTCATCGGTAAAGGTATACCCGAGAACAGTGAACCCCGAGCAGTTCACAGTGTTTCTCGATAGACAATCAACACCGACAAACAATGTTACCTGAGAGACACAGTGGTACCTAAGAATAGTGTTATCCAAGATCAATAGTACCCGAGCAAGTATTACTGAGAAAACTAAGAGTTGATGACAAAAATCAACAGGAGTTAGAAAACAATAGCTGGCAGAGCTATATTTAGAGTTAACTGATTGATTTCTTTATTTTCACCGACCAGTATAACTAAGGATAAGAAGAAGATTTAAAGCTAGTTTTATTCACAGTTATCAAGGAGAAATGTACAAAATAAACTAAAGCAAAGCTTTAAAGATTAAAGCAATGCATGGTGGGATTTGCGGATCAAGAAACAATCTACGTCAAGAACAAGAAAGACAAGGAGATTGAACGGTAAAATCATGTATATATAAAGAGAAAAGGAATTCATTATGAAGAGAGGAATGCTGAATATAATTATGGTGAAGATAGAAGTCTTCATGCATATATGATCACACAGGCTGAAGAACAGAGCCAAGAATTCTGCAGACACCAAGCAATAGAAGAAAGATCATTCACCAAGAAGAAAGAAGAAAGAATAAAGAAGGGGAGAAATGAAATTGAAGAGAACATTGATTAGAGATGTATTATGGACTAACAATAGATCTGAAAATCTACAAGTTAAAGTTGTATTATTGAATAGATCATTTACTGTTTCAATTTAACCATTGATTCAGAATATCTCTTAACTGAGTGGGATTTAACCATCCTTAATGTATTGAGATACTCAAGAGTAAAAGGGTTTTCTTATTGACAACATAGTGAATGCTAGGTCAAAAGACAAACTATTAGTTTTAAATCCTCTAACAAGGTCGCACTTAACAGTGCGTTTGTAACCTTTAACACGGTTGGCTCTTCACCGAGATTACTTCAGAAGAGTGAAAATTTTGGGTTACCGGTCCCAAGTGGTTTTTCCCTTAACAAGGTTTCCATGTTAAAAATCCATGTGTCAAATGCGTATATGGTTCATTGCTTTGATATTTGTCTTTACACATTACTAAAACAGGATTGGTCGGTAAACACTAAGTTTAATTTCTACTACTTGGTAAAGGCTAGGAAAAGATAAACAATATATTCACCGAGCAGTTTATATTTGATAAAATTACATAAGGCATACATCTTGAAGGACTAAAAGATAACTAGAGGATATTATATTTGTGATATAAGTTTTGGTGTAAATTATTGAGGCCACTAATTCACCCCCCTCTCAGTTATTCTAACAATTGGTATCAGAGCTTTGGTGCTTGGAAGAGAGTTTAAAGACTCAATCTAAAGATCACAAGATGAGTAAAATGGATGTGCCTAAGTTGAAAAAAGACAAATTTTCATCATGGAAAAGTAGGATAAGAATCCATCTATCAGGTATTGGAAATGATGTCACACAATACTTGGATACTAAATATGCTGCACCGAAGAGACCGCTAACTATTGATCAATTGAGAGACAAAAATGAAATCAATCACTAGTACATTTGAGGCCAAATTTTGACGACTATCCATCAGAATTGTAATGCCTATTTGTTGACCATTCGATAGATGCATCTGTCAAGGTTATTACATTGGAAATTGCAATGGAAGTGATAATCGTCAGTATTCTGACCAACAAATCTATCAAAAATCACCTCACTAATAGAAACTTACTCTATCATTTCTTATGGTTCATCTATCAGAATGTCGACGGAACTTGTGGGCTCTCCGATGGACATATTGTCTGAAAATAGAGTCTCTCTAATGTTATATCTATTAGAATATTGATGGATATGCAGTGATTAGTCGACATGAAAATTTGTTAGACGTATAGCAGCCCCATCAAACATGTTTGTCAAAAATGAGTCTCTCTGATGTTATATCTGTCGAAAGGGCGATGGACATGCCGTGACTTTTTGACATGACAACCCGTCAGACGTATATCACTGTCGTCAAAGATAGCTATCAAAACTGAATCTATCTAACGTTTAACTTGACAGAATACTAACAAGAATGTAATGAGTTTCTGACAGGAAGGCCTATCATACGTATAGCACTATTGTCGATGCAGATGTCATAAGCACCAAAATAGCAATGGCCTGGCACACTAAAGATAACAAAGATCAAGAGACCATCATAGAGAGTCTCCATCTTTGGTCCATATTACTAACAAAATGTTTTATATTTCATTAGCTTATCAAATACGAGGATTATTTTCATGATAACATATTATTTAAGTTTCCATTGCACAAATTTATTTACTTCACGCACTTGTAGATTGAAAGGACATCGATAAAGAAACATCTCTTCCCGTGGCCTACATTTCTCAGGCCACAAAAGGGGATGCTTCATTCTCGCTATCCTCGTAGTCTACAAGTGCATGAAGTAGATAAATTCATGCAACTTCAACTTAAATAATGTACATTATCCATGAAAATAGCATCTATTAAATTCTTTCAGATCCCCGCATTTGATGATCTAATGAAATATAAAATGTTTCCTCAATCGTATGGACCAAAGATGGAGACCAACTATTATGGTCTCTTGAGCTTTGCTATCTTTAGTCCAGATTATGAGAAGAGGTATGAGTGGAGGCTAAAGAAGGAATATTTGTGAATTTTTTATAGAATTAGGTTACTGAATCATCATCTGTGCACTGGTAATCACTCTAGAAACCCTCATCCTCACTTTTGTCCCACCTAGTTGTCCTTATTTTCCATTGTGATAATATACTATACAACAATGTCATTGTTCTAAAACAATGATTTTTTATTGTAAAGCATTATTTTGGCATGGTTTCCTTGTTATCAAATTGATCACTATCTTTGTTGAATTTATCTTTGATCACACTATCATTTAAAACACCACTGAACATATTATTATCATTGTGACAGTCTTATTGATCGTCTATGAGTGATATTCATTGGTGTAGAGTGCGTACAACAAGAAGTGTAGTAATGACCTACCCTCCTTTATCTTGAATTTTGTTCTCCAATTCAACACAATCTAATCATAGGACTCTTGATCTCTTTTGACTATCTACTTCTCACTTAACCTCCCAAAATTCAAGGTGATCCCAACATGGGATAGCAACTTCAAAATCACAAGCAAGTAGATTATACTCTCCCACAAATCCATTAATGGCCACTATATTGGATCAAACATAGAATTTAATAAGGGTTACACACTTCCTAGAGACCCTTAAGACTCCATTTTCCATAGTCAACTGGCCTCTACAGTCTTGCAAACATGCAATTATTAGATTTTGTCCTAATTCCTATTAGGATTGCAACAGTGATCTTTACTTCAACCCAAGTAAAGAACATGGAACCAAAATAGACTAGTATGGTTCTTAAGATCCTCTATTACTACCTCTTCCAACTCCAAACAATCAGACTTTACAAAGTCTGCAAACCACCATAAAAATCAGAATTCACTCCTCCTTTACCAGGAAGCAACAAGGTTATTTTGTTCATTCTAAGCACTAAATATGGTATCAATACTAATTGGTGAGTGTTTTGGCTCCTTATATCATCACACTTTCAAACCCCAAAGCAACTTAAAAACATTCCACATTCTATGATATTCAAGGTAGCATCAAATCCATGATGCCCTATCACAAGAGTTGTGGATTTCCTAGATCCACTTGTCCTCTATAATTTGGAATATCCATGATATTCAAGGTAGCATCAAATCCATGATTCCCTATCACAAGAGTTGTGGATCTCCTAGATCCACTTGTCCTCTATACTTTAGAATATCCATGATATTCAAGGTAGCATCCAATCCATGATGCTCTATCACAAGAGTTGTGGATTTCTAAGATCCTTAGAATATCCATGATATTCAAGGTAGCATCATATCCATGATTCCCTATCACAAGAGTTGTGGATTTACTAGATCCACTTTTCCTCTAGACTTTAGAATATCCATGATATTCAAGGTAGCATCAAATCCATTACACCATATCACAAGAGTTGTGGATCTCCTAGATCCACTTGTCCTCTAGCTAGACTTTAGAATATCCATGATATTCAAGGTAGCATAAAATCCATGATGCCAATAGCATTGGTCTCCAAAAAATCATTATTTCCACCAAATAATTAGAGTAATGGTCTCCAACATCAAATCCATGATGTCCACCAAGTACTCAATAATGGATCCCTGATCCATGAGAAGAATATCAAGTCCATGATATTCTTTTAAACAAAGAAATCTTAGACATAAGCATAAGAATAATCAAAATTAAATCTTATAATAATATTAAATCTTATCCTCATAAGAATGAATCCATATATACATAGCCAATGTACATATCCAAATGTGGTTCTCTCATAGAACAAGAAAAATTCAACCATGAATAGAAAGTGTATGCAAAAAGTAAACCAATATAACAAAAATGTGGTCACACATTGAACCACATATAGTTTCAGATATATAAAAGAAAGTATGATCCATACATACATGCCAAGGTATACTATAAGCCAATAAAGTATGCTTCATACATACATAACATAGTATACAAGAAAAGTCATAACCAAATGCAGTAACCAGACATGCATAAGATATGCAAGCACAACATATGTCATATGTTGTAAGAGGCACAATTTTTTTAATGGTTTTAGTGTTTGTGGCTTCAGTAATGCATGCGACTATGACATATGCAAAGAATGGTTTATATTACTATATTTTGATTGGTTTCTAATTTTCTTAATTTTACATGTAAAAATGAGCATTCCCATTTTTCCTTTAATTCACCCAAAGATGTTGCATGGGTATAGGTTCGTAGTTTTTTGTTTACTCAAGACTTAACCATAATAGATATCAAATATTTTAGATTTAAGGATGACCATGTAAGTGGTCTATTAATTTAGGTAGAATTGAAAGACAAGACCTGACCCACATTACTAACGGGTGTTGTTCCCTGCACCCTCAATCAACAACTTGCATACATAACATATACAACATATACAACCTTCACCTATATATAAGAGTTGATTAGAGAAGGTATATGCATAGTTGGTGACCATTCAAATTTGCCTAATAACTACTGGGAGCTTAGCCAAAAAAAAATGTACTATTGTGAAAATATCACATGTCCATATGTTGCCGGGTTAAGTTCCTAGTAATGCTTGGTCAAATCTGTGTGTTTGTCACCTATGCATATACCTTCTCTAATCAAATCTTATATGTACAGGTGAAGGATTTTTCACAAGGACTCTTCCACACACTTCCAGATCCTCCCAAGGGATTGTACACCTCCACATGGATCCTAATAACTAAGTTCCATCATAATAACCAATGTCTTATCTCCCATCTTCATACCAATCAATTGGTGGATGATTCACCATCCCCTGACCATACTAAAGTGGATTCTACCACAAAATCACCCCCTCTAGTGGCTAGATCTTCTGCTACAATAACCATGAAATATCCATAGTTTATATTTTGGATAACTACCAAATTTATGATGCTCATTTATTTTTTTGACATTTGGCATGCATGTTGGCAGGGTTCAAGACAACTATATGTGAGATATTTAAGACCATTTATCTTGAAGTAGCAAACAAGTCTTGATCAAGTTACAGGTGGAATGTGCACTTAAATAGTAAGTACTGTAGAATAAAAAAATAAGTAATCTGTCATGTCTACCTTCTCTGAAAGGTGAACAATTGAATCTTTATTTAAAGAGTGGAGTAGGAAATGTGCAATGGGAAAAAGTTGCTAGTCCTTATAAGAATCAAACTTAATTTGGTAGAAGGTGATTTATATGATCTAGATTTTTTATATATCTGGTTATATGTCATTTTAGCTAGAAATCCTACAACTATCTTTTGGCTTGTTTTTTGGCTTGTTCCATCCTCTATATGCTTCTAAAGTTAAAGATTTGTACCAACCTCGTTAAGCTTAAATTTCAATTTATCCTCTAGCTCAAGCAACTAAAATTTTGAAATTGGGACCCAAATCATGTGATTGTTATTCAGACCCACTCTGTGATCTGTAATGGTTCAATACTCAGTAGCACTAGGAGTAGTTCACATGAAAATGACAAAGAGAATGCTAATGTGCTCAGTTTTTAGTTATAAATGCTTTAATATGAAAGACTAAAAATATATTACAACTTTCCTCACGGGATTAAGCTAGTACCACATATATGATAATGGTTTTTTTCTTCTTCTACTACATATGGAGCCAAAACCAAAGCACATGGTGCAGATGGATCTTTTTTGATTATATTTTCATATGAAGAGATATTAAATGAAATTAACTATGTTTCTCCCTAGGCTTTCCTTGGAGAAGGAAGTGCAGGTGAATTTTTGACCCCTTAACACATGCATCTATATATATTTGTATTTGAGAAAATGCGGTTGGCAGTATAATTATTTCACAACCTTTGCCAACAAATTCACTACTTGTGGAAAAATGGGAGCTTTGGAATAGGGTATGTACATCCTTCAAATAATTTTTGAGATAGAGGAATTTTGTCTAACATTATCAAGGAAAAGTGGCTGCACTTTATCGAAGAACCTCAAAATCTCAAGCTTTCATTGGCAGTAGACGGTGTCAATCCATTTGGAGAGCTAAGATCTGTTTACTTTGTTTGGCCTATTTTTGTCATCAATAATAACATTCCTCCATGGATGTCAATAAAGAGGGAGCACATTATGTTGGCAATGATTGTTCCAGGTATTTGATCATTTAATAGTTATTTGCATGTAATTATAAATCTTGCAGTAAAATGGTCACAATAATTATGTAATGTTGTTAATTCAATTAGGTAAATACCAAGTTAAAGATATCAATGTATATATTGAGCCTCTTATCAATGAGTTGCTGGAGTTATGGAATGGTGTCACTATGTATGAAATCTCTAGACCAACAGGACAGAGACAATTTTAATTCCATGCAATGCTTGTATGGACAATACATGATGCCCCAGGGCTAACACATTTTTCTGGTATGTTATGGTGAATTCAAGTTGCACATGATAATTATAAATATAAAAATTAATATATTTAATCTAATTGTATCATTATCTTGTAGGTCTTCAAGCAAAGGGAAAATATGCATGTCCAATTTGTGGTCCAAATATGAAATATCATCATTCAAAAAGTTTAGGAAAGTAGGTGTTTGATGAGTATAGGAACTTCCTCCATAGAAATCATTACTATCGAAATACTGAAAAACATCTTTTCAATGGGAAAGAAGAGACTACATCTAAGCCACAAAGAATGAAAACTTGCCTATTAAAGTTTGAATATAAATAAATTAATCGTCAAGGTAATACAATTCTACCTAATGGTTTATGTTTGGAATTTATATATTTTTATTGTGTTTTGTTTGCTGATTATGTAATTGATGATCATGAAGGTCGTCAAGGCAATACTACTAAGTACCTTCCAAAGAGACTAAAAAGTTATCCCAGACAATTTAGTAGGTTTCCCTACTATGAGCAACTGCAAATTGTGCATTTGTTTGATACTATGCATATTGTAAAGAATGTAATGAAGACATTGTGGAAGATATTAGATGAAAGGCATGACAAAGAAAAAATTGTCAAAATTTGTAGTGACATTCATGAATCCAATCATGCAATGAAAATTTTCATTGAATTAAATACAAATGGATAACAGATTAATATAAGTGCCCTTCCTTGGTTATTAACAGAGAAACAAAGTGATGTCATAAAAGAAGTCATATGAAAAATTTGATTTCCCACAGGATTTTCTACGAACATACGCAATTTCATATCAAAGAAAAGTGAATTTGGGCTAGGGTTGAAAACGCATGATTGGCATACCTTCATCAAGGTAAGTCATGTTATTTTGTATTTACAATTTATTTTTAAGTGGTATGTACTTTTCATTCTATTATGTGGGAAAAGAATGACATGATTATTTTTATAATTGTTGTAGTACGGCTACCCCTATCTCTCCTAGAGAACTTCGACAATAACATCAAACAAGTGATATATGATCTTGGAAAATATATGAGGTAAACAATGATATATATTCAATTTGTTGTATATATTTATTTTACTTGCAATTTTGTTTTCTTGTTATGTAATATATCTTAAAGTCTCGTGTTTATATATTTTTGTGTCTTGAATGTCTTGTAGGTGGTTGTCATCTACAGATAAAGAACATAAAAAATATTGGAAGAGAAGAATTCTTCATCTAATGTGTAAAATGAAAAAGTGTCTACCTTCAACCTTTTTCAATGCACAAGAACACTACCTCATACACCAAGTTGAGGAGATTGAATTGTGTGGACCCGTACACACTCGGTCAATGTGGATGGTTGAGAGGCACTTGAAATTTTTGAAGGCTTTGGTTTGACAAAGAGCACATCCTGAGGGTTCTTTGGTGGAGGGATATATGGTATACCACACTGTATTTTACTGAATATCTTCCTAAGCTTGCAGCAAAGATCCATATAGATCGCATTTTGGATATCGACACCATTAGAAAATTTGAAAGGGAGTACTTGGTAGGGAAAGGTAGATTGAGGAAAGTGAGAGGTAATAAATTATAAGATGTTATTTTAGCTATTAATTAATTCTTAATCTTCAAAATTAATTGGTTTTAAGTCATCTATTTATTTTTTGTATAGCTTCTCGAGAGTGGGATGCAATACATTTGTATATTGCAAATAATCTAGATTGGATGACGGTTTGGATTGAACGATGTCTTCATTTAGGTTGCACATTAACAATGGGAAGATGTGTCTTCATTGGTTAAAGAATCTCATCGTAATGGAGATCCAAATGTTATGCTAAGGGAAATAGAATTAGCATATGGTTTAAGAGATTTCTAGGTATAAATTTTTTTAATCACCAATAGGTTTATCAACTCTTGATACAATAATTTATACATGTTTGACATATTTTTGTAGGTGAAACACCACAAGGTTATGTTTTGAAATTGTCAAAAATTTCACATCAAAAAGTTGGATGACACAAATAAAACTTGTGATTCTAGGATAAGTGCAGTCTTTCAGGTGACTAATATATCATCTAGAAATGACTTACATCCTCGACAGTCTGAAAATCGATACTATGGCATTTTGGATTATATACTTGAGTGTGACTTTAATTCCTTCAAATTAGTTCTCTTCATCATCAGATGGTACAAGCTATGACTTAATCAAAATGATCCTGATAGAACTATTATTGAACATGACAATGGATATCTAATGATTAATACAAGGTTGTTTGAGCCAGTTGGGGATGAGCCCTATGTTCTTCCAAGCCAATGTGAGCAGGTATTTTACTCAGAAGTTCCACATAAATTAGGTTGATCATTTGTTTTTAGACATGATCCAAGAGGAAGGATGATAAGGTATAATGCGATGGAAGAAGAAGATTGTGAACAACTAGAATATGATGTAGATAATGATCATGATTGACAGTTAGTTGACGATGTTCCTGACACAACTTTCTTGAAGAAGAAGAAGTTGATGATGATGATGATGCTACAGATGATGATGATGATGATGATGATGATGATGTTGATGTTGATGATGATGATGACGAAGACGACAAAAATGATGGTGGTGGTGATGATGTCAATGACGACAATGATCATGGAGATGAGTTGGATGAAGAAAAAGATCAATAACATGAATGAAATGTATAGTTATGTGATCATTGCTTAATCTATTTAATATTGATTTCTTGATAGAAATGTATAGTTATGCGATCAATGCTTAATCTAATTGATTCATGATGTACCTTTTAATGTTTTTAATTCATATGGGATGCTTATGGTTTTTAATGTACTTACTATGTATTTTTGAGTATATGTATCATGAATTTTTTATCTAACATAAGATAATTGAATTACATATGTCGGTACCCGAACCCCTTTCACGAGCATCCCACATAGTCTCATGGGTCGACATGTATAAGTCAATACACCCTAGAGAGATTAATGTATTTCACAATTTGTAAAATATCTCACATTACTTGCTATCTCTCCCATTTGATGGAGTGCAAGTAGAAGAAAATAGGTATTTGTCAGATGTGTCTTCCTCAAGCGAAGGAAATATAGGAATGGAAGAAGAAAGTGAGTCATGTAGTTGATGACATGTAACTGATTGAATGTTTTAATATGTTAAGTTGATCAATGAAATACAAAAGGATAATGCACGACATTAAATCAGTTTATGGATTGTATTTTCATTGACATCAAATTGATATAATCTAATTGGTTATAATCAAAGTGTCAAAGACTTCATAGAATTAGAGAGATAAAGATTATGCTTTCTGTAATGCATAAAAGACAAGTATTCATAATGTGACTACAAACACCGATTGTTAGTGAAACCCGATGGATAGAGATCACTGACAGTCAAGTCAGAGTGATACCTGAGCAAGAACATCGACGAGAATTATCGACGATCAGAATCACAAGAAAAAATGATGGCCAAAAACATAGTGTAAACCGATAGAGAAGCCCAAGGAGAACTGGAGTGTTGACTGACGCTATCAAAGAGTTAAACACCGAAATTAACTTGAGTTCAGAAATGACAAAATATCTAGCTGGTAGAGATAAATATAGAGTTAACTGGTAGTTATCATTATTTTCATCGACAAGATAGGCCAGAGATAAGTAAATGATTTAAATTTGTTTTGTCTAGTTGGAAAGAAGATCTCAGCGAGATAAAAAAAGAGTTTTTTTTTTTAAATCTAATTGGCGAGAATTGTGCATCATGTCAAGATCAAGAAAATCAAGAACCTAACAATGGTGATATCATGTCTATAAAGAGACAACTCAATTCATTATGAATTGGTGTGGGGAGTAAATGAAAAGACTATGCTGAAGAGAAACTGATGAAGAGCAACTTCATACAGTGCTGATCAACAAGCTGAGGAAAGAGCTAAAGTTTTCTGTGGACACCGAGCAACAAAGCATAACATCACTGAGAATAATCAAAGTGGAGAAAAGGTATAAACAAATTTATATTGATTAGAATAGTTTTGTGAGATTACAATAGATCTGAAAATATGCAAGTATAAGTTGTATATGTGAACAGATCATACTGTTTCATTTTAACCATTGATTCAGAAAGTCTCTTAACTGAGTGGGATTTAAAGATCCTTTATATATTGAGATACATCCCAAGTAGTATCAAAAAGTTTGATCATGAAGATAGCATGAGATGCCAGATACCAATTGATAGGCCAAGTGAGTGTTTGATCAAAGATGGTAGCATAGATATGCCCGATATCAAGTGACAGGCTAAACTTTTAAATCCTCTAACAAGGTCATGCCTAACAGTGTGTTTGTAACCTTTAACAAGGTTGGCTCTTCACCGAGCTCACTTCAGAAGAGTAAAAATTTTGGGTTACCGGTCGCAAGTGGTTTTTCCCTTAACAAGGTTTCTACATTAAAAATCCATGTGTTAATGTGTTTATGAGTCATTACTTTAGTGTTTTGCATTACACTTAACTTAACTAGCTTGATTGGTATACTCTAGATAATTTACTATCTTTCGGTAAATTAACAGATTGTTATATAGTAGATCTACAGTAGAAGGTTTTACAAAGCATTTCGAGCAGTAGTAATTTGATATAAGTATTTGGAGACAGTCATCTTATAGGATTTTAGATAACTAGAGGTAGAATATTGTGGTACTAAGTTTTAAGGGTTGATTATTAGAATATTTTTGAGCCCACTGATTCACCCCCTCTCTAAGTTATTACTAACAATTGGTATCAGAGCTTGTGTACATAGAAAGGGAGTTTAACAACTCAAGTAAAAGATCACAAGATGAACAAACGAGATGTGCCCAAGTTGAATAAAGACAACTTTGCATCATGGAAAAGTAGAATAAGACTCCACTTATCAGGTATTGGAAATGATATTGTTCAATACTTAGATACTAAATATGTGTTGCATACAAGACCTCATACTCTTGAGCAATTAAGAGTCAAGCATGAGCATAACTGCATGATGATAGAACTTGCATCATCACTCTCCGATGCTGAGTTTGAAGATGTCAAAACCTGCACCTCTACAAAGCAAATGTGGGATAAGTTGAAGCTTGTACATGGAGGAGATGCCAATGTACTCAGAGAAAAAGAAGAAAGCTTAAGAGGGAGGTTTGATGACCTAAGGATGAAAGGAGAAAACATTACTCAGCATAGCTACAGAATCAAAGAGGTAGTAAATGCTATCCGAGGAGTTGGAGGTGTACTTGAAAAGGAGACAGTGGCAAGCAAAATATTAAGAACCTTATTGCATGTTTATGCTATTAGAGTTTCTGCTATTCAAGAAATGAGAGTAGTTACAAACAATATAGTTACTCTAGATAGTCTGATTGGTAGACTAATTTCATTTGAGATGAATAACTTTGACAATAGTGTCTTACCATCTATAGAATCTACATTCAAATCTTCTCTAAAGATAAGTAGCTCAAGTCATAGACATGCTATTAGAAATGGCAGTGACAATGATAATGAGGATCAAGGACTTGATGAAATTGAAGCACTAATGGTAAGAAGATTGCAGAGAGGAAAATGAAGATGCAAAGGTAAATTACCACTTGTATGTTTCAATTGTAAAGAGGTTGGAAACTTTGCTGCAAGATGTACAAACCGAAGAAAAGATGATAGAGGAAATGACAGATCATATGAGAAGAAGTTTGATAAAGGTGAAAATAGAGATTACTGAAGCTATCGACAATCTGACAAGCGAGATACCCAAGACTAAAAGGAAAAAGGGAAGAAATCATGTTACCTAGCTGAGAACATAACTGATGACACCGACACTGAATCAAAAGAAGATACCGAGATGGTATTTGTAGCCATGAAGGATGATTTAGATGAAGATGAAGAAAGGTATGTAGAAACTGCACTCATATCTAAAGTAAGTAAAAATGATGTTTGGATCATAGATAATGGCTGCACTCATCATATGACTGGTGATAAAAAAAAATTTGAGACTTTTGAATAATATAAAGGTGGTTCAGTGAGAATGGATAATGATACACCTTGTCCATTTGAAGGTAAAGGAACCATAATATTGAATAACCTAATAAAATGTGAAAATGCTTACTGGGTCAAAGGACTAAATTATATTTTGTTAATTATTTGTTAGTTTAACAATTTAGGTCACACAGTAGCATTTGAAAATAAGAAGGCAAATATATACAATGAATCAGGAAAGTTGATTGGTACCGGTGAGTAGACAAAAGGTAACCTTTTCTATCTTAATGACAATAACACCCCTTATTTAATGGATAGAAATGAAGACATATGGTTGTGCCACAAAAGATTGTGTCATGTTAACTTTGACAAAATGATAAAGATAAGAAACAAAAGGAATGTCAGAGGCTTACCCAAAATGACTAAGCCCAAGCATATCATGTGCAAGAATTGTCAAAAAGGTAAGAAGGGAAAGTCTAGTTTCAAGAGTAAAACCCATACATATACTGCAATTATAGAATTAGTCTATATAGATCTATGTGGACCCATAAGGAAAAAGAGCTACTATGGAGATAGGTATTTTATTCTCTTTGTTGATGATTTTTCTAGAATGATGACAGTCATGTTTATAAAAGATAAATCAGAAGCATTCAAGATGTTTAAATGGTACAAAGCAAGGGTAGAAAAACAAAGTGAAAAGAAATTGAAATGCTTAAGGTCATATAAAGGAGGGGAATTTACTTTAGAAGAATTCACTAACTATTGCAATGAGCATGGAATTAAAAGATAGGTTTCTGCACTGAGAACACCACAACAAAATGGAATTGCTGAGAGGAGAAACAGATCAATTGTTGACTATGTAAGAACATTGATGATTGAGAAAAGAATCACTCAAAATTTTTGGAGGGAAGCTGTCAGTATTACTATCTATACACTAAACAAAGTACAATTGAAGAAGGACACAAAGAAGAAACCCTATGAGCTTTGGTATGGTCACACACCCAATGTAAGTTACTTCAAAATCTTTGATAGTCAATGTTATATATTGAAGGATGATATAAATGGAAAACTTGACTTAAAAAGTGAAGAAGGTATCTTCCTAGGGTATTCAACCAAAATCAAGGCTTATAAATGTCTTAACAAGTCATCTAACAAAATCATTGAAAGTGAAAATAGATGAATTTGCAGAAAAAGAATGACAAGGAAAGCACAAAGGAACCAAAGGACTACAACATGATTGTTTATACATAACCTGATACTCTACCTGAGCAATAGTGTATCACTTTTGAGCATCAGAACATTGCACCCGAGCATCAGGTTGTAATTATCGATGATCAAGATAATCCTCAAGATGATGTTCTGAACAATGGAAATGAAAATGAAGGTGAAGAAGATAATCAGAATGATGAACACATAGCTGAACCAAAACTTGCCAAGTATGTCAGAAGACATCATCCACAGAATCAAATCATAGGAGACAAGAAGGCTGGAACAAGAACAAGAAGTAAGTCACTTAACACCAGATGTTTACTTTGTGATTTTGAGCTTAAATATGTTAACAATGCACTTGAGAATGAAGAATGGGTTAGTGCTATGAATGAAAAAATATAACAGATTGAGAAGAACAATAAATAGACACTAGTACCAAGACCAGATGACAAAAATGTCATCGGTACCAAATGGATATTCAGAAACAAGCTGAATGAGAATGGAGAAGTCACTAGAAACAAAGCAAGATTAGTATGCAAGGGATATGCACAAGAAGAAGGTATTGATTATGGAGAAACCTTTGCACTCATTGCTAGACTAGAAGGAGTTAGAATCTTACTTGCTTATGCTACATTTAAAGGATTCAAGGTATACCAAATGGATGTCAAATCTACATTCCTAAATGGAATATTGGAAGAAGAGGTATACATTGAACAACCATAAGGGTTTGTTGATCCAAACAAGAGAAACATGATATGTAGACTACACAAGGCCTTGTATGGATTGAAACAAGCACCAAGAGCCTGGTATGAAAGACTTCACTCATATCTCATTAGTATAAAATTTGTTAAAAAAAGTGAAAATAGCAATCTGTACTTAAAAGAAGATACCGATGGTAATATTATGATTGCTGAAATTTTTGTTGATGATATCATTTTTGAGGGAAATGAATTGTTATGCAAATCATTTGCTAATGAAATGAGAAAGTAATTTGAAATGTCTATGTTTGGAGAGATCAAATTCTTTCTTGGTCTCCAAATTCTTCAACAAGATGCGGGCATATACATCACTCAGTCCAAATACATCAAGGAAGTGCTGAAGATATTCAAGATGGAAGATTCCAAACCAGTTGGAACACCTATAGCTACCGGATGTAAGCTAACAAAAGAAGACAAATCCAATGAGTTAAATAAGACTTTATATAGATCAATGATTGACAAACTGATGTATGTTATTCACACTAGAATAGATATAGCACACTCAGTTGGAATTGTTGCAAGATTCTATGCTAATCCCAAAGAATCACATATGACTGTTGTCAAAAGAATTCTGAGATATCTGAAGAACACTGAGGACTATGGCTTATGGTATAGAAGAGAAGGAAAATTTGAGCTACAAGTCTATACAGATGTTGATTGGGATAGAAACATTGATGACCGAAAGAGAATAACTGGAGGAGCATTCTTTATGCGTGATAGACTTGTCACATGGATAAGTAAGAAGCAAGGATGCATCTCTTAGTCTACTGTAGAAGTAGAGTATGTGGCTGCTGTGACAAATTGCTCCAATATTGCATGGATCAAATAATTACTAAAAGGTATGCATATGAAGATCCTTGAAATAGTAATTATCTATTATGATAATATCGGTGCAATTAACATTTATAAGAATCTAGTCATGCATGCTAAGACTAAGCATATTGTTATCAAGTATCACTATCTAAGAGAACAAGTGCAAGAAAAGGAAGGGACACTAGAATATGTTCAATTAAAGGAATAGTTAGCTGACATATTCACCAAGCCATTATCAAAGGATACTTTTGAGTACCTCAGATAAAGACTAGGGCTCAAACCCTTGTCTATCGGTCAGTAATTTGACTAGGAGGTTGCATCAGCCTATACCAAATCTGAAGATCAGTCATGTTGATGCAAACACTGAGATGGACAACAACAAATACACCTATACATTGCAATGTACATATCTACACCAAAAATTAGAACATTGTATTGCTGATGGATAGGGAAATTCAAGGAATATATTATGCAAAGGGATGGAACATGATATAGATGATAAAATAAGAAGTATTTTTGTTTGGCATTTTTGTCAAAGGGAGAGAAATATCTAATTATCATACGGGAGAGATTTGCTTTATCAAAAGGAGAGATGATTCCATATCACATAAAGGAGAGAGATGATAAAGGGAGATATTATATCATTATCCATGAAGAGAAGTTCCTGAGAATAAGAAAGGAAGAGTTAATCAATATTCTAAGGGAGAGAAAATGATTACATATGAAATATCCATCTAAGGGAGAGAAGTAACAAAGGGAGAGAGTTCAAACAAAGGAAAGGTTTCTATCAAAGGGAAATGAGATTATCAAGAAAAGGAACAGTCAAGGAAGAGCACATATCAGAACTGAGATATCAGATGATACATCTATCCATTGAAGGGATTGAAGATTGAAGACAATCACTCTACATGAAACAAATCTAAGCAATTTTTGAGCTTACCAAGAGCTAGACATTTGTAATAAGGAAAGCTTGATGAAACTATATACTTCATAATTGTATTAGTGATAATATAGTATGTTAATGTAGTATGTTGCCATCAATTCCAAAGGGAGAGATTGATGACATGTAACTGATTGAATGTTTGAAGATGTTAAGTTGATCACCGAAATATAGAAGGATAATGCAAGACATTAAATCAGTTAATGGATTGTATTGTCATTGATGTCAACTTGATATAATCTAACCAGATATAATCAAAGTGTCAAATACTTTAGAGAATTAGAGAGATAAATATTATGCTTTCTGTAATGCATAAAAGACAAGTATTCACAATGTGACTACAAACACCGACAGTCAGTGAAACCCAACAGATAGATATCACCGATAGTCAATTCACAGTGATACCCAAGCAAGAACACTGATGAGCATTACCGATGAGTAGAATCACAGTAAAAACTGATGGCTAGAAACATAGTGTAAACCGATGGAGAAGCCCAACGAGAACTAGTGTATTGATCGATGCTATCAAAGAGTTAAACACCAGAATTAACTTGAGTTCAAAAATGACAAAATATCTAGTTGGCAGAGCTAAATATAGATTTAATTGGTAGTTATCATTTTTTTCACCAACAAGATAAGCTAGAGATAAGTAAATGATTTAAAGTTGTTTTGTCCAGTTGGAAAGAAGATCTTAGCGAGATAAAACAAGAGTTTTTGCTTTAAATCTAATTGGCGAGAATTGTAGATCATGTTAAGATTAAGAAGATCAAGAACCTAACAATCGTGATATCATGTCTATACAGAGACAACTCAATTCATTATGAATTGGTGTGGGGAGTAAATGAAAAGAGGATGCTGAAGAGAAATTGATAAAGAGAAACTTCATATAGTGCTGATAAACAAGCTGAGGAAAGAGCTAAAGTTTTCTGCAGACACCAAGCAACTGAGCACAACATCACCGAGTAGAATGAAAGTGGAGAAAAGGTATAAATAGAGTTATATTGATCAGAATAGTTTTGTGAGATTACAATAGATCTAAAAATCTGCAAGTATAAGTTGTATATGTGAACAGATCATACTATTTCAGTTTAACCATTGATTTAAAAAGTCTCTTAACCGAGAGGGATTTAAAGATCCTTTCTATATTGAGATGCATGCCAAGGAGTATCAAATTTTTTGATCATGAAGATAGCATGAGATTCTAGATACCAATTGACAAGCCAAGTAAGTCTTTGATAAAAAATGGTAGCATAGAGATGCCCGATATCAAGTGATAGACTAAAATCTTAAATCCTCTAACAAGGTCACACCTAACAGTGTGTTTTTAACCTTTAACAAGGTTGGCTCTTCACTGAGCTCACTTCAGAAGAGTGAAAATTTTGGGTTACCGATCCCAAGTGTTTTTTCCCTTAACAGGGTTTCCACGTTAAAAATCCATGTGTCAATGTGTTTATGAGTCATTACTTTAGTGTTTTGCATTACACTTAACTAGATTGATCGATTTACTCTAGATAATTTACTATCTTTCAGTAAATTAATGGAATTCTATTTGGTAAATCTATAGTGGAAGGTTTTACAAAGCATTCCGAGCAGTAGTAATTTGATATAAGTATTTGGAGGCATTTATCTTACAGGACTGAAGATAACTAGAGGTAGAATATTGTGGTACTAAGTTTTAAGGGTTGATTATTGGAATATTTTTGAGGCCACTGATTCACCCCCCCTCTCAATTATTACTAATAGTAGTATGCCTAAATTAGGAAGATCATCTAGAGGTCAAAAGACTAGAAGGAAATTCAATAAATGCATGAAATTTTTCCTTTCTCAAGGGGGGTCATGTTCTTATGATGATGAGAGAAAAAGCGACATCGAGGTGCCCTTTAGGTACCAATATCTATAGAAACAATGGGTCCCCAAGGAACTTCCTCCAATAAACACTGATTTTAGTGTTAAAGGCAAGATATATCGTATTGCACCATCGTTAATACATGGTTTGGGCCTATTTTCCATGGATGACATAAATGTCTCTTACAAAAAAGTTGTCAAATTGATGGAGTATGTTGGACCTTGTTATGATTACAAAAGTTGGATGCAAATTGTTCAATATAAAAAAAAGTATGTGTAGGTATGCACTCTTGGAAAATTATATTTAACAAAAAGACAATGAAAAAAGTAGAAGAGTGGCTATTTACATTGACGGAAGGCCAAAATCATCAGGGAATATTGTAGGTTTTATAAATAGTACGTGACCTCTGTCAACTATTAAGCAACCCAATTGCATATTTGAGGCACACGAGGGAAATCATGTATTTGTATGTGCAATAAAATCAATACGTGTAGGGGAAGAGCTACTTATCAATTAAAATTTGAATTGCATAGATACAAAAAATGTAACTATCATGTGGGTGTAGGTACGTACTATGTACCATTAAATAATTGAGTTTTTTTGCCGGCCACATCTAGAGAGTCTCCTCACCATCCACCTCATCTCCATCTTCATCTTCTAATGAAATTTATTAATCTAGTCCTTTCTAATTATTGGTTAACATTAAATAATAATACATGGTCACAATATGGAGCAGCCACATAGAGGGGACAATGATGATCCTGCGGGCACTTCTTCCCAGCAGGTAAACCTCTTTTTTATTGTACTACAAATTAGATAGAAGCAAAATGTTAAATAGTGTTTTTTATTATGTTCTTTTCATCATTGTTTCAGATTAATTCTAATAGTGTTAGTAATATTATTGTCACATACAGGTGGTTAGCAGAGAAAGGGAAAGGAAATTGCAATCCCTTAGGAGGAGTTCTTTGACAAGGACCCAAGTGTTGATTTCAGTATTTGTGATGACCCAGCCTCAGCAGTTAAAAAATGCCTCCAAAAAATTGGAAAAAGAGTGTCTCAATTGGCATCTATATTCCCTCCGACTCCTGATTCACAAAAGAGGGAAACTGAATTGATGTAGCAATCTCAAAATTATAGAGTAAGTATTAATGTAATTTTTAATTATAACAAACGTTCAATAATAGTTTTTATGTTATACTAGTCTTCTATGTCATTAAAAAATAAGCGGACGTGTTGCTTTTACAACTTTTTTTGTGTAATTTTGATCCTCGTGGCCATGATGAGGGTGCTATAGATGGTTCAGGTAGATCGCATGTTGGACTATCTTTTTTTTATGCTCTAACAATATTTTCCATGCTAATCACTGCTTTTATTATGCTCTAGCAATCTTATTCTTCAGCACTTGTCAATGACCATTTACTATCGCCGAATCATACGATGACATACTCAGATGTAGTGCCTCCTGCAATATCGACAATGCGTAGCATGGCCACAAATGCCATGGCACCACATACTCATACATAGATTTTATTTGCTCTGTCATTATATATATGTTTATTTCCCTTTAAGTATTCTTTCATAGGGGCATTTCGTAATGGATTCAATTTATGCAATAGGAGATGCATCACATGATGATGAATTTCCTGGATGTACTCGTATTCCTAGTACAATAATGGTGAAAGATTGCATATTTCTTGTGAGTGACGAAGAAGGAGTTCCCTTGAAAATAGAAAAACTTTCAGGTACTTTAATGATTGGACCTTTCTTTTACTATATAATCATATGTTAATTACACCTTGCATTTAATATGAGAAGCTTACATCTATTGTATTCTTATTTTATACTATTATAACCTTCGACTAATGATCCCATGATTATTTTGTAGGGAATGATGTTTTTTATGATAAACTTAATGACGAGTGTTTGCAGATATTCGGGCCCACCCTCTGTACATGGTGGAACATCATATCGGAACTAAAAACCCAATCCACTATTTTGATTTCATATCATTGCTAGGATAGTTATCATTACATCCATTTCTTAAACTATATTAAAGTTAATTTCACTTCATTTTTGAATCTAACAGTGTTTTTTTCTTAAAAGGTGGAAAGTCCAAGATATAAAGTTAAAGGACGCTCTCGTAGAGAGTATCACAAACTTATTTGGACCTCGTGCATTTGAGAAGAATAGGCTCCTTCAGAAAGTCAGGTTATGCTTGAGTTATATTAGGGACAAGTACAGGTGTACATTATCAAAAAACCCAAAGTACCAGCACCCTCCTTGCATTCCTGATTTAGAGTGGCAAAATCTTATTACGGATGCGAATTAGAAACACAAAATAGAAAAAGGAATTACACCACCAGACAACAAAAGAAGGTATGTGATACTGTTAAGAATGTAATTGTGTACTAAATACTCTTTATATTTATATGAAATAACATATTTTAATCTCTTCATAGATTACCTGACACATCAAAGGCAATAAAGGCAAGACAACAAAAGTACGAGCAACACAAGCTCGGCTCTGGTGGTTATTCCACATTTGCTGCACGAGTTGTAAGTGTTAATATTATCATATTTATATGAGGAAGAATACAATCTGTATATGGATTTTAACACTAAAAATAATAATTTGATCTTTATAATATTTATTTATAATTTACAATATTTTTTGTTTTGATGAAACAATGAAATAAAATTTGATGATACCAAGCAAAAATGCAGGGCATGGAGTTCAATATAAGTCTCACAGAAGAGGACAAGAGAAATGGCTTCCAACAAGGCTATAAAGTCGTGGCTAAAAGAATACAAGAAAGAAGTGCATAAGGTTCTACTGATGGATCTATCACGGCAAGTAAGCTAAATGATGATTATTTTAAATTTAATTATTTACCAATTAGTATATTTGATGTTAAGTTCCAACATAAAGTGAGCGTATTTTTTTAATTAAGCAAACAATGATAACATGAATGTGTATGGAATTGGAATGCAACCTATTGATTTTGGTACACAACCTGTGCATTATGATGTTGGTTCAGATGTCCATCACATTAATGGAGGTATGCATTTGCTATTCAATTTTTTAAATGTAATTATTAATACAAGTAAACATCTTAAATTGATTGGTGTAGTAATACAAATTTAATTGCAATAGGTGTTTGGATTAATGTAATCATTTGCATTGCAACTGCAGAGAGTGTAGAGGCCATTGTTAATGAGCAGGTTGAGGTTGAGGCCAGACAACCTGATCTCAAAGTGATGATGTGACTAGATCAAGTAAATATCTATACAATTATGTAATTTAAAGTACGAAAATACTTGAAACATATTATAATAAAATGTTTTTAATTTAGCCCTTTTATATGTTATTACAGATGACCCCCCTTTGCATCAATAGAGAACTAGGCATGCATTGAGATCTGATGAGAGGGGAGATGATCATGATGACACTGATACTCCTCTTAACGATTTCTTAAAGTCGAGAAAATCAAACAAAATAAATAAATTATTGTCATCTATGCACCTTAATTGATAATGACTAATTTTTATGTGCTAATGAATTTAATTATGTGCTATTGAATGTTTATAAATTTTATAATGTGTTAAAGAATATTAGTGAATGTTATCGTGTGATAATTAATGAATGTTACATTTTATTAATGGATGAAATAATGAATGAATGTTAGATGTTAATGGGGAATTTAGAGTGATGTTAGGGGGGGGGGGGGGGGG
>MU227236.1:1961231-1999889 GCA_018584345.1 Thuja plicata | reverse complement strand
AGGGGGGGGGGGGTGGGGCCAAATGAGCTTCCACCTTCACGTGGTTGGCCCTGTTTAGTACATAATATAAACATATTCTCGAAACAAAGTGAATCTCAATAAGTTTGTTCCTTATCTAGGGTCTCAAATGTAGCCTTTATCCCAATCTCAACATTGCAAGGCTTCAAGTGGTATTCTGAGATTGGTTTCTCCATCTCCCATGGACATCTTGTCTTTCTCCTAAGAACTCTTATTGTGTTTTGATACCACTTGATGCAGAGCTTATAGCTTCACTTATCCTCTAGGACTAAATCTCTCAACTTTTCAAGTAGATCTCTTACTATAGGCTCTACAAATTTGAAAACTATAGGCTCTACACCTTTGAAAAAAACTTCTAACTTCAATATAGCATCCAAAATTGATGCTTCAAGTTCCTATTTTGGGTTGATTTGGACAATCATTCCCAATGAACCTACTTAAGTACACCAACTATTGGTAAAACACAAGAGGCTATACAAAATTGAGCATTGATCTACAACACAAAGTCATCATGAAAACCATGGAAACTGTCATGTAACAAAGTTTTTGGACAATCAAGATAAGTGATGACAGGAAATAAGGACCCAAAAAACAATGCCATTTAATGTTTTCAAGTTTAGCCCTAATCTTTTCATCCCTCACCTTTAGATTTTCAATAAGCCTCTTGAGATGGTGATGGTGTAAAACCCTAGTAGGGATTTCATTCCTCCCCAATTCATAGTTGTTGCAAATTGAATCTCCTATTAACAAATTCCATAATATGCAAGTCATCATCCCAGGATTCCTTCACAATAGCACAGCTTCCCTAAATCCTCTAGCATTTGAGCCCCTTTGTTCACCTCTTCATAAGCCCATTCTTTCAAGTGAGGATGATAACCTAGAGACCATTCTATGGCTCTATTGTGTTTTTGAATGCTTCTTCTTCATTAATGGAATACAAACAATTCAAGAAATTCAGTGCCATCATTTTGAGGGCATCATAATTGTGCAAATGGACAACTAAATTGCTTTGATGCACCACAGAAAGTGAGACCCTCCATGGTGCAGGGCACCTAGGACTCGAGTTTTCTTGTTTTGTTTTTAATGTAATAAGAGGATGTGTCTAAACCAGCCTAGTGGTTTATCTTGGTCCATCTTGTGTGGACAAGGAGCTTTTGGTACATTGATAAACCAAGGGTTCCTTAGTTCACTGGACTGTCTTTGTCTTTGGTGTTTTAGGTGTTTTATGCAATAATGCTTCTAAGTTGCAAAAGTGTCTAAGGTCATTTTTTACCATGATTTATATTGTCTTAGGTGTTTTGGGTCATGTTCCATCCATTTTGGATGCCATACCCACTTTGTTGTTAGTGGTTGAGAAAATGTTGTCAATTTTGTATTTGTTATCAATGCAACTTTTCAAAATGTTACTCAAATGTTGCAACTCACCTCCCAATGGTCTCAACCATATTTGGATTGGTTGAATTAGTTATGGGACTATATTTATGTTGTTTGTAGCTGGTATATTCAGGATTTTTTGGCACATTTACATTCTAAAGCAGTTTTTAATGAAAAACCACTATTTTTTGAGTATTATCTGCATTGTACAGTCGTGTACAGGCATCACTGCCTGATCAAGTGATATAAAAATCTTGGTTGATGAATTTTCTTTCTTTTGTACTTGGTTTGGTTTGATTTGGTCTTTATTGACATAAGTTAGAAGGCAATTTGTATCTGCAGGTCTGAAACCGTCCATTTTCAGGGTCTGTGATGGAAATTAAGATTTTCAGTAAGATTTTCATTTTCTTCATCTTCTAAATCTTGAATTTCCTCTTTTTCTTGACTAATAAATTTTTGAATAAATTTCATTATATGACATCGCCGTAGTCATCTAGCCATACTACCAATGACATGGGATTCCTCTTTTGTTAGCTGACCAATAGGAAATGATCTTCCTTTTGTTAGCAAGTTATCCAATGACATGGGCTTCCTCTTGCACACAGTAGGATAAATTAAGGGTTTTACCTTTTTTCATTTTTTTGCGCTATCTAACTTGCTTACATACTTGTTCATTGATCTTAGTGAGGAACTAGATTAGTTGGGGAAATGTATTTCTCTCAAAGTCAAATGTTCTATAACAAGGTTATCTAATACCCTTTTATGATAGTATTCTCCTAAACCTTAAAAATATTTGATGAAATTTGTATAAATGAGTTCATGGTTTTGTTCTTGATCTAATTGGTAGAAATTCTGAAATTATTCAACACACTACTAATCAAACTATTTCAGGTCACAAAATTTATTATTCATAAATATATTGTAGAGAGTGAGCTGTGCCAAGATAGAGGACTGCACACTCAAAAATTGATTGGGCCCTTGAATCCTGCTTTGCTGTTGTTTATCAACACAACAAGTCAAGTCATTGATATCGAAGGAGAAAGCACACAGTGAGATTGACTGCATTATATTTTATCCAAAGAGTCAATCTAGTGTGTATATGATATAATTGATTCACATGTTGACCATATTATATATCTTTATGCAATTTCTAGAATATTTGATTTATAAGCTCCATAAAACAAAACATTGGAGTATCAGTCCTTCAATAAAGCAACAGTACTATTGGATTGTGATTATGATAGTCCGTTCACTATAAGTTTGTGTTTGTAAGGCAGACTAATTATTTGAATAAAGTAGTTGATTATCTTTGTTGCAAGGTTTCTTGCGTCCTTGAACTAATCTAAAGAATTGAATCGAGTTCTTAAGATCTGGATCCTATATCTAAGAATTGGAAGTCTATTTAGTATTTACTGTTATATTTCATATGCTGGTATATTTCAAGTCACCAATTAGTAAATTAAGAAGAAAAAAATGGTTTGTGTTTAGTATTGTTTGCATGCTTAATGTAATAGCATAATACATTTAAATTTTTTGAATAATTTTTCAAAAGTTACCTTTTTTTTGGTAGTTGTCTTTGATTTGCAATATAATTTTTTCAAAGGATAAAAGATTTTGTGTAAAATTCTCCATTGTTAGTTTTAAATAGCCCTAAAATTCTGCATTGTTAGTTTTCAATAATTTTAAAAATGATTATGAGATGGGAACACACTTGATATATTCCTATGTTAATAAGATCATTCTTGTAGGTGCCATCTAGATGATCCCATACTCTTTTTGATGCTATAATAATTGAATTTAGGGCTTGTCTTATAACATCTTCCTCATTCACCCATGTACTAGTATCAATATATTTTTCACCCATGCCCTTATGGGATCAATACTTCTCATGATTGTATAATTTCATGATAGAGATGTAGATATTTAGAATTGTATAAGAAATCCCCTTATCATTTGCAAAAATTAGTGTTTGTCATGTAACTCATTCCCAACAAGTGTGATAAAAAGATTCTTTGTCATTGTATACTCTTTACCAAAAATGACAATCACATCGGTGGGTTGTTTCATTTTATGGATTATGTCTGAAATAATTTGCTATTAGAGATAAACTGGTTGTTTCAATTGAAAATTGGTATGCATGTATTTATTGGAGACATGTAACAAAAAAACAAGTTATTGATGAAGAGGTATTTTTTATCTTGTTGGGATTTGAAGGTTGATTTAAAAACATAAAAGAAAATAATAAATTTTCCTTTTTTGTAATACTTTGGAAAGATTTAGATATTCAATTAGCATGTAGAATAATTATTTATAGTTTATATCTTGAGTTATATTGTGACCGTATGGTTTGGTCATGTTATTAAGTACTAAGATGATAAAAAAGGTCTTTGGGGCTTACACAAAGGTATTTGTCCATATTTGTCATTTATTCAAACCTTCATACCATGGAAATATGAGGTAACAACTAGACATAAAGAGTTTGAACCTCCCTCTTAACATCATCTACTTTAGTTTAGTCAAGATCTCATCCTCTACAAATAGATAGGTGAAATGAAGAGTTGAAGAAAAAAGTGTAGAGAATATTGCAAACTAATTATGACAAATTACCCAGTATCACACATACAAGATTTTTAGTTAACTTATTAGTTGGAGTTTTGATTTTTTCAGCTTGATGGGGTAGAGAAAGATAGAAATAAAGGGAATCGAGAACCCAACAAATCGGCCGCTGACGATCTCAAAGAGGCAAAGAGTGCTGATAAATAAGGTGCATGAATTTTCATTTTTGTGCAAGGCAAAAGTGGGTCTCATCATTTTATCCATCCAAGGGAAAATCTTCGAGTATGGTAGTCACAAGTATGCATTTGTATTCACCATTGTGTAGGATAAAGAGTTTGGGAAGGTTATTCAGCTTCAAGGTGATTAGGGGAAGAACGTGTCCAACTTCTTATTGAGTGTAAGAAATTCTGATTCTTAATCTAAGTTGTTATAGTTTTTGAAACTTTTATTTTCTCAATTTCTTAGCCGGTGTTGGAATTATGTCACATTAATGAATTTTTATCTCCAATTTATTGATGGGTGTTATAAATTCTGATCCACAATCCAAATTATTTGAAACTTTTTTTTCCCAATTTCTTAGCACGTGTTAGATTTCTAATTCATTATCTGAATTATTATTGACTAAAGAAATATCATACATATAACTATACATTTTTTCTTTTAAGCTTGTTGTATCATTTAATCAATTTTTTCTAAACTTGTTATAAGTTATTCATAATGAAGATAGAGAACATACAAGGAATCAAATAACCCCTCTATTTTGATATGGTTTGTCTTTCTGGTGTAGAGTGCACACAACACAAGTGTAGTTGGCCTACTCTCTTTGACAATTGGATGATGTTCCCACAATCACTGGACTCCTTTAAACAAACTCTAAAATTTACTGACTATCTCAATCTACCGGGTTCCCTTAATGCAATGTCATTCTTGCATGGGAAAAAAACATTAAGTCTTCATAGCTCCTAGCTTCATAATCTCCAACCTATCCAGCATGGATTATTTAATTTACCAAGGCTTAGACTTCCACTAATGGTTCTAACTTCCCATATACCCTTAAGAATTCAATTCTTTCAGTCCACTAGGCCTTACCAATACTTCAAACAAGAAATCACAGAAAGTTGCCTTTTCTTCCTAGGCCTGCAACAATGTGATTTTGCTCCAAATTTGGTATTGGTTATGAAACCAAGATTGAAAAAAATAGTTCTTAGGTATCTCCAGTATAACCTTTCAACCTCCAAGAAATCAGACTTTACAAAGTCTGCAAACACCAACACAAACTCAGAGTGTTTTCTCCTTCTCTGTCAGGTCTGCAACAATGAATTTTCCTTCTAAATCTGACAATGGCATGTGATGAATTCTATTGAATATTTTTTTTGGATCCTTTAACTCTCCCCTAAAAAATCCTAGAGTAACTTTGATTAGTTCTATTCCAGCATCTACAAACTGTCACAAGGACACCTAGCCCTAATTGATCAGATTAGTCTAGGGTCTGATGGAACGGTGAGTAGATGGGAGTCTAGAATGAATGTAGACATTTGGAGTTCCCCAAAAACATTGAAGGGATTCAACACACTCAACAACTTGGTCCCAAATTGGTTTTGGTTTGGATTTCTTGACAAATGTTACATCTTCAAGAGGTCTCAACTCCTCCTCTCCAACTATGCAGGCTACTTCTTCACTTGGCCAATAAAAAAACAAGGATGTGATATCTAGAAAATCCTCTTTAATAGGGGATAACAATCCATGGTAAACAAATTCAACCATTTGGTCACTAATATCTTCCTCTTCTACAATATCCCATTCTCTAAGTAACTCTAATATTATATTATTATTCATATTACTGCTGTTGATGGCCAGCTGTGAGCCAGTCATCTCCAGTAGAAGTGGAATGCCATCAAAAAGCTTGAGCAGAGCATCTATGTTCCTTTCATCAATTTACTTTGAAACATTCTTCAATAAAATATTTCTTGCTACTACTGATGGAAGAGGGCTAACAGGGTATTGTCGGTGTTGGATATTCCAAGAAACAAATATGTCTGTCTCCTAGAGATTTATGGTAGTGAGAACTATTCTTCTCTTGGGTGGAAGGAAACTACCCAATTCTACAGGTAGAAGTTGTTTCAGATCCGCTCTGTTTAGAGTATTGTCAATGTATAGAAATACAGGCTGATTAGGATTCTTTTTGAAGAAAGACCAGATCATTCCCTGACCATGGTGACAGTCTGTCAATTTCACATTTTGGTGGAACAATCCATTCAAGATCTATTCTTGAAGGAATTTAAGATCATTCTCTGTACAATTTTGTTCCATATGAATTCTGCAATGGTTATAGTTTTGGAGGTCAGTATGGGCATAAACTTTATCAGTGAGTGTTATTTTACCCATCCCTCAAAATCCATATACAACCACTTCTTGAATTGATGTATGTTGTGCATTCAAATATAATAGTCATATTACTATTTCTAGACCTCTCTCGATTCCAACTGTATTGGAGTTGTGAAAAAATCAAATAAAAAATTATGGGGAAACTCTAAACATAGCAGGAAAGAATTATGGGGAAACTCTAAACATAGAATGAGGAGGATGTCAATCAGTTTTACTCACATGCCCCTTCTCATTATAATGCTGATAATAGATGTGTGTGCCAAACATGGCTGGATATCATTACTTCCAAATGTCATTTTAACATTATTTAAATCTTGTCGCATCTTGTTTAAACAGAGCCTTTGTGAAAATCTTTGGATCACATCCCCTCGATTTTGATATGAGAATTATGGAAGGAAAAAAAAAGAGAGAATTTAACAAATCATAATCATGTCTATCACAAAGATGCTCTAAGCTGATGAATAGGATGATAACTCAAAATAATGATAGGCTTACCTTTGATGTGTGTTATTATATCCTCCAATTATATTGTTCTTTGTAAACATTTAACATTCATAGAAATCTAGGAAAAAACAAAATCATTTTTATAAACAAAAAAAATCTAGGAGCAAACAAAACAATCCATATAAAGAAACAAACAAAATCATTTCTTAGTAATAATCAAGAAAACCATTGTGCAATGTTTTTCACAACATCTAGGAGAAATTAGTTATCGACTGAATCAGTGACCCTCCAAAGATCTCCTTAGCAATTAGAATTGCAAGAACAAAAAAATCCATATATGCACGAAAACAATAGAAACAAACAAAATCCTAAAGGAAACCAAACAACAAGAATTCCAAATCATAATCATGTCTATCACAAAGGCGCTCTAAGTCGATGACTAGGATGATAAATCACAATAATGATAGGCTTACCTCTAATGTGTGCTATTGTATCCTCCAATTGTGGACGAAGCGACTCATAAAGTTCAGTCATGCCCTCTCCAGTTTCTATAGTTAATTTATTTGTTTCCAATTCTTGATAACATTATTTAGTTCGTGCAAGTCATCGTATTTTTATAGATAGATCCTTTATTGAGTGGATTAAACAAATATTGTGAGCTTTCCATATTCTTTAAGTGTTTTTTCATAATTTTATTTGTCAAAGATTGGATTAGGGATTCAACGTTTTGTCACAATTTTATTCGTACATTTATGAGAATCAATGATTGAGAGTTTTTAGATTCTAAGAAGAAGTATATTCAGTGGAGACTGGAAGGGATATTTGTGGAGATTTTCTAGATGTCTAAAATTCTAGAGAATATCTTCTTTACTGAGCTGAGGTGGGACAAAAGTGAGGACGGGGGTTTCCAAAATGAGTACCAATGTAGAGATGATGATTTAGTAACCTAGGTCTATAAACCTTCACAAATATCCCTTCTTTGGTCTCCACTCATAACTCTTCTCAGAATTTAGAAAATTTGGATACTGTTTCTCATCCATGCACGAAATGTGGTAGTGATCATATAAAATTCCTTCAAGCCTCTAGTATTGATGAGCTGCACAAGTGTAAAAGGTTTTTGCTAGACTGGGATCAATTATGAGAAGGTAAAAAACAAGATAATATTATTGTATCTTTCATTTCTTTTATCCATTCATATTTTTTGCCTTCTTTTCATCTTTAGTAATATATTGGATACTGTGCAGCATACATAAAGGCAAGGTAGTGATTATTCTAGACGATCGACAGGTATAAGTCTTCCAGGCCTTACCTAGTAGCTAGGACTAAAGATAGTAGAGCTCAAGAGACCATTATAGTTGGTCTCCATCTTTGGTCCATATTACTAACAAAACATTTTACCTTTCATTAGCTCATCAAATGCAGTGATCTTAAATAATTTAATAGTTTGTATTTTCATGTATAAGGTTCATTATTTTAGTTTGATGCACAAATTTATCTATTTCCCACACTTGTGGGCTACGGGGACATCGATAAATAAACATCCCCTCCCATGGCCTGAGTAATGCAGGCCACGAGAGGAGATGCTTCTTTATCGGTGTCTTTGTAGTCCACAAGTGCATGAAGTACATAAATTTATGCAACGTTAACTTAAATAATATGTTATCATGAAAATATTATTTTAAATTCTTTCAGATCCCCTCATTTGATGAGATAAATAAAGGTAAAATGTTTTTTCAGTAATATGGATGAAAGACGGAGACCCTCTATGATGGTTTCTTGAGCTTTGTTATCTATAGTGTACCTACCCATCTCTTTTTTGATGCTTATGACAACTATTTCAATAGTAGTGCTACACATACAATAGGTATTCCTGTTGAAAAGTCACTGCATGTCCCCGACAGGTTTAACGTCAGATAGAATAAATTTTTGATAGCTAGGTTTGATGACAGTGCTATACGTCTGATAGGTTCCCTATCGAAAGGTCACTGCATGTCCATTAACATCCCAACAAGTATAACATAAGATAAAATACATTTTTGATAGCTAGGTTCAACACGAGTGCTATACATTTGACAAGTTATCCTATCGGATAGTCACTGCATATCCATTGACATCCTAACAGGTATAACATCGGGGAGACTCCATTTTTGACAGACAAGTTTGACGTGACTGCTATATGTCTGATGGGTTTTCCTGTTGGACAGTCACTTTATATCCATCGACATCCTGACAGGTATAACATTGGAGAGAATCTATTTTTGATAGATAGTTTTGATGGGAATTCTATACGTCTGATGGGTTTTCCTGTTTGACAGTCACTGCCTATCTGTTGGCATTTTGACAGTCTGTCCATCGTAGAGTCCACATGTTCCATCAAAATTCTGATAGATGTACCGTATGAAATACTATAATAAGTTTCTATTAGTGTGGTAAGTTTTTATGAATATCGATGTCAGAATACTGACAGTTACCACTTCCGTAGCAATTTCCAACAAAATAGCCCCGACGACTACATCTGTTGAATTGCCAACAAATAGGCATTGAAAATCTGACAAATGGCCATCAGAATTAGGCCTCAAATGTACTAGTGTATAAATATTACTATCAAAAGCTTTGGGATAATACAAGAATGCATTACCAAGGGTGGGATTCATTGAAGCAGGTATTTTTTCCCATGTTTCTTGAAATATATAACTAAAATCAGTCATAAATTTATGAGGTTCTGTTTTGATTGTAGTTAGATGTTCTAAATGTGATAGATGATAACTTTTATCTTCAAAATGCTTGCATAGTCTTTCTCCTAACTCATCCCAATCATGGATAGAGTTATGTGGAAATCCTCTAGACCACTACAAGGCCTTTCCTTTCATTGATAAAGCTAAAATTATAACAAAAACATCATCATCTGTAACACCATGTATATTGCAGATATTTGAAACTTCTTGAATGTGTTTTATTGGGGAAATGAAAGTTTTACCAGTGAAATCTGGTAAACTCTTAAGTTCTGACATTGGTATATTATTTTTTTGCGATAATATAAGAGGAATACCACCATTAAAGGTAGCAAAAACTTGATTTCTAAGGACATCCATATAAAACAATGGTCTATTCAATTGAGAAGAGGGTATCCTAGGTTGTGTTCTTATCACATGAGGAGTAGAAAGAGATCTAGTTGGTATAGGTTTTTCTTTTGAGCTCCTATTTGGTGATAGAGAAATTCTATTTTTTCTTCTTCTAGAATTTGAAAATCAGAGTTGAAAAAACTAAAAATTCCCTATAGAAGATTCCCTTGTTTGAATCCTGGGCATGAATATAGAAAATCTAGTCTGAGAACCAAAATGTAGAGATAGAGTCATTAAGTTCCTTGAATGTGAATCTCTTGAAGGATGATATTCTAAGAGAAACACTGGTTTTCTAGCATGAATAATGAATTTCTTTGTTTGAAACCATCCATATAGTAGGTATTCTTGACCAAATTGAAATTTGATCCCATTGGGCATTCCAAAAACTATTAACATAAATGTTTTCACCCCTTCCTAGATTGTGGTTAGTGACCCAGGCAACCTTGTGAAACATCAAAATAATCTCTCAATGTGGGACTTGGTCAATGAGATTGAATCTTTGGAGAAGGATGACTTCCTTTACAATCCATGTGCACCTAAAACTACTTCTTTTGAGGAAAAGGGAGAAGGATAGGCCAAAAGGGAATACATAAAGGGAAAGAGAGGTGATACACTAGATTAAATATTTTAATTTTCTCTTGCCTGAGACTACACTTGAATTCAATGAGATCATAAAACTACACTACTCAATTACATATCAACTTTAATCCAACATGAAGGTAATAAATTGAATGTAATCCCATTAGGAATACAACATTCACTAAATAAGATTGAAACAAACTAAGATTGCACAACATAGAAATATTTTAGATAATGAAATACATCCAAATATGTAGGATAAAAAGTACTAAATAATTGTATTTCAGAATAAGTAAACCATAATTTCATGAAAAAGGGAAAGGTTGTTTACAATTACAGAAAAAAACTATCTATTAATGAAATTGGAGAAGATCCTCAAGGTATGTACATCCTTTCCTTTATGAGTTCAGACATAACTCTGGTAAGATATCATGGTTCAAACCCTTACCTAGGTCAAGTGACAGAAAGATCAGATCAGGAAGGAGTTTGATCTAAGAATTGAGCACTAAAGGGACAACAAGAGAAAAAACAATAACTACCCCGACAACCAAAAGGAAAGTCTATCTCTCTGATATAATTCAATAATTAATTTGGTGGTGTGATAGGAGTGAATTTTAGCTATTTGCAACCACAAGAAGTAACCTCTACACTGGAAGAAACCCCGGTAATAAATATGGATCCCAAAATTTATTGTTTTGTACTGTGTTGGCATGTAAGAATTGATCTTGAGCCATATTCTATCATAAAGGCACCATCAAGAAAGGAAACAAATCAAATTGATGAGAAAAGATGGGCATTGGGGAAGTAAAAATTGTTAGTGCTCTGTATGTTATCGTTGAGAGTTACACTTATATATTATTTGATTGTTGGTGCCAAAATTGATCGTGATGACCATCAGAGAAAGCCTCCCCGATATTCAACTGCCTTTGGTGAATGAAACAACCTATTGAAAAATAACCATCAAACATTGGTGAAGCCTAGAGAAACTCCACATATGAAGATAGTGCTTCCATCGCTACCTCTAAGATATCAGTGAGACCACGATCAAGCTCCCTTGACAGAACTTATCAATATAGCATACACAGTCAACCAAAGATTACCACTACCGAAAATCAAAGCTATATTGATAAAAAGAATCATTGGTATAACCTAAATTGATGACCTTTTGAACCATCTCAAAGCTTGCCTGTAACCAACCCTATCAGCACAACACTCACCAATGCAGATCCACCATCCTCCTTTGCAGCTAAGCCTATCGGTGAGACATTCGCCGATGGAACTCATTGACATAACTTGCATTGTCGGCTCACTAGATTTATCACTTTTGACAGTCAAAGCTGTACCAGTAAACATCATCTACAAGAAATTATAATGGCTCATTTACAACCAGCCTCTCTGCTGGTTCTTATTGGAGTTGATGAAAAACTATCAAACCTATAGCTCCCAAGAATCACCTGCATGCAAAAACTTGTCACAAAAAGAGAGAAGCAAAAGCTATGGAGGCCAGAAATTGCAGATCTGTGAAAGAGGAAACATCCCCAATTGATTCAATAATAAAATATAGAATACACGATGATAAAACCTTATAAAAGGTGATCAAAACCCTAAAAGGGGGAGAAACCTAGGTTGCATGATAATAATTAATAAAGAATTAATTATGATATGCATAAATTTTAGCTCAAGTGAACTAGAGATAATACGTGACGTTAATAATTAAATCATAATGATTTAATTATAAGTGAATTAACTTATTACTTTAACACCCCCCCTTAAGATAAAGTTAGGGAGAAGCTAAAAACCTAGAAATAACTACTGAAAGTAGGAAATGGGTCCTGGCAACATGGCCTGATTAGGTACCCAAGTACAAAAAATCTTTGTAAAGAGGAGAAAAGGAGAAAACCCAGTGAGAAAAAAACCTCTCTAAAAAGAGATGAAGACTAGTGAAGGACTGAAGAATCCTCCAAACTAGAGAATGTCCCAAAAGATGGGAACAAAGGAAGAATATGAAGAACATCGCTAAAGCATGAAGCTACAAACACAGTCGAAGAATAACTGGTGGAACCTCCATTGTAATAGAATATGATCAGGTAGAGAAGATTGTAAATAAATCCTTAAGAGATGATCAATCGAAGGTGAAAGGTTGCCTCCAAAACAAGGATGAAAGAGTGTCCATAAGGTAAATGATCCATCCAAAATGCATAGGTACCCAACCAATGCATCCGACTAGTATATAGGAACAAATACTGTATACATTGATCACTCCATCGAACCAAGAAAGAATTAGAACCAAAAAAAGATATCCCCCCATAATGCTGAGCAGGGAGAGGCATGATAGGTACACTGAATAAGACTACCAAGAATAATTGCATGATGAAGAACTAGGAACATAGAAAGTGCAGAAGAAAGTACAAGCACATATAAAGGATGGTGTCGTAGAGGAAACACTCTCTTAAAATATATCGCGAGACTAATGTCATGGAAGGAACACTCACTTTACAAAGGTAGATGGAAAACAAAGAAAACATAATACCCCCTCATGGAACTTTATAACAGAGTGCTAGTACAAATAGGCACAAAATGTGCAAGATCCCAAGTATGAAACATATGACACTTTATTTCAATGTGTTTGCAAAAAAAAAGGAAATACTACAGAAATAGATCTATACAATGCTCAAAAATGCCAGTAGTTGTAGGTACATAAGTAACAACTAAAAATGAGTCATCCCATGCAAGGAAATGATCCTAGGACTTGAAACATCCAAGATATTTACCAAATTGAAAAAAAAAAATTACGAATAAAATGTACCTGGAGCAGATTCTAGAAATAAGATCCATACAAGAAGAAAGAGCACGAAACCATCGTTCCAACGATGTGCAGAAGTTAGAAATTGGAACCCAGGTGAGAAAGATATGGCTCCCAAAGTGCAAAAAGGAACCCTAACTTTGACTGGAAAAAAATATAAAAGACAAAAAAATTAGAAAACTAAACTTGCAAAATTAGGTCAGGCTCGAAACCAGCTTTTTGACGATATCTCATTTGGCAAAACATGCCTTCGTTTGCTTAATATACAATAAAAAAATTGAAGAGGGCTCCAAAAAAAGAAGAACTCCAAGAAACCTCTACTAAATCTGGTGGAGCTCCACTAAATCTGGTGATGCCTCCAAATATGGTGAGACTGCTAAATTTTCAGCGAAATTTGGCAGATTTACCAAGAAATTTTTTATTTTTGTTTTATTTTTTGTCAGTTCAATGGTGTGAATTTTGAGGCGACATGGAAACTAAGGTGACATGAAAACTGAGGTGTTTTTCCTCAAAAAGTGTGTCAAGGTCATGCATGTAAAAAAGAGGGCCCATATTTCAACCGTGTCCAAATTGGATGAGCCTAATATGAAAATAGGGTTTTTTGGGCCTTCCAGATGCAATCGTGAGGTTGGTTTGTGCCCAAAGTGGTCCAAAAAATAACCCCCCAGATATACAAAAATCTAAAGCAAAAAACCTCTTAAAAAACACAGATCTGAAGAACAAGGCCAAATCTCTCATGAAGAGAACATGGACATGAAGATCTGGAGCTTTGATACCATATTGGAGTTGATGAAAAACCATAAACCCTATAGCTCCCAAGAATCACCTGCATGCAAACACCTGTCACAAAAATAGAGAAGCAAAAGCTATGAAGGCCAGAAACAACAAATCTGTGAAAGAGGAAACATCCTCAATTGATTCAATAATAAAATACAGAATACAAGATGAATTAAGATCAATCAAAGAATTAATTTACAAATACAAAGAGATCAAACCTTATAGAAGGTGATCAAAACCCTAAAAAGGGGAGAAACCTAGGTTGCATGATAATAATTAATAAAGAATTAATTATTATATGCCTAAAGTTTAGGTTAAGTGAACTAGAGATGATAAGTGACTTTAATAATTAAATTAAAATGATTTAATTAATAAGTGAATTAACTTATTACTCTAACAATTCTTTCTTGTGACTATGTTAGTAGGACCTATGTCGACGAATCATTGAATGACCATTTCAACAAGACCTAAAGATGTCTTTCCAAAATACTTTGCCTGTTGTTTCTTACTGTTACTCGAATCACGTATCGGCAAGACCTATGCCGATGAACTTTACTAGTGTAGCTCAGTACATCAAAAGGCGTGATTTTCTTATTTTTGACTATTGAAGCTATGCCAATGACCCTCATCGACAAGAGACAAGACAATCTATGCTAATATGCTGCCTCAAAACCTGATGACCACTGTGCTTTGGATTTTAGTGAGACCACAAACCTATCTTGCTAAAAAATTATCCTTGGCCTTGTTGAAGCATAGCAAGACCATATCAATATAACCTAAGACATGTTACACCGATATGCTTGATTGGAAATACCCTTAATCATTTGGCTCTACAGACCTACTCAATTGGAATTCTATGATCCTGAGGTTAACCTAGAGGATTAATGGTGACAAAATGTCAACAATTACCAGCAAAGGCCTCCCTGTGAATATTAAAATTGTTCCAATTGACATATCCATATGGCTGAGGACTGACCTTTCAAAACCTTGGAGTGGTGAATTCCACTTTTCAAGAGAAGGAATTTGTCTTTGATTTCCCTATTGTTGCATGATGCTAACACTACAATCAACAATACTCATGTGAATGATTGCATTATAATGCGAACTAAGAGTATGACCAAGAAAGTTGTAAACCCATTCAAATGAAAATTATGTATGTTATTTATAAATGATGATCACATACTCAATTTAATTGATTGTCATAAAAATATGATAAATTTTACTATCTTTGTACATAAATTATATACATTTATATTGAAACTACATAATTAGACAATCCTTAAAACCTTCCATCTATAAATATATCAATCATTCTCAATAATCATTGAATTTCTAAACTAGTTTTATTTAATTAATAATATTCTAAATTGATCTAAATTAACTTAAAATATATATTTTCCTTTAGAGACATATACTATGAAAATATACAACAATTTAAAATTTATCTGCACATCAATAAAAATAAAAAAAAGAAAACTTGAATGAGGTTATACATTTTCACACATCAACATGCTTCCACATATGTAATTAAACAATTATGTTTCCATCACTAAAATAAAGCCATGTAGACAAACTAATAAACAACTTTTAATAAAAAAAATGTATTCTAAATAGAGTAATTATCAAATCTTTCCAAAATATTTTGATAGTTCTTTAAAAATAATAAATATTATAAAGTATATTTTAATTTTGGTAATAAATATATCTATGTTGATTTAATATTCATTTGTTTGATAAGTTTGTTAAGGGACAAAACTAGGTTAATCCATATTCGAGTAATATTAAGGAGGTTGAGTGGTCTAAACCTACATAGGGATGGAGTAAAGTTAATTTTGATGGAGCCTCAAAGGGTAATCTATGTCCTTCTGGGGTTGGCTTTGTAGCTCGGGATTAGACAAGAAACATCATTGCCTTGGGAGCGAAGAAGATATAGGATGGAACTAACAATGTGGTGGAAGCGTTGGAGGCCCTTCAAATGGTTAGATTTGGAAAAAGGATGGGTATTTCAAAAATTCATCTGGAAGGGGACTCTTTAATAATGATTAAGCAATTATTTCAGGTGATGTACAAGCATGACATAAAAAAATTACACTTATGCATTAGGAATGAATTGGAAACTTTTGAGGATTATCAAATTGGACATGTGTGATGTACATGGAATAGGGTGGCATATGTCTTATCCAAGTGGGCATTATCTTTCAATGATGTCATACCATTACACTTGGTGAATGACATCACTATCCCACAGTTGAATGAATGTGACATTAATGGCTTGGTAAAGGAATGTGTGTGATGGGACTTGGGAATTAAGGTGCTTTTAAAAGGTGGTGTTTTGTGTTTCATTTGTAGTGTGAAGTGAAGGCGGTTTAATTGTGTAATGATAATGGAGGCAAATTTCACCCTTGTAACGTCTTGGCATCAGACAACTTTTTGTGGGCTAGTTTCCATGAAGAGTCTAGAGAGCCTTTTCAAAATTGTAGACATGGAATTTGTGGAGGTGATTGAAAGGTTTTTGGGGGATGCATTTGTTTAGGCCAAACATTGATATAGGTCAAACATGGACATTATTTCTATTATTTTGGTGTGGGGACTAGAGTTGAGGGGGAATGTGGAAAATGTCAAATGGGTGATGAGGTCGATTATGGAAGAGGATTGGTTGATTGGGTTGGAAACTATATTGGAGTGGGCTATTGTGGGTGTTGGTTTTGATGGTCGTGAGGGCATTGATAACCCAAGTTTAGAGGATGTGTATGAACTAATTCTATTATTGCACTAGCATATTGGGTTTAACAAGGAAATGCAGAGGAACAAGGCACATTCAGGATGAGAGTCATTGAAGATATACATTCAACAATAGAAGAATTTGACAAATTGTGCTTTGGTGGTGGCATATGTCAAAGACAAAGGGAAGGATATGTGGCATGTGTGAAGAAAGAAGGATACAAGGTAAGGTTGATGAAGGAAGAAATGGGTGTCACAAGCATGGTTTAATCTCCCTCGACTCATTTGTATGGTCTCATTTTTTGGCACAAAACATTTTTGATATGTTTCAGGATGTAACTAATTTAAAATCTATGAATGATGGGATGGTTCTTTGTTCTTATTATCCCTGGGTGGATTTCCAAACATGTTTTTAGGGTTATATCTGGGTTTGATGCACGATGTGTATGTAATTACTATATGTATATTCTTTTGGTAAGGTCAAAATTGGCTTGGTTTAATCTCATGACACATGGTGGTCTAGTTGGGTGGGTTACTATTTTTTTTGGTTTCTCAAACCAGTAAATTTTGATGTGTTGGGATTAATGGGAAGTATGTATTGTGAGGGGAGGGGTGAATCAGTACCTCTAAAACATTTTGTATCCTTTAATCAATTAACCTTTAAAATCAATTTCATGTCCATTCAATCTAATCTAAACTATCTTGGTGTGAGTTATATCAATTCATAACATTAATAAACATGTGAATCATTCATAGAAACATTCATGAACATAATTGAGACATAACACAAGATATGATATTGTAGAAAACTCCTGTTAGGAAGTAAAAACTGTGGTGGGGATGGCACCCACAAAACTTTACTATCTGCAGATTGGAAGGGGTCGGTTAAGGCTTACAATTTGATCACTTATGATGATCTACCCTGTTAGGAGTATCGGTGGAGACCTATTAAAGTTTATTCTGTTAAGAGCTTTAGCAACACTAATGAACTGTGCACTCGGTTAAGAGATTTACAATAGGATTGTTAAGTCCACCTTCCTTGAAAGGATTTTTACACTTTGCTCCACTTGTTAGAATGATAGAAAATTACAAATTGGCTTGGTAAATGCAATCTCCTATTGCTGATACAAATCCTATGTAGTTCACATAAAAAGATTATCACCTTAACTATGATTGAATAATACCTCTGATTATCGATTTCCTCTATTCTTGGTTCTGCTAACCAAATTATTCTTTTTATGTTATGGTTCTTGAAACTCTCAATTCAATCCATAGATGTGCTTGTTCTGTTCTCCTCTCTCTTTTTTCCTTCTCACACATCCACTCTAATGAATGATTACATCATCTATTTATAGATGAATTGACTTCATCGAGTTGTGATAAAAACAATGTTAACTCTAAGATCAGGTTTACAACTTACACCTAGATCTCCTAGTCTATGTGTTTTAAATTAGTTAGATTGATTAAAACACTCACATTAATGTTTCTTGTCCCTAAAGAAATGGATTTAAAATAATTAAATATCCTATAAATAGAATACACTTGCTTTATCTGACGTGGAAGTTAGATCCACTTTTTGTGGGCTGCAACTGACTTTCATTTCTGTTTGTTGGTCATACTTGACTGTCCTTCGGCTTCTACTTTCAGTTGCACTATATTTGTCTTGTTGGTCTACACTATATCTATCTTGTCGGTCTAAACTATAACTTGCATTTCAAGTTCCTCTATCGGGTTTCACTTTATCTTTCTGCTTTATGATTTTTGGTTTACACACTAACTTGTGTCATCAATTCTCTCTGTACTTGTCATTTTTGGTGATCTCCTAATCTGATCTTCGGTTTTCTCTTTCCTGTCTTTCGGTGTAGGCTTACTGAAAGTGTTTTTGGTATACTAATGACAAGTTAATGTCATCAATCTCCCCCTTTGACATTAGTATCAAAAATTGATATGTGAAAAATACTATCAAAATGTTAAGTATATACAACATATATAATCCTTAGTCATTTAATGACTCCCCCTATGTATATGCCGGTATAGCTGTACATATGATATCTTTTCTTTCTCCATATAATTTCCCCTTTATTAATATACATATACATATCTACCTTTTGCCCATCGAATGAATGTACATAACATTTTCCTTTTTATTTTGCACTAATATCATTTCCCCCTTTATTTGATATTAAGGGCAAAGGTCATTTACCTTAGAGATTATAAAAAATGTGGGAATGAGAAGACTTCAGGTCTTCCATCATTTTCTCCCATTTCTCTTTGAGGTTCTCTAGAGCCATATGCTCAAGTGTTATCTTTGAATGCATATCATAGATGTTGTCTACTACAGACATCTCGAGAGTTCCTATCAGTTGCCTTGCACAACTGATATGCTGCTGTAGCAGTGTAAGATTTGGTAGAAGTTGAGCTTGTAGCTCAGTTACTTCTTCTCTGAGATGTGTTTCTGCCTCCCATAGCTCTTTCCTTAACCTTTTTACCTCAATTATTTTCTCATAATGCAGTTTGACTACATTGTCTCCATCTGTGGTTAAGCAAGTAGCACTGTTTGCTAGATTTGCATCTAGCTTTGCTATATTGTCACTATTCTCCTTAGTGAAATTTTCTATTGTGCTCAGCTTTTGAATTAAGGTTATAGCTTTAGATATGATGGGGTCTAATTTAGATATGAATTCTGATGGTTTTACCTTATTCTCTACCACTTCTTGGCTGATGTTCTCTATGAGATTCTGTTGGTATTTCATTTCGGCTCTCTCCTCAATTGCCTTCTGAGTATCAATGTTCTGAGTTGTGATTGCATTGGTGAGGGTAGCTAGTTGATCAAGTATAGAATTGCTTTGATCAATATCAACATTGGGTACAATTTGATGTATAATGTCTCATGTTGTCTCTAGTACCATGGAGTCCCTATGTTGTTTCTTCAGATTCTCTTGCAATGCCTTCCTCTGGCATATCTCTCCATATTCTTGTAATGCGTCCATGTCAAGTGTAGAGGGGTCACACTTCGGTATATTAATGATTTCATCTAGTGTAACCTCTAACTTGTTCTTCTTTGTCTTCTTCTTCTTCTGTGACTCAGTAGAATGTAGCACCATTTCTAATTTCTTAGCCTTCTCTGTTGCTCTTGATGATGTGACCTATTGTGCTTCTTTCTACTGCTTGGCATCAGTTTTAGCTCATTGGGTGTCTACAAACATATCCACATTCACCTTAACATCGTCGGTAGCATCCTTGTCTATTTTCTCAGGAGTACCATATTTTGGTTTGTCTCCTTCATTGGTGTCCTTTGCATCATCTTCCTTGGTGTTTTCATTCTTATCTTGAGTCTCTGCATCTTTTTCCTTATCTCCTTCAGTAACCTTGTTAGTGTCAGTTACATCTTGAGTATCTCTGATGTTTTTCTGACCATCGGTGTTGTCTTTGTTGGCTTCTTCTCCTACATCCTTTGGAGTTTCCTTCTTAGGTGATTTGCTTTTTTCTTGCATGATATTGATAGCTTGTATCAATATTGGCAGTTTTCCTGGAATGTTCACCTGTGCACTATCAATTGTTGTGTCATGTTCATCGGTTGTGTCTTTTGCAATAGTGACATCTTCATCTTTATTGATTTCATCTGCTGGGTCATCGGTAATGTTGATGGCATTGGTATCCATAATGTTGTCATTTGTGGTATCATCCCATGTCTCATCTGTGACATCTTCAGTCTTGTTTTCTATTATATCATCCTCTTCTTTATCTAACTCAATGGATGTATCATCTCGAGTTGCCTTATCAACATCTTGTTGTTGAAGGTCTTTGTTGGGGTTGTCTTCCTCAATTGGTCTATTCATGATCTTGCACCATTTCTTATGGTTGTCCTGTTCAAGTTCAATCAACTTGCCTTCAAGAAATTTATACGCCCTTAGCTTTGGTGAGAATTCCTTCTTGTGTTTCTCCATCATCTCATCTATCTCTACCTTTTTAGATTCAGGTGACATTAGATAAACAAGTACTCTCTTTTATTTCTTTCTCATTTGTCAAAGCAAATGTCCAATGGGAGGATAATCTATCCAAGAGTTCCCGTGGTACATAACTTCCTTCAAATTTCATTGGTACATATTTGTGTTGGAAATTTGACTCCCAAGAAGTATATGGCTTATTTTGTGTTGTCATTATGGCAACAAAGTCATATGGAGTTTTGACAGTAAACTATGAAGTGAAAATTGACTAAGTGTAGAAGACTGAACAAAACAGTGACTTACAGTCGATCAAGGCATCAATGCATGTGTGTACGATCATATCAAGATATGTGCATTCAGACTTAAGCTCTATGGTATATTATTATACTTACCCCATACATGCATGGTCTGGAATGAAAGTATAGACAAGTTATAGAAAGAACAAGTACACCAGTAGTCCAGAATACAGAGTATGAATCCGACTTCATTATTTTGACTAGCGTGTAATCTTTTGTTATGTAAAGGCTAAGCGCCTATTGTAATAAGTTTGTAATCATGTATTAAACATTGTTGTAAACATGCTTAAGCCAATTTGTTTGGAAGTGTTGTGAATATTGTTTCTGGGCCGACTAAGGTCTTGTTTATAGTCGCATCTGTTCAAGCATAAACATATATATATGCAATGTAAAGATATATTGGAAGGGTCAATGAAATAGTCAGAGAAGATATAGAAGTAGAGTTGTATGAAGATATGAAAATGAGATAAAGTCCTTAAAGAAGATAAGAGCATAAGTGCATAACTGGAACTGATCAGACATCTATGTCACATATAACAGTTCACTTTTGGATATAGTGCATATCTATTCTCAGGAGGTTGTAGCCTTCTTTCTCATTGAGTAGTGAGCTATTGGACAGTGAGTCCTCACCCCTAATAGGGTTGTTTGTAAAAGACTCCTAACAGGGTCAAACCCTTAACCATGTCTTTGTACTTGCATTGTAAAGACTGCTCCTAACAGGGCAAAGGAACTTTAACAGGTTCAATATACTAGTGCAATATTTGTGGGTACTAATTCACACCGGGGTTTTCCTCTAATCAAGGTTTCCCCATAATCATACTATGTTATGTGATCTTATGTTAAGCTTCAAGTGATGTTTGATTGATTTATGTTTAAAGTTTTGAAATTAAGTAATTAGCTAAACACTGATTTACCCCCCCTCTCAGTGTTTCCAACAATTGGTACTAGAGATTTGGTCCTCAGAAAGAAAAGTTTAACCACTTGAGGAGATCATGGATTCAACAGAAGTCAAACATCTGATAAAGAATCTTGAAGCAGCCCTTGAAGATATAGATAGATCTAAGAAATAAAATGAGGAACTTAAGCTAAAGGTTGATGGCTCTCAAATGCTTATCAAGAAACTAAGGAAAGATCTAAAAGTTTTCTCTACAAATGATTTGGGAGAAATGATCAAGAAGTTGAATGAAAAGAACATGTCTTTTAAAGATAAGATAGAAGAATTGAATGATCAACTAACTGATAGCCTATCTACTATTGAAGAGAAGAATAAAGAAAATAAACAGTTAGATGAAGAACTCATTCAAGCCAATATGAAAATCTTGGAATTGGAAAACATCAAGAATAAAATTGAATCTGAATTATCAGGAGTAAAAGACAAGATTGATAAACTACACACAAGTTCTAATCTAATTCAATCATAGATTTATGCACAAAAACTAAAAGGTGATACCACTGGTATGGGATACAGTCTAGCTCAAAATGAGATCAAATCATTACAAGAAAGAAAGAAAGCTGTAATAGAATCTTTAGAAGAAAATAAAACTAAGAATCATGAAGAGACCAAAGCAGAACCACCAAAATATAAGCATAAGGCAATCAACCGACTTGCTATGCCTATAACAAGCATGGACACTTGGAAATAGATTTTAAGAATGTAAGACACTTCAATGGCTACTGTTACTCCTGAAATAAGTTTGGTCATAGGGCTATTCATTGCATAACAAATCAAATAAATCAACCTAAACTGAATCAAAGGAATCAAACTCAATTCAATCAGAGAAATCAACCTCAAAGAAACTTGCAGAACATTACATGTCAGATATGTAATTACAATGGATACTCAACCAAGAAATGCAGCATGATGAATAACAACATCAGACCTCCTATCATTTGTCACTCATGTGGAAAAGCTAGACACATATCAAGGTCTTGCAGATCAAGAAAAAAAGGACAAGAGAATCCCAAGAAGTCAATGTTTGAAGAATCAGGAGAAGTTAAGTTTGTGGAAGCTAAAGCTAACATTGATAAAATATGGGTGGAAGTAAAAAAGGATAATGAAGAGAACAAGGTAGTGGATGCATCCTCAATGGATGCACCTTCTATTTCTGGATAGTTGACCCTCATGGTCTTATGGGGAGCTATTCTATCTCTGAACCCTTACGTGGCTGGTATACTCACCTCTAAGTATGCACCTATGGATTCATGCATGTGATCACAAATTAAGGTTGTATGCATTCATGCATTGCCTTCACTTCGTTCAGAACAAAGTTTGAAATTCTCTATGTAAACCGCTTTACAACAATGAGCATTAAATGCAATTGATCTTTATAAATTGGCAAAATATCTTAAAATTGCTTCAGTTTGCATTTGAGATCGAAGCATTTAGAAAGAAGATAGGCATCGAGCATCAAAGCACTACATCTTGAAGTATTAGTTGGTTTGTGAATGGATTACGTGTGGAATAGAACCCTAGCAGTCATGTCATTTCAGAATCATCATGAAACCCTACTTAACCAAGTCACAAGTAAGTATGGCAACCCCTATTGTATTCAACATTGCTGAAAGGAAGAGATTTGTCTTTAAGAAGCACCCATTCAAGTCCATACTGGATGATGTCGAAGGATAATTCTCTAGGACTCTTCTTAGAGTCATACATGTAGAAGACATCCGCGCATATGTTTATTGCAAGAAGGAAATAGTTGGAGACAACAACATTGCATCTGTCATGGGTTCTATGATGAAACCAGACTATACATTCAAGGATGAATACGCGCATCTCACTGATAACCCTATCTTTGAGTATTCCAATGCACACGAGTTCTATGAGCCAAAATGGGTGAAGATATTACTGAGCAGAATAGATGATGATCATACTAGATAGGTGAGGTTCATGTCCACATCACTACAGATCTAATTCATGAGATGACTGAACTTCCTAAGACTGGACCAGTTCTTCCAACTGGTAAAGATGTTAAGAAAAAAGTTGAGCAAGCATGCTTATCCAGGAGTGATAGGTGCGGTATGACAGTTGATCCCATCAAGGAAGATGACATAAAGCTAGTCACCATGATACTAGGTTATAAATTTTAGCACGCAAGTAGACTAAATAGTGTATCTGCAGCTACTGTCTTAGCAGCAATAAAAATGGTGAATGATACTACTCAGTACAACCTATGTGAGATATTGCGTGCTCAATTGATTGACAACATCCGAGCTATTAAGCATGATAAGAGAAAGATATTCAGGTTTGGCTCACTGATCATATATCTCTACTTCCACATAGTAGGAAAGGTTACAAATCTCTACCTAGAAAAAAAAAAACCCACTATGTCATAGATTTCTCTAAAAGCCACATCAGAGAGTAGTGTGAAGGATTCTATGGACATGGACATCAAGACATTCAGGATCAAGATGCAGAAGAGGTTCAGGATACCTGAGAAAATAGTTGAGAATTACAAAGACACCATATGCTTCATGGTGGCGACTGACTGTACTTGCATGGAGGCATTTGAGCCTAGAACAAAATGGATTCAGCCTCTTGGTTATGAAGTTGAAGAACATGTTTTAGAAGGTTATGCACAAGTCCTCTTATCTGCGCCCAAGGATCCCAATAAACCTAGATGGGGTACTTATAGAGAAAAGACAAATCAAGTTGATTCTGTCTTATACAGTGCTGAGAAAAAAAGGAAGGCATCTAGGATTACCTCAAATATCCTAAAAGTTCATGGTGTTACATAAGAAGATCTTGACAGAGCTAGAGAAGATAAGATAGCCAAAGAACTTGAGAAGACTCCCATAGAAGTACAAATGGAAAAGACTAATGATATGCCTAAGAAGAAGAAGAAGAAATCAAATGAAGATACATTTGCGCCATCAACCACCATTGATATGGAAGCATCTCCACCATCAGTACCTAGCAAGAAGTCTAGAGGGAGGAAGAAAGCACACACTAGTCATCCATCCTCAAGAACTAAAAGGAGCAAGGTAAAGAACACACAAGTTCCTCCTAAGGTAGGTTTTAGACCTAGTATTAATGTCTTAAGGAACATAATTGTCAATGAAGGAAGACTAGAATCTCTCAAGAATGTATATGAAAAATATCAAGAGATAGACAAATCAGAGATTCATTCTATGATAATCTCTCACATGATTAAGTTCAAAAGGACAGTATTGGAACTCAAGACTATCATACCAGACAAGGTATGGAACATAATTGATATGTTAAAAAGGCAAGAAATTGAAGAGGATATGAGGATAAGAGAAGAAACATTGGATATTCTTCTCTTGGTGTGCTCGCACGATGAGAAATTCATTCTGTTGGATTTAGTAAAGCAGCACCTAAGAACCAAAACAAGAATTCTCCATATCATGAACAAGGAGTATGATCTAGTTGGTGAAGAGATTCATAAATAATTTGAGTGGGTATTTCTGGATAGACATATATATCCATCAACGGTGCCTACCGCTAAGGCAACTCCAATTCCTCCTAAACAGGTTGCAGAACTAGTAATTCAGAATGCACCTAAGACACATCCATAGGTTTCAGCACCCTCAGTCTCAATAGCCTCTGATACAACAAAATATTCAAGGGATACTATAGTGATTGACGATATCAAGATATCTATGACTGCTTCTGATAATGATATGGATAAAGTTGAAAAAGCATTTGTAAACTCAGAATAAACAGAGAAGGCATGCACTGATGATACATCTTTACAACAAGATGAAGTTCCCTCTATAGATTCAGTAGACTTGAATAAAGAGGAAGATAATAAAAAAAATGAGACACCAGTCATGGAGATCCCAGTTAAAAGTGAATGGATGGATACTAGTTAGAATACCATATTCACACCATCCATTCAACCATCTACCTCATTGTTGTCAAGTTAAACTCCTGACTCAGCAAGTCTAGATGCATGGGGAGAAGAAGATTTAATAAATATCAATGTGCTAGCCATGGAAAAAGCCAAAGAGAAATAGGTTATGAGAAATCCTCTCTTCTTGGAATCAGTAAACATTTTGAATGACCTAGTGCCTGCGGATAAGAAAGTAGCCAAAATTCAATCAGTTGATGATGTAGACAACATCCTAACAAGCTTCAAATCACATTTTACAAGCTTAGTAGACTCAGCCACGAGAATTGCAAAAGATGAGTATAAAAATGGAAGATTAAATGAATTGGTAAAGAACTTTACCTTAGATCTAAACTCACTAAAGATTGGTCAATCTATGTTGAAGGAATTGGCAACAAAAGGCAGGAAGGTTATAGAAAATTGCATGGACAGATGCAAACTCACCTCTGAACACATCAAAAAGATAGAGGAGGTAGCTATCTTGGTTGACAATGTTAGAAAATAAGTTGAAACATCCATGCAAGACATGAACATTTGCAACAGTATCTATCAAGGTCAACTGGATTAGATAGAAAAAGCTAAAATGGAGATCAATAAGATAAGGATCAGGCAGACTCAGTTAAGAAATGCACTTGCACCCTCCTTAGCTGAGAACATCAAACAGATTGATGTCACTATTTTCATGTATGATAAGGGTCCCTACATGGATCTGATAAAAATGGAGAAGCTCACATATGCTCTATGTGCTCATCTCCAGACAATCGATGCAATGAAGGCATTTTGGCAGCAAGAGATAAAGAATCTTCAGATTGTATATCCAGATGTATATATGGAGTAAGTATCTATAAACTTACAAGTTTTTTGACACCTTTGTCATTAATTTCAAAGGGGGAGTAATGTATATATTAAATAACGTATATATGTATATGTCAAAAAGATAAGAATATACAGCTTTTGGGTGCTAGTCAATTTTGAGTAACTTGGCCACATTCCTTTGTTGCCATTAATGAAAAAGGGGGAGATTGTTGGCAAGTTGAATCCCAGGGAATGTATGGCTTATTTTTTGTGGTCATTATGGAAACAAAGTCATATGAAGTTTTGACAATAAACTATGAAGCGAAAATTGAATAAGTGTAGAAGACTGAACAAAACAGTGACTTGCAGTTGATCAGGGCATCAACGCACGTGCGTACAATCAGATCAAGATATGCGCATTCAAACTTAAGCTCTATGGTATTTTATTATGCTTGCCCCATACATTCATGGTATGAAATTAAAGTACAAACAAGTTACAGAAAGAACAAGTACACCAACAGTCCAGAATACAGAGTATGAAGCCGACTTCATTATTTTGATTAGCGTGTAATCTTTTGTTATGTAAAGCCTAAGCGCCTATTTTAATAAGTTTTTAATCATGTATTAAACATTTTTGTAAACACGCTTAAGCCAATTTGTTTGGAAGCGTTATGAATATTGTTTTTTGGGCTGACTAAGGTCTTGTTTATAGTCGTGTCTATTCAAGCATAAATATATATATGCAATGTAAAGATATATTGGAAAGGTCAATGAAATAGTCAGAGAAGATACAGAAGTAGAGCAGTATGAAGATATCAGAATGAGATAAAGCCCTTAAAGAAGATAAGAGCATAAGCGTATAACTGGAACTGATCAGACATCTGTGTCACATACAATAGTTCACTTTTGGAGATAGTGCATATCTATTCTCAGGAGGTTGTAGCCTTCTTTCTCATTGAGCAGTGAGCTCTTGGATAGTGAGTCCTCAAAACTAATAGGGTTGTATTTAAAATACTCCTAATGGGGTCAGACCCTTAACCAGGTCTTTGTACTTGCATTGTAAAGACTGCTCCTAACAGGGCAAAGGAACTTTAACAGGTTCATTATACTAGTGCAATATTTGTGGGTACTAATTCCCACCGGGGTTTTCCTCTTATCAAGGTTTCCCCGTAATCATATTATGTGTTATGTGAACTTATGTTAAGCTTCAAGTGATGTCTAATTGATTTATGTTTAAAGTGCTGAAATTAAGTAATTAGCTAAACATTGATTCACCCCCCCGCTCCCTCTCAGTGTTTCCAACAATTTGAAGTTATACACTTTAACTATCATGGCTTTCTCAATTTTATTCTGATCCTCTTGATTTTGTTTCTGCCATTTTCTAATGTGTGGATCTGTAATAGATCTAGAGTTTGCAATATAAACACAAATGTCATCAATAGTGTCAGGTTATTTTACCTTGACATTTTCTGCCTCTAAGGCTTCATCTTTCTATGTTTCTTCTTTGTCCTCTCGGGTTATGAAAATTTTTCTACCCTTCTTGTTTTTTCCTCTTTTCAGTGCGGGAGCTTTCCTCTTGTAATTCTTGACCTTTCCTTTCTTAAGAGGTGAAGGAGTAGATTCTTTGGATGTTTGGCTTCTAGTCCTTGAAGCAGTTGTAGTCCTTGGTTTCTTAGATGGTGGAGGAGGTGGAGAATCTAACTCTTTTTCCTCAGAGTCATTCTTTTCTTCATATTTACCAACAAACAATTTTTCTTTGGTTTCCTCCTCCTGTTCAATTTATTCATCTTGCTCAGCTTCTTCCTCAGTTACTGAAAAAATCTTCTTGAGATTCTTTGCCATTTTGTCCTTCTTTTTGACTATTTTCTTGACAACTAGGCCTGATTTAATTCTTGATATGTGCCAAACCTTGGTTTCTTCTTGTCCAATGGTTCATTGTTTAAGGCATCAATTTCCTTTGTTGCAAGATCAATGTTGATCTCATATTCCAATGGTTGCAACCATGTTGTCCTTGCTACAACAGGTTTGATGTAAGTATTATTTGTTTCAACCATGAAGCATATCTCATCCTTATATTTCTCAATGAGTTGCTTAGGGATTCTTACCCTCTTTTGCATTCGGTCTTTGAATACATTGAAGTATTCATCCATAACTATTTCAAAGTTATCTCCCAGTGCAGCTATGTGCTCATTGATTTGCATGGTGACCAGTTTGGTGCTGTCCCATTTCACATCTCCTACTGATGGGAACTTTTCTTGAAAATAAAAGAAAATACACATGATTAGTGAGCCAAACTTACAAGTGTTTGACTTTGCATTCCTGATTGTCTTTAGGTTGTCCTTCAACTGATTCTGGAGTAGCTCAGATAAGTCCAACTGTGTTCCCTTCTTCACAATTTTGTAGGTTGTGTCCACTGCACCTGATTCTATGTTGTTTAATCTGCTTGCATGGAAGAATTTGTAACCCAAAACACATGCACCAAACTTAATATCATCATCGGTTATTGTTGTTACTTTCAATCCATGACCATCCCATTTGGCTCTTGTCATCCTTTCGGTCTCTACCTTCGGTGGATGCTTTAATTCCTTTACTTTATTGGTTACGGGGTAACCGGTGACCACATGGATGATATCTCGGGTTATTTCCTTCAATTCATCCAACCATAACTTGTTGTTATGCATTATGCTCAGTGCTAACCGAATCCAATTGATTTTGAAGACCTTCAGAAACATTAGGGCATTAGTGAGCCCTTTCACCTCAATGTGTTTGTGCTCTTCCTTAAGTGTTCCATCATCATTACAAAGCTTCTTGTAAGCTTCTTCTACCTCTGATGTTATAATCTCTACAATCTTGCAGTGTATGAAGGATCAAACGTCTTCAACCAACAAAACCCTAGCTAGAATGTGCAAAAATGCACCAGCATCGTTAGGTTGTGAGGAAAACTCTAGATGGATCTTATAATTAGGTTCCTCACATGTCATGTTCTTGATGAGTTTGAACTCATCTTTCTTTGAATTCTCAGATTTCACGGTTCGTGATGTTGATGCCATTTTTAGAAAATTAGGGCTTCTGCGTAATGTGTAAAAATGGAGTTGTCGGTCTCGAAGAACTTACTGTTTGTGCTTGAAAATATCTCTAAATTTCTTTGGAGTGCTGGAGGTCGAGTCGTGATCACTCTGTAGCTTGGTTGCTTTTTGCCAAAAAATTGCCTTCACTCGCTCTGCTTTGGGTGTCGTGACAAATGAGTCATTCTGATGCCCTATTTATAGTCATTGCCCTAAAACAAATGTCATAAATACTCACCAACTCGTTGGTCTATAAAGAATGAGTTCGTCGGTGAAGACTTTATTTCCATCGGTGACACTTATAATGTTTCAGAGCAGGAAATGTTCAATTTGCTTTTACCGGCAAGTTTCGGTAACACTGACAGTTTGTTCATGTGCTTGTTTACCGACAAGGCTTGGTCTATACTTGAAACTTTTGCTTTTAACTGACACTTCTCGGTAAATGTAGGAAGTATTAACTTTGAGTGTATACCGATGGGTTTCGATATATATGCCCGAAAGCATAGTTATTACATATTTCACCAAGTACAACCATGATGCATCTTTCTTATGCTAATTTGAAATTATTTCAACATATTATGGAATTGATGTAAAATAATAGCTTGGGGGTAATGCAATTCCATACTTACTTGTTCTTCTTAGGTGGGGTTGGTGATGTCATCGGATCCATTGGATGGGGTTTCACCATTTACATTGCTCGTTCCAGCTTCATCATTGCTTGAAGATTTTCTCCACATTTTATCTCTAGCCCTCTGGATATCTTCAATGGTGTTTCCATTGGGGTATGTGCTTGTCTCTGTCATCCAGTCTCTGCAGTCCTTTTTGAGATGACCAACTTTATGAGAGTGTAAGCATGCCATTTTGGGGTTAGTCCACTCTCTAGACTTTCAAGTCCATAGTCACATATAGTTTTCAACAATGTGACCATATCTTCCACATGTTGTACAATTTGTCCAAGTATTGTAGTCCCATACATATTGATTATCGACATTCTTCGGTTGATAGGGAGTTTCTTGACCTTTAGGCTTCCATGTTTGTCTTTTGTTTTTCCAGCATTCAAGAGTTGTGTGTCCATTCATTTTGCATGTAGGATAGTATTTGTCCATGTAGGTTTCCCTTTTTGGTTTTTTCATCTCAGACTTACATTCATATGCTTTATGACCTATCTTGTTACATTTATAACAAAATCCTATGAATGAAGATCTAGATTTAGGAATACCTTTCATTTTGCCTCTGCATACATTTGATATATGGCCTTTCTTTCCACAGTGATTGCATGTAAGATTTCTTGGTCTTGGATTTTCATAGACATTATTTGGATTGGATTGATTTGATGTTTCTCCATTGTCAGTAAAGCCTAGATCATTGTTGTTATTGTCTCTTCGTTGTCCCTCAAGAAAATCATCCACTCTTTTATTGCTTTCTTCAGCCTTTTTGATAATTTCATTATGTTGTTGTTGTATTCTTAATTCATGCTTTAACTTTTCATTCTCATCCCTCAGTTCACCGATAGCTTCTATTCTTTCAATGAGTTCAATATTTATTTTGCTTGCCTCTTGACTCATAAGAATAATCTGATTTGTTATTTCATGGTGATGCTCTGTAAGTCTCTATATTTCAGTCTCCTTTTCTTGTAGCTTTTCTATGATCTTTCTTCTATCATCGATAGCTAGTGTTTTTTCTTATTCAGCCTGTCTAGCATTGTTCATGACATCAATCATCCTTACCATCTGTGTCTCTTGACCGATTTGCAAAGATTTAACTTTTCCAACCAGATGTAGATTGATTTCAGTTAGGCTTGTGACGTTTTCTTCTGATGTATCTTATGCTTTGCTTGTTGTTGATTCTGAAGACTCAAAGAAATCTGGAATCTCTTCCTCATGATAATCTATCTCATTACTGCAAGATGTCATATTCTTTCTTTCATCAAGAAACTGTCTCATGCTGATTCTAGCTTCTTTATACTGTTCATAGAACATCAGAATTTCAAGCTTTTTATTCTCAATATTTTTTTTTATCAAGTTTGTACTTTTCCATTGTGTGATCTTTTCTCTTAAGCCTTTAAGCTTTCCAAGAAGAGACTTAACTCTAATACCAATTGTTGGGATTAATGGGAAGTATGTACTGAGAGGGGAGGGGTGAATCAGTACCTCTGATACTTTTTGTATCCTTTAATCAATTAACCTTTGTAATCAATTGCATGTCCATTCAATCTGATCTATACTATCTTGGTGTGAGTTATATCAATTCATAACATTAATAAATATGTGAATCATTCATAGAAACATTCATGAACATAATTGACACATAACACAAGATATGATATCGCAAAAAACTCCTGTTAGGAAGTAAAAACTGCGATGGGGATGACACCCACAAAACTTCACTATTTGCAGATTGGAAGAGGCCGGTTAAGACTTACAAATTGATCACTTCTCATGATCTACCCTGTTAGGAGTATCGGTGGACACCTGTTAAAGTCTACTCTGTTAAGAGCTTTAGCAACACTAATGAAGTGTGCACTCGTTTAAGAGATTTACAATAGGACTGTTAAGTCCACCTTCCTTGAAAGAATTTTTACACTTTGCTCCACTTGTTAGAATGATAGCAAATTACAAATTGACCTGGTAAATGCAATCTCCTATTGCTGATACAGATCCTATGTAGTTCACATAAAAAGATTATCACCTTAACTTTGATTGAATAATACCTCTGATTATTGGTTTCCTCTGTTCTTGGTTTTGCTAACCAAATTCTTCCCTTTCTGTTTTGGTTCTTGAAACTCTCAATTCAATCCATAGATGTGCTCGTTTTGTTCTCCTCTCTCTTTTTCCTTCTCACACACCCACTCTAATGAATGATTGCATCATCTATTTATAGATGGATTGACTTCATTGAGTTGTGATAAAAATAATGTTAACTCTAAGATCAAGTTTACAACTTACACCTAGATCTCCTAGTCTATGTGTTTTAAATCAGTTAGACTGATTAAAGCACTTACATTAATGTTTCTTGTCCCTAAAGAAATAGATTTAAAATAATTAAATATACTCTAAATAGAATACACTTGCTTTATCTGACGTGAAAGTCAAATCCACTTTTTGCAGACTGCAACTGACTTTTGGTTCTGTCTGTCAGTCATGCTTGACTCTCCTTTGGTTTCTATTGTCAGTTGCACTGTATCTGTCTTGTCGGTCTGCACTGTAACTTGCATTTCGAGTTCCTCTGTCGGGTTCTACTTTATCTTTCTGCTTTGTGATTTTCGGTTTACATACTAACTTGTGTCATCGGTTCTCTCTGTACTTAGTCATTTTTGGTGATCTCCTAATCTGATCTTCGGTTTGCTCTTTCCTGTCTTTCGGTGTAGGTTTACCGAAAGTGTTGTTTGTATACTAATGACAAATAAATGTCATCATGATGGTGGTTTTTCATTGTAACTTTCAAGCTTTTTTAATTAATTAATATAAATATTAGTATTACCGACCAATAAAAAAATCATTTATTTGATGTATTTTAGATTTCAACATAAAGAAATACTTTTATCACAAAATTTATTTAATACTTATACTTAATTTTATACAATAGATTATATTATTTTAATTTTAAAAATAAGATACATTTTTAGACCTTTTAGTGAAATTGTCCATATTAATAATAATATAGTTTAAAATAGAAGTATTAATCAAGTAGAAGAAAGTATATTATATCAAAAAGTTCAATTGTTTATTACTTTATAATGAAAAGGGCTATAGTCTATGTCAATGTAGACGATAAGTAGGAGACAAAATTATTAATAGTTTAGTTTTGGATTAGTTGACCACATTTTATATGGGAGATCATAAGTGGTGAATGTTTAATGGGTAAGAACAAGAATATGTCTATTTTGTAAGAAAAGGGGTTTTGGAGATGACTAGTATTATGTCATCAAGTACACAATTTATAATTAAAGATGTATTAAGAATAGACAACATAATTATTTTATTTGAAGAGACAATACCAAAATGACAAAATTTATTGTCATTTTTTTTTAAATATAAAAATATATTAAAAAATATATCAAAAAAATATTTAAATATTGTATAAAATTATATTTAATAAATAGATTAATATAATATCCACGATATAAATCCTTAAGAATATATCAATTAATGGTGTGGGTTGTTCAATTCTTTTGGTTCTCTTCAATTTGTTTTTATTTGTTCTATGCTTTGTAAAAGTGGGTAGTTGTGGATGGTAATTTGTATTTTGATTGGACTTTGACTATTTTTTGCTTGTTACAACAAGATTTTAAAATTTCTCCAAATTCAATTTTTACTCTTTATAATAAAAAAATACAATACATTTTTTTATGTCTCATTTTTTTTTTCTTTTCTTTTTTTTTTTTCAATGGAGGATTTTTTTATCTACAAAGTTGTTTTAGTTATTTGATATGGGAGCATGAATCTTTTGTTATGACTTTTATTTTTATTTTTATTTTATTTTTATGGAGGATTTTTCATCTACAAAGTTGTTTTAGTTATCTGATATGGTAGCACGAGTCTTAGGCTGAAACTTTTTGGCTAAGAGCCAAAGATTGAGGGGTATCTGTTCCGCAAAAATTTATTTGTGACAAGATATCAACCTTGTCCCTTATAGTGTCAGAATTTTGCACTCAACAAGACTTCATTTCTGATAAGCTCATTAAGAACTATTCAACTTTACAATCAAGAATACATTGACTATTACGACTTTTAATTTCGTAAACTTTTTTCATTTTATAAAAAACATTAAAATATTTCATGTGAATTCAAACATTTGAAATAAAAGTAAATATCATCATACTCCCAAGATGAAAGAATCAACATTATTAATATCTTTTTTCAAAGTAGGAGTTAGACCACGTACATGTGGAAAGATTCTCATCCATGGATGCATAATGTGTGCCTCTCATGTCATTCATAGCCGGCCAAAGAAAAAGGAGGATTGAAGTTTCTCGACTAAATTTAAAGAAATTAATGTCGGTCAAGCTTATGGTGTGAATACAAAAAAGGACACGTTTATAACGATGGCGATTCCTTGCTGCCTTATTTTCCAAAACATGAAGAAAGACGATTACACACGGCCCCCACTTTCTAGATGTTCTCATTGCAATGACGTACATATATTTTATTTTAATTTAAATAATATTAATGTCAAAGGATTTATGCTATTTCCAAATTTATAGAGGACTGAATGACTTTAATATGTTTATTTAAATATAAATCATTCTTTTATGAGTTACATCAACATCCAAGTTATAGATTTGATTCGGGAAAAGATTATTAAATCACGTTATGTACTAGGAACTAAAATTTTGTACTACAATCACTATTTTAAGTTTGTAGTATTGAATACAATTTCAATGGGTAATATTGTTGAACATATTATTTTATAATTGAATATAGGTAATTGTGATGTAAATAAAATTGATATAATTGGATTAATGTATATTTTAATTTGTTATGGATTGTGGAAATCTAATGTCTACAATCAGATATTTATTCAAACTTCTATATAAGTAATAGATATTTATTCAAACTTGTATATTAGTAGTGAGATATTTATTCAAACTTGTGTGCTTTGAAAAATAACAAAGTAGACAAATGAAGAGTTTGACTTATGATAATAAAGTTGTTTTGTTTGTAAACATCTAAGAAATGAGAGAATTATTGTTTGGACATTAATGTAAGGAGCTATGAAATGATGATTTTTCTATTTTTCGAGAATTTTATACATATTATAATTGTATATTATTGAGTAGAGATTTAATAAAATTTGTGTAGTTTAACAGATAATAAAATGAAAAAAAATCTACTTTTGCCATTAGAATAGTAGGGGATGGGGGAGTTAGTGGGAATAGTTATTGGGCCGGCATAATAGTTTTCTCTCTCCTCTGTCTGTAGTGGGTGGGCTATAGGAGGGTTCTAGAGTTTGACTTGTGATAGCGAGTTTTTTTTTGTAAAAAATAGACAAGTGAGAGAATTATTTCTTCTATTTGTGAAAATTTATAGAAATGCATGAAAAGGGCCTACGATCGATGAGCTTAAGGGGCTTTATAATAAATGGTTCATTAGGTACAACACTTGTTGAAGGTTTTGTGAATGGGTTGCAAGCAGTGTGGGCTTAACCTTGGAGGAAACTTCGCGGTTAAGCACGCTTGAGCTGGAGTAGTACTAGGATGGGTGACCTCCTGGGAAGTCCTAGTGCTTCACCTCTGTGAGCATCACCTAGATGCAATGAGTGCTAAGTGTTCCATTCATTCTCATGAGAGATGGGTTCTTGTGAACCACTACTCATAGAATATGGGTCAATGAGTTTGACTGAAAAATTACACATTTGAATCATGTTAGCAATATCACAAGGCCTAAGATGTTTACAGGATTAAGTTTACATAGATAAACACACTTCTAAAAAATAAATAAATTATTTAAATTATTTTAAAGAAAAATAATTTATCAACCTTGAATAGTTTAACAAAGATGTTGAATAGTTTTTGTGTAGGGTAAACTAGTAGACATAATGTAGTACATCTGACACAATTCTAAATCACATGTTGGTGCATAAATTATTTGGCTCATCTTTATTGTGCATTTTATAAACATGGCATGCTAGGTGCTTGCAACTAATCCATAAACCCTGAGTATAGCTTATAATAATTTGCAATTACAAAGTTGTACAAAGATTATTGAGCATAAACCCTAAAAATTTATTTTTGTAAATGACTATGGAAGTAAAAAAAATATGGTAGTTAGTAATAAGTTGAGATTTAGTTTAACAATATTGGTTGATCCAAGTGTTACTTCTTCTTTGTAATACTATTGAATCAAGTATTATATTTGACAAATAAAGGTTAAGAAATGACACCTTAATTTTTAATATTGATGTTTATAAGATGGGGCAAAAACTATAGAGCAACTGAGGTCACTCAAATGCTCAGTTGTTTCCACATTCTCCTCAGTTAGGAAAAATAACTCATGTTGAACTCTTGGTTGGGTAATACATAATAAAATTAAATAGAATTTTCTCTTTTTAATAATGTGAAAATTATTTTATAACTTAAAATATTCTTTATTTGAAAGTTGGGTCTAGAGTATACTTTAGATGGACATCTCCAAAATAAGGTAGATATTTATATCTTTGGAGTGTTCACTCTTCAAATTTTTAATAGAAAACATCGTAGTGTTCCAACTTGGAAGAGAGGATTTATTTTCTTGAATGTGTAACATAATGTATTTAAATAAGAATTTTATATAATAGAACACATATATTAGAGTAGATAAATGGTCATATAGGTAGAAATAAATGTATAATTGAGGAAAAAATATAAATTTGAGTGCCAATTTATTGTGCAAGAAATGATTAATATAATTCATGATATAAGAATAATTTTATAAACTTTTGATGTAGAGAAGACATGTATTGTGACCTAGATGAAACTTATAAAATAAGAAAAAGATTATCTTTTCTCAATAAATCTTTTTTCCCTTCGCTTCAAATGTATTAGATCAATATGCATTATGTAGTATGTGTTATCACCCTAAAAAAATTTAGAGCTCCCAAGATTCATCAAGTATTTAAATGGATTAACATGTGTTGAATTATCTAAAACCTTGAACCTTGTCATTCTACATTTTTTTTTTTTCTGATTTGCAGTCGACCTATAACAACTTATCACTAGTCACCTAAGTCGTGACTTAAGTACCTTCCAACATTGAAGTGAGTGGCACTTCAACCTAGTATTCCTGGTACTTTGTCAGTTGCAAAACCTTTAAAATAAAATGAAATGAAAGATTTTAATAGTGTTCATCAGGCCAATGCAACCTATGGGACCCACAAAATAACACACCATAGAATAGGGTGCCAAAACCTTAAGGAAATTGTAACTTCCTCTTTAAATCTTCCCTTCAACAGTGAATTTTGATTACGTGAGGTTTGCTGTTTTGCCTAGCTATGTTTCTTCAAATAGAGTATTTAAATCCTTCACTTCTAAAATATCCACACAGCTGGAATGAATGTCATTGTATGTTGTGTGCTCCATGATAAAATGTCGCTCTGTCTCTACCACTCCCATATTGCAAAATAGTTATATTCTCTTTTTCCATTCTTTCTTTGGTATCATCCATCTACTTGTTTCACACCTCAAATAATGAGAACTAGTTCTCAGTTGAGCTATTGGCATTTTTTCTCTCCAATAAATATTTGCTCCTATGTATGTTTTTTCCTCATGGTCTCCCATGGGATTATATTCTTTGATATAGTCAACATTTTTACACCCATTTTATTTTGACCATATGATGATCTCAACTTTTTCTCCTCACAAAATTTTTATTTCTTCATTGGTACACAAATACTCTTGTATATTAACATCTCATTTTTTTCATCCACTTGTCATTTTTCTTCATCCACATTTTGTTTCTTCTATCTAGTCTTTCCTCCATAATCAACTTAGGCCAACAATACTTTTCTGTATTTTGAATTTTCTTTAGGCAACTTAACAATCAGACCATTACCAAATCTTGTAGAGGGAAAGTGCCTATTTATACCAATAATATATCATATGCAACTGTAGTTTTAATTTTGATACTACTAATGATTAGATATTTTTGAATTATTTTTACTTGCCTCCATTTTTTATTTGACATATTACTACACAAAAGTTACATTCGTAGAGGATCACTCGGGTGACCAACAAACCAAAAAGCATTTTATTGGTTTTCCAGTCCCATAAATATTGGAATTGGCTTATGCTGGAGTTGTTGGCATTCATGTTTTCTCATTTATGTCAACATATGTTCAATTGAAGTCTCAGTTAGACTGGTTTTATCAGACACAGGTGAGACTGAAATTCGTGTACAGATACTGTACGGACTATCAAAGGATGTTAGCATATATATATATATATATA
>MU227236.1:1928438-1938764 GCA_018584345.1 Thuja plicata | reverse complement strand
TATATATATATATATATATATATAACCAAAAATTAGTATTGGTCACTTTTTTGACATTCTAATATCAGTAGTTTCGACGAGAATGCTATGTGTTCGACGTCGATGGTGACGAACGTTGGTCAAAAAAATGAGACACTGTGTATGATGTTTCGACGTGATTGCTATGTGTTCGACGCTGATTTCGGCCAACTATGGTTGACAAAGTGACACACTATGTTTGATGTTTCAACGAGACTGCTATATGTTCGACGTTAATTGCGACCAAAGAGGGTCAAAATTTTGGCGAGCATTGGTCACTTAGATAAAAGGTTTGATCTGCAATTCTTCCAGCTTCATGCAATTTTTTTGGCGAAGATTCAGTCAATAATTCAACCACTAAGTAGGTCGATATGTTGATGATGGGTTTTCCTATCAAATAAGCGACGAAAAAAGTTTGACAACGGTTATAGTCGTCTGTGCGACCAATGGGTGTCGAACATTCAACTATTCCTCGTCAAGAAAAAAGGTAAAATTTACTTGTGTGTCCTCAGTAAGCCAAGAAAAAAATCCATGCTGATATCACTCCAAGGTTTCTCAGGAATAGTAATCAGTGTATACAAATTGGTATTCTGACTTACTCATTTTGGAACTTGAAAAAATCCATAGCTTTTCAAAATTTTTCTGAACATACTTATACAACTGAGGCCAAAAATACCTTTCCTTCAGCAAACTCAATGTTTTATCAATACCAAAATGTCCAGCCAATCCACTACTATGTATCTCCTTAGTTAAATTAGTTCTCATTGATCCTCTTTGTATGCGTAACTAAATACCTTTCAACAACATATCTTCCTGAATGAAATATTCTTCATACTTACTTGATTGATTTTAATTAGGTGCTCTACACACTCTCCACTACTAAGAAAAATCAGGATCATTTTCATACAAATGCTTCATGTCATCAAAACCAATAATTTCAATTCTCATTTCTTTTTAGTCAACAAAGATCTTCTTCTACTCAATGCATCAACAACTTGGTTAGAAACTCCACTCTTATGCTTTATCACAAATGTGAAACTCTACAAATACTCTACCCATTTCATATGTCTCTAATTCAACTTATTTTGACTACCCAAATACTGTAAAGCCTTATGATTAGTATACAACACAAATTCATTTGGCATCAAATAATGTCTCCATTTCTTCATAGATTGAATAATAGCATAGAATTCTTGATCATAGACATAATATTTTCTTTTAGCATCATTCAATTTTTCACTAAAGAAAGCAACATGTTTACCTTCTTGAATTAACATAGCTCCAATTGCACTTCCACTTGCATCACATTCAACTTGAAATACCTTATTGAAATTAGGTAAAGCTAACACAGGTAATTCAAAAAACTCCAGTTTCAAAGTCTCAAAACTGTTATCAGCTCCATGTGTGCATTTGAATTCTCTTTTGTCTTCTCTCATTGTCTCAGTCATAGCATTACAAATATAACTAAATTTTTTGATAAATTTTCTGTAAAAACTTGCCAATCCATGGAATGATCTTACCTCATGGACATTCTTGGGTGTAGGAAAAATAAGTATAGCTTCAACTTTCTTAGGATCCATCTTCAGACCATCATCTAAAATCAAAAAACCCAAATACACAAGCTCTTCTTTCATGAAGGAACACTTCTTTAGATTTATCAACAACTTTTCCTCTTTCAATCTCTGCAATACTTGCCTTATATGCATAAAATTATCTTATCTAGTCTTACTGAATATCCAAATATTATCCAAGTATACAATCACACATTTATTCAAGAATTTCTTCAAAACTTCATTCATTAACCTCATAAATGTACTCGGTGCATTAGTTAAACCAAAAGGCATAACCAACAACTCATACAAACCTTCCTTTATCTTGAAAGTAGTCTTCCATTCATCACCTTCTCTGATGTTGATTTGATGATACCCACTTTTCAAATCAGTTTTGGTAAAATATCTTGCTCCACTCAAACAATCCATTATATCATCCATTCTTGGTATAGGAAACCTATACTTCACTGTGATTTTATTGATTTCTCTCAGATCAGTACACATTTTCCATTCTCCATTCTTCTTAGGTTCCAATACAACTGGTACTACACATGGACACAAAATTTCTCTGATTAAACCCTTGTTCAACAATTCATGAACTTGTCGGTTAAGCTCTTCATTCTCAGTTGGTGTTAATCGATGTGGTGCTTTGTTCGGAAAACTAGCTCTAGGAATTAGATCCATACAATGAATGATATCTCTCATTGGTGGAAAACCATTAGGTACAATATCTAAAATGATCTTCTTGTACTCAGTGAGTAACTTCTCAACTTCTGCAAGAATTTAATCTTCAATATTCTTACTTGATTTGTTAGGAATCAAAGCGTAATAGATATAATTTCTTTTCAAATCCTTAACAAACTATCTACCTTCCATCAAACAAACGTTCACAGATGTACATAGCTCACCAAAAAATTATTCAATCAAAGGTAAGAATATTTGTTTCTTCCCATCAACCCAAATGGAATATATATTCAATCTTCCATCATGTATAGCATGTCTATCATACTGCCAAGGTCTACCCAACAAAATATGACAATAATCCATTGGCATGATATCACACAACACCTTATCATAATACTTTCCAATTTTCAAATTCACAAAACATTGTTCAATCACCATTAATGTGTGCTCATCCTTGATCCATGAGATCTGATAGGGCTTTGGATGCTTCATTCTTTCCAACTGCAACTTTGTGACCATTTCCTCATGTTGGGACTGGAAAATGTAGTCAGGGTTTTGAAGTACCATGTTAAAATTTTGCAATATGAAGACCTATGATCATTTTGTGCCTATTTTCCCTAATGAGACTCTGAGGTCTACCATGCATGTCATGTACTCATCATCTTTGTTTTGACATTTGAAGACATCCCAGGTCATTAAATGTGAGTTTCAAGTGGTTTCGTGATGTCTTGATTTGACCACTTGTCAAAATCTGCATTTGTACCTAAGTGTCAATCTGTTGTAACAACCCTAGTTTTCCTTTGAATATCTTGCACCCAGAAATGTTTAATGACCCAAAACATTGGGGATATTTAGTATGCATATCAAAGAACCTATGTTTCAAATCCCAAGTAATTTTGATATGTTTTGACTAGGTTTCAAACCCCTCAAAGTTGGTGGTTTACTGTTGTCATGCATTGTGTAATTGATCAAAATTTTGAATACCCCTGTTTGACCAATTGTAACATTTGACCTTGTGACCTAATTAAAAAATTCCTTTTTTACTCCATTGCAAAGGTCAAATAATTCTTAATCCTCCATCTTCCGGTCACGACAAGTCCATTTGGTCAGTTTCCTAAGCCCATTCCATTTGCAGTTTCTAACAGTATGCCAACTGTCAAATGCAGATTTCTGAATGACCTACTTTGAGGTATTACAATTTTACACCCAGTTGAATGGAATGGAAAATTGAATGCTCCCCTATATTGTAAGCATGGAAATGTGCTACATTGAAGATTTTTGGGCCATGATGAATCTGTTTTCCCAGTTTGTTAATCTGATTCCATTTGCAGTTCCTAGCAATTTAATGCAGATTATTTGCACAGTATGATCGGAGGCCCTGTTCGTGAAGTTATAAATTGAATCCCATGATTTTTCACATCAGGAAAATGGTTGCCCTAAATTATAGACCAACTTTTCTCCAATTTTGTGAGGATTAAGATCCTAAGGATTTCATGTGCACGCTTTCCCACCTTTTCATTTGCAGAAATCATTATTTGTTGTTTTTTGCTTTTTCTACATTTCCAAATGGTTATAAATAAGGGTTTACCAAATATGTTCGGTTGATAGTTGGGAGTCACCTTTCTAGATTCATGCTCTCCTTGCAACATATTTCCAATACCTAGGATTTCATATCTTCAGAAGTTGACTTGATATTCTTCACAAGATATTTTCAAGTGCAGTCTATTATATTTGTGTATCATTACCACTGCAGTGTCAAAAAATAACTATGTCTAGTAAGCGATATCTTATATCTGGATTGGATTAAATTAAAGCCTCTTCACATGTATGCTTGCTAATAGATGGGTGAATAATTGTGTTAGGTTTGAGAAGAATAGAAGGGTGTGCAACTTGATTCTTGCAAAGAAACCATGAATGAATTAGATTAATGGTGTGCTTGGGATTGCATTAAGAAATGCAGACTCTATCTTTGCTTTTGGGACACACCTCTATGCAGATATTTGATAAAGGAGTTTGCGCTAATGATGGAAAAAGGCATGTTTGAGTTTTAAAGGAGAGATCTCAATACAATTGTGGAATCATCTAATATGTTGAAAACCAAAATCCACACGCTAAATGTATGGAGACAAAGACAATTTTAAAACATATGAATTGCATTTGTAGTCGAGACTAATCAGCGCAGACATCAATGGAAGGGATTTTGTTTTAAAGTTTTGTTCTTTTATTAAAGAAAATATAGATGCAAGAATCCACGTGGGGGAAGATGGAAATATTTATGGCTACACAAGCTTGAAAATTGATGTGTGGCTTAATTCCCTCTCATTTCATGCTTATGCAGAAATCCAATATGAAAACAAAATTGAGCATATCAAGAATGAGAAAAGGGCAACAGACCTGAAAGATATTTTGAAGAAAATATTTGGGTAGGGTTTGATGGATGATCAAAATGCTTTTATACAAAGCCTTTCAAGTAGTAATCACCATATTGAGAGCCTAATTCACAATTTAGGCAAGGTTACAGAAAAATGTGAGGTTCACACAGATAGCGCAAGAGATAGCATGAAAGATGGAGTGCCCAGAAAGCTACGTTGAAACCAAAGGAGTCTTGCACCAGGTTTGAAACATAAAACACATGAATTGAAAGAGGACTCCTCGCGTGATGATTGGAGGACCAAATCAACATGCATGGGAAAATAGGGAAGGTGAAATTTCTTATCTATTCAACACCACAAGAAAATTAGCAATTGGCAGATGTAAATTAAATAAGAGCCTACGCTGCCAAATAATATACTCCAGTGCATTGTTTGGAGGGGAATAAGCCTACATAATTCTTTTAATGGACCATTGGACCAGGCTACCAGCGTATGGAGGATGTAGTGTTTGGAATGAGGAAGCCCATGGAAATGAGTGCCAAAGTCTATACATTGAAGGAGGCACGTCAATTGCCGCATGTGTTGTTTTTTAGAGCATTTGCATAAATTTTGATACTCCCGATCCAATCGTGCCTCTAGAGGAAATTACTCCTACTCGTCTTGACAACAGATATTATACATAGCTTTTCAAAAGGCATGGATTATTAACATCTAATCAAACCTTAATCTCTAATTCTTCTGTTCATAATCCATGGTGAAGAGTAACGTGATGTATCCATCTAATTGGCGTAATAATTTTGGTGAATCCATGGTGAAGATGGGGAGTATTGATGTGTTGACGGGATCAGCCAGCGAAACAAGAGAGAACTGTTGCGTTGTCTTATGACAACATATTCATGTAGATATTCAGGTAGATCTTTTGTATTTAAGTTGGAAGAAGTGGCGCAAAATAGAAGATGCCAGGCATAAAAAAATGCGAAATGATATAATCCCACATGCATAAAGTGGCGGGGATTTTTAATCTTTTTATACTTTAGCGCTATGCAAATCACAGGAGATCTTGAATGGCGCCCCTGGGCAGGAGAGCTTAGTGTGCGGTGGGGCCTACATATTTTGAAGTGAAAAACATGAAAAGCTTTAAAATAGTAAAAACTTAGTCCCACATGCATAGAGAAATGGGAGGTATAAGTGTTTAAATGCAAAAAGTCTCACAAGGTAATATGAAGAAGCAAGAGGAGGCTCTGCACACGCTGGAACCTAGGATGCCTCGAAAACCATGCCCGTGCCTGGAGGATGAAGCCCAAATTTTGGTAGGACCTGCAAAATGAGTAGGCGGATGACGTGGCAGCGGAGCAAGATCAACGATCGTCGCAATGCCTGGATGATGGATTTGGTCTTCGCGGGATTGCGATAAGGTTACACATGGTGGGGCTGACAGCACATCAAATCTAGTGGCATCTAGGTGGAGATGAGGTGGCAGCTGTGTAGGAGGTCATCTAAGCTAGCACGCATCCCGAGGTGCCAAAAATGGATAGTTGTCACGAGTCCTTGAACAAAAAGTTGCATGCTAGTTACCATTGTGGGATCATGATAGTGCAACACGTGGTGGGCCTAGGATGAGGTAAAGGTGACTAAACACCTAGGTGGACTTGCAGACCAATCAAAGTCTACCACATGGCACTTTCTGAGAAAAAGATGTTAAAATATTAGCCTAACTCAATAGTTCAGACTATTGAATAAATATGCTGTTTTAAAATCAAATTTAATTCAAAATGTGCACGGGAGACAAAGCTTTGAATGATGATTTTAGGGGGCATATTTTGTCCAAAATATGGAGTATCATATACTGTTGGAATCGGTAGAACCTGAGGATTTTGATTTTTTGATCAGATTGTTGAAAAGAGAATATCAAAACAAGCAGAAACTAGAAAAGAAAGAATCAACATAAAATTATATTTCTTTGTGAAGAGGCATGGAATCAATTCTGTTAGGATGAAATTATTGCAGTTCAAGGTAGTTGCAAAAGAAGGAATCAAATTTCTGGGAAGGAAGGGGATATTTTTGATAGAGGGATGGGTGTCTATTGATGGTTTTTGTTTCCCCTTTTCTCTTATATCTTTCTTTTATTCTGATTGTAACAGGATGTTGAAATTTATGCTACTCGGTAATATTCAGGCTCTTGAGTCTTATTTCTTTGTGTTCTTTGTTTTGCAAATGTACATATCTAGATAAATTTTAATGAAGAATGATGGAATCCCTGTTCAAATATTTATCTAATGTCTTTGTATACTCAGTTTTAATTCTTTTGTATTAATGTGTAAGGCATGTTAATGCACCAGTTACAAGGTAGCTGTGGTCTTGTTTTTTGAGTTTCTTTCAAGGAGAGATTAAATCTTGAATGCAAGTTCTGAGAGTTTAGGTTCAACACATGAATTTGATGTCCAGATATTGAAATGAGAAGAATGGATTGTAAGGCATTTCATTCAGGTTCTTTGAGTTTGGATTTAGGGTTTTCCGGGAATGCATATTTGTTTGACTCTGTTGCCCAATATATAAGGCACTGGTCCTTTGCTGGTTATGTAGTTTCATCATCAAATCATTAAATTCATTTCATTTTCCCTTTCTTGTTTAAGAGCAGAAATGTGTACAAGTTGCATTCAATAGTGTAAATATGTTTGGTGATTCCTTGTAGAAGTGAATCTGATAGGTTAGCCTGCTTGAGCCTCTGGGTTCGAAGAGAAGAAGGGTGAATATCCTTGTTGTTACCTTGACCATTTCCCTGGTTCTTAGTAGATCATACAGGTGGGATCCTATATAAGATTGGTTGAGTTGAACTCCCATGTTTTATAAGTCTGAGAACTATCCACCGTTATATCTACATAATGAGGTTTAGCTAGTAAGTCATTGTATATGCAGATTTTATCATGTTTTAGGTGCACCCGCCTGAGTGTGTGGAACTGAAAGAAGAAGGAGGATCAAATCCTCATCAATTAGTATTTTCTTGCCCCTCAATTTGCAGGAATGAGCTGATTCTTGTGAGCTAGACAAAAATCCCCAGGTCTGGTTTGCATTGTCACTTTTAGAACCGAGGGATACAAGAAAAAGAGGTAAAAAAATAAATGGTGACTCTACTGGGGAGTGAGATTACAAAATCTTGTTGAGACTTTCAGAATATCTCTGGTTTAAAAGTTACAAATCAAAATATCCCAGAAATTATAATCTACTGGAGAAGAGAAGATTAAAATCTCATAGGAGCTAATCATTTGTTCAACATTTGTGAACCATCCTGTGAATCTTCTCCCACATCTTTGTGGGTGGGGATTATGAATTCTTGTGTAGCCCAGTAGGATTGGTTTACACATAAGCTTTTAGAGATTTGCAGTATATTGTTTGCAGATTTGAAACCTTGTCAGTTTGTTTTGGAAAGGAAGGAGTGTGTTTATTTCTGCTGGTGGTAAAAGAATATTTGAGCAACAACAACAAAAGTATTCTTCTTTTCATGTGGTTTTATTTCATGAGAATTAAGTGATTTAAACGTATTGCCTCTATTGAGTGTTTTTAGCACTAGGAAAGAGGTGTCTTCAAGTTAGTGAGATGTCAAAATTTTTTTCATCTAAAGTTTGAACCAATAAGCTAAGGGTTGTCCAAAATCCTTTCATACCAAGAGGTATGAGCCATTGTGTTTTGATGGCATATATGGTTTTCCCAATGTTATACCTAGTAACATTAGAGACAAATTTCCAATATTTTGTTGGAAACAACATGATTTTGCAAGTCAACATATTCAGTTGTTTGTTGATTTGATGGATGATTTTGAGATTGCACATGAAGATGTTCACATGAAATTGTTTGTTCAAACTTTAAGGGATGATGCTCGTGAGTGGTTTTCTTTTTTACTAGCATGTTTGATATCCTCTTGGAGTGAGTTGCATTCAGCCTTCATGTTGCAATTTGGTGAAAGAGTAAGTGTAGATGATGCATTTACTAAGTTGTTACAAATTAGGATTGAGAATGAAGAACTAGTTCTTAATTTTAACATTAGATTCAGAAAGGTTTTTAATGATATCCATAAAAATTGTAGACCCAATGATCAAGTGTGTGTATTTATCTACTTTGATGCATTTGATGGGGATATGAGCTATTTGTTGCAGGATAAAGAACTCAAGACTTTGCATCAAGAATTCATGTGTCATGCCCAAAATTTTGCACCCAAAAATGCAACAATTTTTTTTTAAAAAGGTGAAATAAAAGTCAAGAGGGTCTAAGGGGAATCATGACTAAGTGTCAACCTCCCTTAACCTTGGTCATCTTCTAAAGTTAAAGATGCACAAGTGACGTCTAATTAAATGTTGACTGGAAATAAATTTAGCTTATCACTCAAAAACTAAACAAGGTGAGGTTATAAGGGGTCCGCATGTCATCCCCTAATCTTATTAATAGAGTTTGATGATGTGGAGAAAGAGAGAGAGAGGCTCCCTATTCTTTGTCTCCAGGGTCACTCGTAAAACCTGGTATGTTAAAAGCTTAATGATTCTGAGTTAAATGAACCCTCTAGGGTAAGGCACTTCTATAATATTCTTTTTATAATAGTCAGTATACTAGCCACATATATTGACCACATAAAAATAATATTAAGAGTCCCTAAGTTTTATTTAAAAACTTTAAATAGGTTCTCCCCCTAAAATATTTTCCAATTAAATTATTGTTTAATTATTGGCTAGGTTAAATTTGATTTGAAAGCACATAACTCATAACTAATCGTTAGGGCTAGATAATCGGTCAAAGGAATTTGAACATATTTAAAGACGAACTTATATATATTTTCAATAGTTGAATTAAACATTTAATTTACTAACTTTTACTCTATAGATAAAATCGACTAATAAGGTTTTCTTATAGTAACTCCCTTAATGATAAGGAGTGTTTAATTATATTTTAATAATCCCCACTTAACCATACAAACTATAATTTTTATTTATCCACTACCAAATTTTTTCTTTTATTCCCTTTTGCAAAATAGGAGTTTATCCTATAGTTAGGGAGGAATTAAATTAAATTGTTTTACAATCACATAACCATTGAGGGTATTCCCTTATCCACATAACTTAAATAAATAAAAATAAAGGAACCCCTTTTTTGAAAATCAGTCACTTTTCCCTCCCCAAAAGTCAACACTCTTTTTTAAATTTTCTAACCCTAATTCAAAATTAGGGTTAGGGAAAATGAGAGGAAGACAAATTATTATTTTATATTTTTTTTTGTCATGAACATTTACTCTCCTCAAACCCTAAATTTATTTATCTCTTTTTTTTTTTTTGTAGCCATGAGATGTGCAGGTCTGCAACATCTATGGAGATTATTCCTTGAGAATAAGTATATATACCTTTATATATATATATATACACTTACATTTTATTGTAAGTATATACATATATATTAATATATATATATTTATATATTTTTATTGCATTGTTATCAAAATCATTTGCAGCTTTTAATGGCAGCATATGACAGTGGGGTGACGGTTTTAAGACATGGCGGTGGCGGCATTTTATGCCAAGGAGGGTCACAGTTTTTAAATCGGCCGCGCAAGGGTTGAATGGTGGGGGGGGGTTCGGCTTGGCTGACCTGTGGGTGGTGCCGCCCCCACAGCCCACCATAGTGGTGGCAGTGCTGCCAACTGTGGTGGCAGCTGTGGTGGC
>MU227236.1:1896750-1909295 GCA_018584345.1 Thuja plicata | reverse complement strand
TTAGCTAGTAAGTCATTGTATATGCAGATTTTATCATGTTTTAGGTGCACCCGCCTGAGTGTGTGGAACTCAAAGCAGAAGGAGGATCAAATCCTCATCAATTAGTCTTTTCTTGCCCCTCAGTTTGCAGGAATGAGCTAAATCCTCTATGCTAGACAAAAATCCCTAGGTCTGGTTTGCATTGTCGCTTTTAGAATCGAGGGATACAAGAAAAAGAGCTAACAAAATGAATGGAAACTCTACTAGGGAGTGAGATTACAAAATCTTGTTGAGACTTTCATAATATCTCTGGTTTTAAAAGTTACAAATTGAAATATCCCAAAAATTATAATCTGCTAGAGAAGTTAAGATTAAAAGCTCATAGGAGCTAATCATTTGTTCAACGTTTGTGAACCAGCTTGTGAATCTTCTCCCACATCTTTGTGGGTTGTGACTCTGAATTCTTGTGCAGCCCAGTAGCATTGGTTTACATGTAAGTTTTCAGAGATTTGCAATACATTGTTTGCAGATTTGAAACCTTGTCATTTTGTTTTGGCAAGGAAGGATAGAATATCAGATGGTTGTTTGAGTGTGTTTATTTTTGCTGGCGGTGAAAGAGTATCTAAACAACAACAACAAAATTATTATGCTTCTCATGTGTTTTTCTTTCATGAGAATTAAGTGATTTAAACGAATTGCCTCTATTGAGTGTTTTTAGCACTAGGAAAGAGGTGTGTTCAAGTTAGTGAGATGTCAAATTTTTTTTCATCTAAAGTTTGAACCAGTAAGGGTTGTCCAATATCCTTTCATACCAAGAGGTATGAGCCATTGTATTTTGATGGCATATATGGTTTTCCCAATGTTATTCCTAGTAACATTAGAGACAAATTGCTAATATTTTGTGGGAAACAACATGATTCTGCAAGTCAACATATTCGGTTGTTTGTTGATTTGATGGATGATTTTGAGATTGCACATGAAGATGTTCACATGAAATTGTTTGTTTAGACTTTAAGGGATGATGCTAGTGAGTGGTTTTCTTTTTTACCAGCATGTTTGATATCCTCTTGGAGTGAGTTGCATTCAGCCTTCTTGTTGCAATTCAGTGAAAGAGTAAGTGCACATGATGCATTTACTAAGTTGTAACAAATTAGGATTGTGAATGAAGAACTAGTTCTTAATTTTAATGTTAGATTCAGAAAGGATTTTAATGATATTCATGAAAATTATAGACCTAATGACCAAGTGTGTGTAGTTATCTACTTTGATCTATTTGATGGGGATATGAGCTATTTGTTGTGGGATAAAGAACCCAAGACTTTGCATCAAGAATTCATGGCAGATATAGAGATTGAAAATAACATGAAGTACAGACTGACAAAGAACCATTTCTCTAGAGGTGTTTTCCGGCAAGATGCATTTGAAATTGGAAGTGAATGTCATGTTGAAGTTTCAAATTCAGATCAACATGTAGTATGCCCTGCTATTGCAAATAGTGTTGTTGAAATTTCAGACTTAAGAACATGTGCTGTTGGATTTTTTTTGTAACAAAGAGTTGATTCTATTCTTTTTGAAAAGAACACATTTGTTTGTAATATTGCAGGAGTAGATGATAAAGTTGATTCACTTGATAATTCTCAAATGCAAGAAGTTTTTTCAGTTGTGGCGTCTCCTATTAATGAATTATCTTAAGTTGAGAATGTTACTAATGATGATGTTGAAGAACATGCATCTCAGTCTCATAGGAATGAAGAAGCTGAAAGTTGCGTTTCAAGTGATGAGAACAAGAGTGTTGATCCATCATGGAATGAAGGGGCATCAAATGAAAATAAAAGTGATCAATACGTACCACAGTCTAGTGATGATGATGAGGCTGAAACTTGTTATCCATGTGAAAGTGAGGACAATGAAAGTGTTTTTCCATCTTCCTATGAGTCCGATGCAATGTGGGAAGAAGAGAGCAATGATGGGAGTGAGTTTTCTCATGAAAATGAAGGTACATTTCTTTCTTCTGAATCTGAAAATGATGTTTCATCCCTGTATGGTATAAATCAGCTTGTAGTTGATAGTTTTGAAGGAAGTTCATCATTTCAATATAAGGATAAAGAAGTAGTTGAGGAATACATTTCACATAATGATGAGTTACCTAGTTGTGCAAAGTAATGCCATGAAGTTGTAAGTGATTGTAATTTTCAGCATGTATGTAATTCTAAGCATGCAAGTGATTCTAATTGTGGTATATCAACACCTAATGATAGTTTGAAGCATGACTGATGGTCTTCCCATTTCAATTATATAGATGAAGGTAATGCAAGAAATATTGATTTATATTCTGCATGCATGATTGGTGAAGTGGATGATGTGTCTTCATGTAATGGTAACTCTAATTTTTCTTTCTCATATGCTGAAAGTAAACATGATGTTGACATTGAGAGTAGTTTCAAGGTGTTTTTTAACCCGCTATATGATGAGGATGTTGATATGGATCAGCCCATCATTTCTCAAAATGTGTACAAAGGAGTTTTGCATGGAATTGTTAATCCACTTTTTGAAGAGCATGATGAAGTTTCAGATTTGGTTAGCTATGATTTTGATGATGATACAGTGTTATACTACAGTAACAAATCAGATTGCTCCTCTCCTAGTTGTGACAGTGATTATGATGAAAATGTTGCATTTGGTGATGAAAGATATGATCAAGTAATTGTTGAAAATCAGCCGACATGTGATAACAAGTTTTATGATGATTACTTTCATGTTGTTGCTAATTCAGTGTGTTAGTGTGAAGATAAAATAGATAGTTGTGGTGTAATTTCTGAGGCTGATGTTGATGACATGTGTGAATAAAAGTCTGATTACTCATTTGATTGCTGGTTGGATACACAAGGTGAGTTACAAATTCATGACACATATGACTCATTTGGTGAAGTAGAATTTGAGCACTTTATGTTTCTGATTGATAGCATGCATAAATCAGTTTATGAGGATGAATTTCAGTTTGATATTAGTATTCATGAGCATGATGATGTATATTTTCATAGTGGAAAAGATGAAGAAAGTGTTTCTATTTTTTATATGCACTATGAAAATGAAGAGAGCTATTTTGTTTTTCCAAACAAGGAGATTGAGGATGTACATGGAATTGGTGAAACTGGTATGAATGATAATTTCAGCTTACCTCAAGAAAATGTAAATGAAAATCAGGTTTATGACAGAGGAAAGTGTTAATTTCAGTTGTGAAAAGGTTTTAGGCTTTTGTAAATGTTGTATAGTTACGTTCTTTCCCTTTCAGTCATGTTGTGTGATGTGTTTGCTTTCAATAAAAGGTTCCCTGTTCTTGGAGAGAGAGAGAGTGGAGAGAAAGTCTGATTTGAAGTTTTGAATGGTATGTTGTACCAAGAGATTCCAAATTCCTCTGCATGCCCACATGGGGCACATGTCCATAGTCAGAGCCACTGTTGGGACTGAAAAATGCAGTAAGGGTTTTGAAGTACCATGTTAAAATTTTGCAATCTGAAGCCCTATGATCTTTTTGTGCCTATTTGCCCTGATGAGTTTCTAAGGTCTACCATGCATGTCAAGTACTCATCATCTTTTTTTTGACATTTGAAGACATCCTAGGTCATTAAATTTGAGTTTCAAGTGGTTTCGTGATGTCTTGATTTGAGCACTTGTCAAAATCTGCATTTGTACCCAAGTGTCAATCTGTTGTAATAGGCTTAGTTTTCCTTTGAATATCTTGCACCCAGAAATGTTTCATGACCTGCCACATTGGGGATTTTTAGTATGCATATCAAAGAATCTATGTTTCAAATCCCAAGTCATTGTGATATGTTTTGACTAGGTTTCAAACCCCTCAAAGTTGGTGGTTTACTGTTGTCATGCATTGTGTAATTGATCAAAATTATGAATACCCCTGTTTGACCAATTGTAACTTTTGACCTTGTGACCTAATTGAAAAAATTACTTTTGTACTCCATTGCAGAGGTCAAATAATTATTAATCCTCCATCTTCAGGTCACGACAAGTCCATTTGGTCAGTTTCATAAGCCTATTCCATTTGCAGTTTCTAACAGTACACCAAATTGTCAAATGCAGATTTCTGAATGACCTACTTTGAGGTCTTACAATTTTACACCCAGTTGAATGGAATGGACAATTGAATGATCCCCTATATTGTAAGCATGGAAATGTACTACCATGAAGATTTTTGGACCATGATGAATCCATTTTCCCAGTTTGTTAATCTGATTCCTTTTGTAGTTTCTAACAATTTAATGCAGATTATTCGCACAGTATGATCGGAAGCCCTGTTCGTGAAGTTATAAATTGAATTCCGTGATTCATCACATCAAGAAAATGGTTTCCCTTAATTATAGACCAATTTTTCTCCAAGTTTGTGAGGATTAAGATCCTAAGGATTTCATGTGCACACTTTCCCACCTTCTTTTCATTTGCAGAAATCATTATTTCTTGTTTTTTGCTTTTTCTGCATTTCCAAATGGTTATAAATGAGGGTTTACCAAATATGACCGGTTGATAGTTGGGATTCACCTTTCTAGATTCATGCTCTCCTTGCAACATATTTCCACTACCTAGGATTTCATATCTTCAGAAGTTGACTTGATATTCTTCACAAGATATTTTCAAGTGCACTCTGTTATATTTGTGTATCACTACCACTGCAGTGTCACAAAATAACTATGTCTAGTAAGCGATATCTTATATCTGGATTGGATTCAATTAAAGCCTCTTCACATGTATGCTTCCTAATAGATGGGTGAATCATTGTGTTAGGTTTGAGAAGCATAGAATAGTGTGCAACTTGATTCTTGCAAAGACACCATCAATGAATTAGATTAATGGTGTGCTTCGGATTGCATTAAGAAATGCGGACTCTATCTTTTTTTTTGGGACACACCCCTGTGTAGATATTTGATAAAGGAGTCTACGCTAATGATGGCAAAAGGCATGTTGGAGTTTTAAAGGAGGGATCTTAATACAATTGTGGAATCATCTAATATGTTGAAAACCAAAATCCACACGCTGAATGTATGGAGACAAAGACAATTTTGAAACATATGAATTGCATTTGCAAATGAGACTAATCAGCGCAAACATCATTGGAAGGGATTTTTTTTTAAAGTTTTGTGCTTTTATTAAAGAAAATATAGATGCAAGAATCCATGTGGGGGAAGATGGAAAGATTTATGGCTACACAGGCTTGAAAATTGATGTGTGGCTTAATTCCTTTTCATTTCATGCTTATGCAAATATCCAATATGAAAACAAAATTGAGGATATCAAGAATGAGAAAATGACAACAAACCTGAAAGATCTTTTGAAGAAAATATTTGGGTAGGGTTTGATGGATGATCACAATGCTTTTATACAAAGCCTTTCAAGTAGTAATTACCATATTGAGAGCCTAATTCACAATGTAGGCAAGGTTATAGAAACATGTGAGGTTCACACAGACAACGCAAGAGATAGCATGAAAGATGGAGTGCCCAAAAAGCTGCGTTGAAACCAAAGGAGTCTTGCGCCAGGTTTGAAATGTAAACCACATGAATTGAAAGAAGACTCCTCATGTGATGATTGGAGGACCAGATCAGAATGCATGGGAAAACAGGGAGGGTGAAATTTCTTAGCTATTCAACACCACAAGGAAATTAGCAATTGGCAGATGTAAATTAAATAAGAGCCTACGCTGTCAAATAATATACTCTAGCACATTGTTTGGAAGGGAATAAGCCTGCATAATTCTTTCAATGGAGCATTGGACTAGGCTGCCAGTGTATGGAGGATGCAGTGTTTGGAATGAGGAAGCCCATGGAAATGAACGCCAAAGTCTATACATAGCTTTTCAAAAGGCGTGGATTATTAACATCTTTTCAAAAGGCATGGACTATTAACATCTCATCAAACCTTAATCTCTGATGCTTCTTCTCGTAATCGATGGTGAAGAGTAACGTGATGTATCCATCTAATTGGTGTAACAATTTTGGTGAATCCATGGTGAAGATGGGGAGTATTGATGTGTTGACGGGATCAAGCAGCAAAATAAGAGAGAACTGCTACATTGTCTTATGACCACATATTCATGTAGATATTTGGGTATATCTTCTATTTTAAAGCTGGAAGAAGTGGCGCAAAATAGAAGATGCCAGGCATAAAAAAAGGTGAAATGCAATAATCCCACATGCATAAAGTGGCGGTGCTTTTTAATCTTTTTATACTTTAGCGCTATGCATATGATTTGAATTGAAAATTCAAGAGCTCTTGAATGGCGCCCTTGGGCTAGAGAGCTTAGTGTGCAGCAGGGCCCACATATTTTGAAGTGAAAAACATGAAAATCTTTAAAACATTAAAAAATTAGTCCCACATGCATAGCGAAATGGGAGGTATAAGTGTTTAAATGCAAAAAGTCTCACAAGGTAATATGAAGAAACAAGAGGAGGCTCTACACATGCCAGAACCTAGGATGCCTAAAAAACCATGCCCGTTCCTGGAGGACGAAGCCCAAATTTTGGTAGGACCTACAAAATGAGTAGGTAGATGACGTGGCAGTAGAGCAGGATCAACGGTCGTTGCAATGCCTGGATGATGGATCTAGTCTTCGTGGGATTGCGACAAGGTGACACATGGCAGGGTTGACAACACATGAGATCTAGTGGTGTCTAGGTGGAGATGAGGTGATAGCTGCGTAGGAGGTCATTTGAGATGGCACGCATCCCAAGGTGATGAAAATGGATAGTTGTGAATCCTTGAACAAAAAGTTGCATGCTGGTTACCATTGCAGGATCATGATAGCATGACACGTGGCGCTCAGATAGGTGGCAGGCCCAATATGAGGTACAGGTGACTAAGTGCCCAGGTGGACCTACAGGCCAATCAGAGGCTGCCATGTGGCACTTTCTGAGAAAAAGATATTAAAATATCAGCATAATTCAATAGTTTAGACTATTGAATAAATATGCAGTTTTAAAATTAAATTTAAATCAAAATGTGCATGGTAGACAAAGCTTTGAATGATGATTTCAGGGGGCATATTTTGTTCAAAATATAGAGTATCATATACTGTTGGAATCGGCAGAACCTGAGGATTTTGATTTTTTGATCAGATTGTTGAAAAGAGAATATCATAACAAGTTAAAAATAGAAAAAGAAAGAATCAACATAAAATCATATTTCTTTGTGAAGAGGCATGGAATCAATTCAGTTAGGATGAAATTATTGCAGTTCAAGGTAGTTGCAAAAGAAGGAATCAAATTTTTGGGAAGGAAGGGGATATTTTTTAAAGAAGGACAGGTGTCTATTGATGGTTTTTGATTCCCCTTTTCTCCTATATCTTTATTTTCTCTTGATTGTAACAGGATGTTGAAATTTATGCTGCTCGACAGTATTCAGGCTCTTGAGTCTTATTTCTTTGTGTTCTTTGTTTTGCAAATGTACATATCCAGATGAATTTTAATGAAGAATGATGGAATGCCTATTCAAATATCTACTTGATGTCTTTGTATACTTGGTTTTAATTCTTGTGTATTGATGTGTAAGGCATGTTAATGCACTAGTTACAAGGTAGCTATGGTCTTATTTTTTGAGTTTCTTTCAAGGAGAGATTAAATCTTGAATGCAAGTTCTGAGAGTTTAGGATCAATAGAGAAATTTGATGTCTAGATATTGAAATGAGAGGAATGGATTGTAAGGCATTTCATTTGGGTTCTTTGAGTTTGGATTTAGGGTTTTCTGGGAATGCATATTAGTTTGACTCTGTTGCCCAATAGATAAGGCACTAGTCCTTTGCTGGTTATGGAGTTTCATCATCAAATCATTAAATTCATTTCATTTTCCCTTTCCTATTTAAGAGCAGAAATGTGTACAAGTTGCATTGAATAGTGCAAATATGTTTGGTGATTCCTTGTAGAAGTGAATCTGATAGGTTAGCCTTCCGGAGCCTCCTAGTTTGAAGAGAAGAAGGGTGATTATCCTTGTTGTTACCTTGACCATTTCCCTGGTTCTTAGCAGTTCATACAGGTGGGATCCTATATAATACTGGTTGAGTTGAACTCGCATGTTTTATAAGTCTGAAAACTATCCATGGTCACATCTGCATAATGAGGTTTAGCTAGTAATTCATTGTATATGCATATTTTATCATGTTTTAGGTGCACCCGTATGAGTGTGTGGAACTCAAAGTAGAAGGAGGATCAAATCATCATCAATTAGTCTTTTCTTGACTCTCAGTTTGTAGGAATGAGCTGACTCTTGTGAGTTAGACAAAAATCCCCAGGTCTGGTTTGCATTATCACTTTTAGAACTGAGGGATACAAGAAAAATAGCTAACACCTCAGATGCCAGATTTTGGGAGCTTCCGCTATCAAAAATCACCTTCCATACTTTGTCTACAACTCTACATTTGGTCTTGAAGAAAATATCCTTGACAGGATCTTGCTTATCTTTCTCACTCCATAGTATCCTTCAGATCATGAGATTTCCTTCCTTCTCAGCTTCATTCAGTGACTCCTCTTGCACAAAATAATTTTGTCTACTACCAATATTATTGCTTACATGTGTGCACTAAAAGGATTTGTGTCCATCCTCACCACAATTGTAACAAGTTACTTGGAACCCTCTTCTTCTATAACCACCTCGGGAGTAATTGCCTCTTCCCTAGTATGTGTTCAAGCTTAGAATTGTCACCCTAAATCAGGCATTAAGGCTTCATGGCAATTATATCTGACAATGGAAACTTCCTATAGCTGTGGGTGAACTATGGATGAGGAAGAGTCTCCAGATTCTAGGCTTGCTCCTATTTAGTACGGGATATCACCTCTTGATTGAAAATTTAACTGAGAAAAGGGGAGAAAGATTTAAAATTAAACTTGCATGAAAACTAGAAAAAGGTGGTACACCAAGAAGATTCAGATCCTTTTGAAGCTTCAAACTGACATCCACTTATCATACCCTAGGGATTTCTGCACTATCATTCACTGATCAATACATAGGTTAATTAGAAGGCCACAACTAGGGTTTAACCAAAAGTAGTACTCTCACCATTAAAAACATGCATATTCTACAAAAAGGCTTATATTCTATGATATAGAATAGGAATCAATGCAATTCACTAATCCATATTTACAAAGATATTACTCTTAGATGTAGAAAATTGAAAAGGAACTTGAACAAATGATCACAATAAGATGTATGGAAGAAAGTGGGGAAACTATATTCTTCTCAAAAATCTGTATACAAATTACATGTATGAATTCCTGAGTAATGGCAAGGAATAGTGAAATCCTCTTGCACAAAACTAAAATTACAAGCATGAACTTACACTGGAATACAAAAAAAATGAACAAACAGCTATAGGAATAACGAATTCACTAAAGCTCCTCTATCCACCAAATTGACCCCCCCCAAACATAAAGCAAAAACCCTCACTAAATAGCCAACATGGCTTAGCTCAAAATAAATCTTCCCTCCAAAAAAAACCTTCCAAAAACTCTTCATAACTATAGGGTTTAATAAATTTCCCTCTAACAAAAACCTAAGTTTTAGCACCCCATATTTACATTTACTAATTACCAATATAGCAATCACATCCCTTATCTTTAATACCATATTTCAAATACATGACATTCGAATTTAGTAGTGTTTATCACCCTACTCAAAAACCCAACTACCTAACTTCAAAGGGTTTGAAACCCTTGTCAACTCAGCATCATCACCCATCTCTGATTCTACCGACACCATACCATTGTGTTCGATGTTGCTGTGGTTTGGTAACCAGCACAGTTTGTAATCGACCTGACCACCATCAGTTGGAAGGGACATTTCATTATGTCGTGGCACAAAAAGTACCAATGTGGAAATACGAAGGGAATGTCAATGCACTGGGACTGCAAATGCATTTACTCCATCTGACAGTGGATTTCAAATGAGAGTCAAATACAATGCATTTCATTCATTAGTTTCATTTGCATCTTAGGGTTTTTTGTTCTGTGGTGCCGCCATGTTGAAACTGGAAACCATGAATCTCTGCTATGTTTCCGCCTCTATTCTGTAGAGAAAATTTGAGTTTCATGAGCTTTATGAGGGAAAGAATGTCGTTTTCATGCTCATTGTAACACATGGCATACTTTGTTTGCATTATTCTTTAGTAAAGGCCGTGGTTTCTGATCTTCATTTTCTTTGAACTCGGGTTCCAACTGTAAGTTATCTTGCATTTGACTTAATGTTGGGATGTTTTGATGATATGGTATCATTATGCCAATACAAATGGTGCCGAATAGTGATTTGTAACTTGGGGTTTCTTTTCTGTTGTTTAATCATCATTGCGGGTTTTGAACTTCAGTGCATAAAGAAAAATCAGGGAGTTCTTCTCTGTTTGTGATCACCACTATACATTTGGAATTTACTACCACTGCAATCTTGGAGTGGTCTTAAACTATGATTGAGATGTCGAGCCCATGAACCTCGGCTCTAAATTGGGGACATCTCAGTCATAGTTTCAGACTTATCCCCAGTCTGTAGCGTGACAATAAAAACACCACCACTGCTCTCTTTCTCATTCAGACCCGCAAGCAACAGACCAAGCTATGATTGTTTTCTCTCGACCTCTACGTGGGTTTTCTTCAGCATTTTTTAAAAATGTAGCTTATGACTGAAAGATGCACTGTATGCATTTAGTTTTAAATCTATGACATCTTTCAGTCATAAGCTTCACATTTTTTGTGTGAGTTGCTACAGTCATGACTAGGAATATGAAGACACACACCACTTTGTACATATAGATAAGTTAGCTCCTTCTGTTGTTTATTTATCTCTTCTTACTGCATCAATATGATCTTCATTTGCTTAGTGTTTGATGCATGTCGGCGCTCTCTGCTTGATGTTGACTGTAGCTTGAAATCTTTGAACTAGTATATGTTTAGTATCAAGCCCATGAACTTCAATACTACTTGTTTTCAAACCTCACTATCATTCCCACATGCTATAATTTGCATTACTTTAAAATAGCCACATGGCTTTGGCACTTGAAGTTGTCGGTTTAATGCTTGTTTCAATTTTGGAGTGAAACACGGGATTTGTATTGTCTGAATGTTTTAATAAAAACATAATTCTTGTTGTCTTTGAATACAAAAATGTAGTAAGCACAACACATGCTTCCCTGTTTGATGACACTCCACTGTCTGAAAAAGAAACACACATAAGATATTTAAACTTCAACATTATGTTAAAAAACACTTTTAGTTTATAGTTTTACTGATAATACTGAGCATCTCTTTTAGCATGTAAACACAAATATGTTGAATATGCTGTTGTTTTTGATGTAAAAACATACTATTTTACTTTCGAAGTATACATAGGAAAGAACAAACCCATGGGGTTCGAGCACGGGCTCATGACTCCCATGGGTTTTACTTCAAAAAAGTAAACCCAATCTGCATATATAATTCTTATCAACATTACATGCCCTGTTCTGTTATCATGAATGTACATCTTTTCAAAATATCAATATGAGTTGTAAACTCTGCAAAAAGAAACTTTCTCGATAGTTTGTCTAAAACACATTATGAATTGCAATATTTCAGAGATATTAAGCATGATCTCATTTGATGAAGCTCCTGGATATCTTATGATACTCTTTTCATCATGCTTGTTCTCTGTATGTACACACCCATGCTGATTTGAGACTGTTAATTTATGTCCTAACTTGCAGTTTTCACATCTTTTGTTTCATGCTTTTACTCTGCAGATTCATTTGTTTAAAAATGACTACAATGGCATCTTCTCATTTAATAGAGTTTATGTACACTTTTTATGCATGATTTTTCAACTTTGATCTTCCAAGTGAACTTTTAACAGATATTTTGAAGCAAAAAATATGTGAAGAAGCACTTACTGTAACAACATTTTCTCATTTTCCATTATTCGCATAAAGACAGTGAACCTTCAAAGTCTTTCAATTTTGCATTTCTTTAGCTTATTTTGTTCATGTACTTTCTGTAGCATCTTTGACCCCTGCATGTGTCTGCATCTTATCCTTCTTATGTATGTGAGCAGTAACCTTCTTAGATATCAAACATCTTTTTGCATATAATGGCTTATCTGAAGTTTGAGCATGGGCTCGTGACATCCACTGCATCATTTTCTTTTGTTTCGTGCATTCAGTTATAGATACCTGTCCATTTGCGCACAAAATACCACTCAATTTATTAGGTCATCAAATCATATGCACCAATTAATAGTTGTGAGTGAATGTAAGATGACCTTCACTCATAAGTATTGGTTGGTTTGTATCATTTGTTGAACTCATAGGTTGATCTAATCATAAAAAAGGTTTCTTAGATGGTAATACTAAGTCCCTTTCATTCAGATATCTGATTATATAGAGAAGAACACAATATATCAAAGTGATCATACATAGAAAAAAGTTTCATGTTTGGAACAAGTCCCTTTAATACTATTCTTCAGATACTATGGATGAATGTTTTCTCATTACATTGATTTCATCAGATTGATATGTAGTTTTGAGAAGGATTGATTGTGTGTTGTTTATG
>MU227236.1:1862546-1883199 GCA_018584345.1 Thuja plicata | reverse complement strand
GAAGATGGACTATGAAGACCTAGGACCTGATATGCAACCAGCAATGGAGACCTAATATGCAAGCATCAAGAAACCAACCACAAGGCAATGCATGGGACCTCTACTCCATACTTTCAATTATGCCTTTCATTCTGCAATGTACTATTGTTTTGACATGAAAAGAAAGATGAAATAACATTTTTATAATACATTCAGCTTGAATGCACAATGTAATTGATCAAAATTGTAATTTAAAAATTCTGGAATGTGGTCAACTCTTAGAGTACAAAATGACAATTTTTGAAAATGAATGTAATTACAAAATGTTGATTAATAATACCTGAAGAATAATATTAATGGGATTTCTAAAATGCAATCTCTTCCTATTTATGATTACCTTGATGCATGTTGAAAATTAGGATAACAGTATGAACTTCCACCTTTCCATTCAGTCTTTCCTTTGTCTTGAGATGTGTCTGAAATTGACTTGTTTTGTTCATATTTACTATTTTCATTATGATATCTACCTCTTCCTCTAGGTAATCTATCACCTCTACCTCTTTGTCTTTGTTCATATCTCTTTTTCAATTTCTTCTCAGCTCTTAGGGAAAACTGATATGTCTCCGCAATGTTTTCCATCTTTACCAAACTGATCTCATCTTGTATAGAACTTCTCAATCCATTCAGATACCTTGCTACTCTTCCCACCTCATCTTCAACATATCCAAATCTAATGTCCAATCTATATAATTCTTTAGTATAGTCTTTTACCAATATATCTTTCTACTTACAACTTTGCATTCACCTAATTAGGTTAATCTGATAATCATAAGGTAGAAAATTGCCTTTCAATTTGTTTATCCTCTAATCGCATACCTTGATTTTTTCTTTACCTTTCTTCTTTTGATATAATTGTAGATTTTCCCACCATAAGGATGCATGACCTTTCAACTTGGTACTTGAAATCTTTACTTTCTTGTCCTCTGATACATTCTCATATTCAAAGTACTTCTCCATCTCAGTTATCCAATCTATCAAATCATCAAAATCCAATTTTCCACTATGCTCAAGAGGATTAAACTTAGGTGTGGACTTCAAACTTGTCAATTCTCATAGGAATCTTTCTTCTTCATGATCCATAATACGTGCCAGTGCAACTTCGCCTTGCACTTCCTCCAATTCATCATCACTAACATCCTCAAGATGCCTTCCTTTGTGTTGGGCTATTTCAACAACTTTTAATATTGCATCCATCTTTCTTAACATATAAGCTAGACCTAGATCTACATTTCCTCTCCCATGAACCATCTTGAATCACTCTGCAATTGTAGGTAAGATCGCAATTTGCTACCCCACAACAATATCAACCAACTAGGGTTAGGGTTTACAAGAAGGAGCCTAGATCTCACCTTCGCTATAATACCACCTGACCCAATGAGGGATAGTAAGAGGGGCCAAGGGAACTCCCAAGTACCAAAACAGCTTGCAGATACAACAATGCACAAGAAACAACACATAGAGTGAGAGAAGAAACAACTGATATATTTTATTAAGTGATCAAACTCATTGCATTCCCATGCTGTAAGGCCTTACTGGTTTCATCCATATACATTAAATGAATTAAAAAATGATCTTTAGCCATGTGAGGTCACAGACCTACATTTCAATAATGTCTCAACAGTTAATCTTCTATCTAAATCTACTATCCTCCAAATACTGCCTAAAACTAAGAACAAAGAAACAAATATATACAATATTCCACCAAAGAGGTCGGTGCTCAAATTTGTAAGAGAGACTTAGATTTAGGTCCACACAGATCCCAATGAGAGACCCCACATTAATTATGCCACAAAAATTAAATGTATGTCAGCTAGATTAGGATAAACAACTCAGGAAGAGCATCATTGAGCAATAACAATCACTTGGTAAAATGATACCTGAGCAATAGGGATGACTTGGTGAGAACATAACCAAGCAACAAAAATACCAACTCGGTGAAATCATAACCAAGAAACAAAACCCAACACACCCTGAGACCCGTCGGTAAAGAAAGATAAAAGAGTACCCAAGCAACAGGGTAATTGAACACTTCACTGAGAAGCCTCCAAACAAGCTAAAGAACAAAAGAAAACATATTTTTGGTTGAGAAGGCTTGCCAATGACCCAATATTCTCCTACATCAGGTGTTGATATTATTGTGTCCAATATTGCATTTATCATTTGGTTTTAAAGTTAAAGTTTATGGCATACAACTGATTCCCCCCTTTAGTTGTATTGGTGATCTATTTTTGCTAAAAATTGGTATCAAAGCTTCTGGTCCTTTGAGAGAAATCTTAACAGCTTTAGGTGATCTTGAAGATGGCATTCTATAGGAAATAAATTCCAAAGTTTGATCTTGAAAAATCTGACAGTTGGAAGAACAAGATGAGAACTCATCTGCTTTGTTTGGGAATTGACTACTGGATGATTACAAAGAAAGATGAGCCAGTCAAGACTAAAGATGAATTAAATAAATCTACTGATGATGAAAAGAAGTTGTTTTTTTATAACATGGTTGCAAGAGAAGCACTAATTAGTGCACTCTTTGAAGGTGAATACATAGAGGTTAAATATTTGGATTCTGCACATAAAATTTGGTCAAGATTAGAGGCACTATGTAAAGGAGATAAGTTTACTAAGAAGACAAAGTTATAGAGCTAGAAGAAAAAGATGAAAACCATGGAAATGAGAGATGATGAGAATGTTAAATCATATGTATAGAGGGTTACTAAGGTTCTAATAGGCATTAGAAACTCTGGAGGCACCAACAGTGAAGAAGAAGTGATCGCAAAGATTCTTAGATCTTTGACACATGTTTACAAAACTAAAGTACAAGTTATAGAGGAGATCATACCTTTGATGATGAAATTTAATAGAGATATTTTGATTGTGAAATTAACTACCTTTGAGGCTGTAGAGATGGTAGATTCATTACCTAAGACTGAATCAACATTCAAGGCGAGTGTGCATAATAAAAAAAAGACTTTATCAGGTCTTGCGAGCACCAGCAAAAGTAATTTGAGAGAAGAGCTTCATGAATTTGCTGATGATTGGGAAAAGATATAGGAAGAAGAAAGGAAGTTAGATTAAATTGTGGCCCTAATCACCATAAGAGATAAGAGAGGTAAGGGTAAGTTTGAAGGAAAGTTACCTCTAAAATGTTTTTCATGCAATAAGATAGGTCATTTTGCATCTAGATGTCCTACAAGAGTTCCTAAACATATAAATTTAAGCTTAATAGACTTAATTAATACAAGGATAAGGAATGTTACTATGCTAGTGAAGGTGTGGCTGATGATGATGAAGGAATTATATTTTTCCATTAGTATACACAAGGAAAAACATGATCCACACTACCGGTTTACACTACATCGACAGACAGGGCAAAACACTACCTGACGACAAGGTTACCTAATACTGCAAAGTTCAAAGCATCCCAAAAAACACTATTCAGTGTTACCCGATGAAAAAAAGGTTAATGGAACCCGAAAAGTAATAACAGTGCAACCCGATAGAACAACACAAAGAGGAACCCGATGATCAATTTAACAAAGGAATGCTGAAAAACTTTTAGTTCAACCCGATGACCAAGAGCTGACAGTCAGTTACATCCCACAAAAAGTGGATCTGACTTTCCACATCAGATAAATAATCAAAGTTGCATATATAGATTCTTTATTTTCTTTTCAATCCATTATGTGTGGAGGAAGAAATGTATTTAATATTGTTTTTATTATTTTTACTAATTTAAAACATGTAAACTATAGATCAAGGTCATGTTGTAAACCTTGGATCTAAGAGTTAACATTGTAATACATGATTCAAAGATAGGTCAAATACTTGTATAAATAGATGCTCAATATATTGTAAATATTTGTTGATCAATGAATATTGTAGCCATGGAGAGCATCTAGAGACCAAACAAGAGATTTCATGTAGAAGGAAAGAAAAGAATCAAATCAGTTTCAAGAACAAGATCACAGGCTACCAACAAGTAGAGAAAGGTATTAATCAATCACTTGAGGTGATATTATTATTATGAGAGCTTTAATGGATCTGCAATCAGTAATTATAGATTGCATACAGTCAGGTCATTCATATGTACCCATTCTAACAAGTGTAGTACACTTAAGAAATCCTTTCAAGAAATATGGACTCAACAGTCCTATTGTAAATCTCTTAACCGAGTGCACACTTAAATCAGTGTTGCTAAAGCTCTTAATAGAGTAGATCTTAACATGTCTCTACTTTAATAATCCTAACATGGTAGATTATCAGAAGTGATTAATTGTAAGCCTTTACCGGCGCCCTTCCATTCTGCAGATAGTGAAGTTTTGTGGGTGCCATCCCCACCGCAGTTTTTACTTACTAACAGGAGTTTTCTATGATATCATATCTTGTGTTATGTGTTTATTACTTTCATAAATGTTTATATGAATGTTGCAAACCATTAAAGATTATGAATTAATACTACATGCATAAGAAAGAACAATAGTAATGGTCGATAATACAGTAATGGATGATTACTAATGATGAATTGTGAAAATAGTTAAGATTTTTAGAGGTACTGATTCACCCCTCCCCTCTTAGTACTACTTCCCATTAATCCCAAAAATTGGTATTAGAGCTAAGTCTCTTCTTGGAAAAATGTAAAGGCTTAAGAGAAAAGATCATACAATGGAGAAGTACAAACTTGATAAGAATATTGAGAATAAAAAGCTTGAGATACAGATTTTCTATGAATAGTACAAAGAAGATAGAATCAAGATGAGAGAGCTACTGGATGAGAGGAAAGGTATGGCAACCTGGAGCAATGAAAAACATTATCAAGAAGAAGAAATTCAAGTTTTCTTTGAATCTTCAGGATCTAATGCAAGTAATACAACAGATACATTAGAAGAGAACATAAAATATCTGAAGGAGATCAATCAATATCTGATAGAGAAAATAAAGATGCTAAAAATTGGTCAAGAGTCCCAGATGGTAAGAATGATTGATGTGGTGAGTTCTGCTAGACAAGCTGAAATAGAAATAACACTTGCTATTAATGACAGAAGGAAGATTATAGAAAAGCTACAGGAAAAGGAGTTAGAAATTCAGAGACATGTTGAGCGTCACCATGAGATCACAAATTAGATTATTCAAATGAGTCAAGAAGAAAATAGAATGAATATAGAACTCATTAAAAGAGTGTAGGCTATCAGTGAACTAAGAGAATAAAATGAAAAACTAAAGCATGAGGTTAGAATTCAGCAACAACATAATGAAGTTATTAGAAAGGCTGAAGAGAGAAATAAAAGAATAGATGATTTTCTTGAAGGACAATGAAGAGTCAACAACAAGAATGGTTTAGGCTTTACCAAAAATGGAGATTCATCAAATCAAGCCAATCCAAAGAATGTCTATGAAAATCCAAGACCAAGAAAGCTAACATGCAAGCACTATGGAAAGCAAGGACACACATCAAATGTATGCCAAGGCAAAATTAAAGGTATTCCTGTTCAGGCTTAGAATTGTCACCCTAACTCAGGCATTAGGGCTACACGAAAAATTCATCCTAACAATGGAAACCTCCTCTAGTTGTGGGTGAACTATGGATGAGGAAGAGTCTCCAGATTCTAGGTCAGTTCCTGTTTGATATGGAATATCACCTCTTGATTTGTAACTTAATGGGAAAAGGGAAGAAGGTTTTAAAACTGAATGGGAAAACGGGGTGATACACCAAAACTTGCTTTAGATCTATCAGGATCTTCAAACTGGCATTCACGATGACAAGATCATTGAGATCCATTTATCATTCTTTATTCAACATAAAGGTTGACTAGCATTCAACTATTAGGGTTTAAACCACAAACAGTAAAACTAACAAGAAACTTACATATTCTATAAAAAGGCCTTATTTTTGACAGCATAGGAAAGGAATCTGAAAAAAATTCACTTTACCAGATCATTCAAAAATATGAAACACTTAATGCAGAAAAGAAGAATATGAATGGATTTGATACTCAGAAAAATAATGTAATCAGAAGCCTGCTCTATTATCCTTCAAAACCTGTAAAATGGTTACAAAAACATGTAAAAATGTCTATAGGAACCAATGGTTCACTAAAAGAGCTTTCTCTCTAGATTCTAAACCCCTAACTATGAAGTAAAAGGTCCACTAAATAACCCACATGGCTAATCTCGAAAATGACATCTCCCTCCAAAAATCTCCTCCAAACAGAAAGATCATCCTGATTCCTAGGCCAAAATCATGCCTAAAAGTTAGCCTCCCTAAGTCCCCCCAAAAATGGTATATCCCTAAATCTGAGGCATGATTAGTGCCTTAAAATCTAGCCCCTAAAGACTCATTTTTAAAATGGGATAACCTATGTTGGCATTTTAAAAGATTTACGTCCTTTTTACATAATTACCAACTTTGTATCAAAGAATATATTAAAATATTTAAAATATATCAAATAATATATTTAAAATATCTAAATTATATTCTAAAAACAACATAAGATGCCAAACCCAACCATAAAATTATCCAACTTAAGTTTAAACTATTTGAGAAATTCAAACTTAGGTCAACATGACCATTCGAGTGTAAATCCTAACTCGTGTTAAACATTTCTTTTAAGGCATGTATGGGTTGGCAACTCCAAATTCGATGCACAGGGTGGAAGTACACTATAAAATTGAATGGCATTTATTATCTTTACTATCGCTAGACTTCAACTCTCATTTCATCTTGAAATTTGTTTTCAATCTTTGCATTCGAATGAGGGAAAGCTGAATGAAACCCTAGCTCGTGGTCGCCAGGATTCCTTTTTCTTTCTCTGTGCTTGAACTCGAACTGGAGATCACTGACTATCATCTCACTTGTAGTATTTTCTTGGAACTATGAACTCGGCTCTGGCTGTAGCTATTGTGACCAGGCTAGCTGATGAATTCATGGACTATATGACACAAGCTTGGATAGGCTCTTTCATTTTGAGAAGCTACAACTGTGACTTCATTATTTGCTGTTGAATGTTGGCATTTTTGAACTTGAACTAATATTGTTTGATGATTGTGAAGTGGGTCTTCTCACCATTAAGAGCTCGGGCTCCATTTGTTTGTTCTCAAAAGCCTCACTTCTTCCATGCACTTCTCTGTTGAACTGCGGCTTCAACTATAGATACCCATGCATATCACTTTTGCATGACATAGAAGTATTAGAACTTGGGTTTTCTTTAGAACTTGTAGCTTGACTCCATGTCTGAGAGTTCAGGCTCTCTGCTCTTTCTACACCGTGGCTGCACTTTGGGTTGTAACTGTTTGAAGGCTTGGTTTCTTTTGCTTGAGCTCAGGATGCATCTTGAAAGGTTTGGCTTTTTATTGGTGGTTCACGACTGGCAGTGAACTTAACTTCAAAACCTCACAGCTATATGAAGATAAGTAACACATTTTCTCCTAAAACTTGTCCATTTTGAATAAAAGCTTTTCATTACATACATTGTGGAGATGATCTCCAGATCCTTTTTTTTTTTATCATATTTGAAATTTTCCTTTGCTTATACTTATCTCTGCTTGGCCCTCATAACAACTCCCATCTAGACTTACAGATAAGTGGCCCTTTTCTTTTATTCACTCTATCTTTTGACTGGAATTTAATAGTTTACTTTGAACACGTTGTTGCAAATGATTTTCTGAAGCTATCTGCATCTATTTAATGAAACCAATTGCAAGAAATTTTTGTTGAAATTGAGAAGTGAACTCCATCTTTTGTCTGTAGCTTACAACCAGTTGATATTGCTGCTATAGAAATCTGTATGTTAGTCTTTTGCACACTATATTTGGATGAATGACAACAAAAACTGAAACACCCACGTGGATTTTTCTGTACATCTGGAAGTGAACACAAAACATCTGCAAGCTGTCATTTTGTTGTTAATAAATGAGCTCCATTCTATCTTTTGTCAATTCCATTTCAATATCTGCCTGCACTGTACTCTCCAAATTTATTCAGTCATAAATACTAAAATAATAAAAAAACTATAATCATGGGTAAATATATCACTGTTATTTCAGCATACTAGAATAGCATTGCTTGTTAAATAACCTACATAAACATTTCTTAAAATTCTTTTTAGACACATGGATACTGTACTTGTTCCACTCTCATGGATATATGCATAAAATTAACTCATGCTTGACAGTATATGCACATTGTCTTTTCATTGTTTTCAGAAGTTTATATTTCTGCATTGTTTTCCTTATCATTTCCAAAGGCATCATGTGTTGTGACAGCACTATAAACACCTTCTTATGAACTGTATTCTCCCCTGTATATGCATATTTTCTTTTCTGCAAAAAAAAAGTAGATCATAGTGACATGTATCTTATATACTTTACACAGCACCATCATTTGATTTTACATATATATGCACTTTTAAAACTGCATCTTCATATGCATAATCCAGTCTTTGAAAGCTTGAATCTTGCTCATTTATTCTCTGTTATGCATATTTTATAACAACATTTGATAATACTGTTCTTACTCTTCTGGCCTTCAACTATTAGCATCCATAGTGTCAAAACCTATAACAATATGCATGCACCCTATAGCAACTTGTTATGTACTGCATATATGCACAACTCACATTGATACACTATAGTTCAATCATTTTCTTGCACATTAATGTTGAAATCTTCCTTTGAACATTTCTTTAATAATGCATATTTGTGAAGTTCAAGCACGGGCTTGTGACACTCACTACATCTTTCAAATATAGCACAGGACTTCATAAAGATATGTTTATTTGATCTTATTATTCTATCAATGCAAATGCATATCTTTCTATCACATTGATGTCATAAGTAAATATGAAGTTCAAGGAGTTTGACTGATGTATGGTGTTTTTTTTTTAGGCATTTATGTATTGCTTAGATCCAATTGGATCTAACATCTTTTCCACCATGATGCTGCAGGAAACAGGAACAATAGAAGACCTAGGATGCAAGACAATCAGAGACATGACCAAGACAGCCAAGACATGAAGGCTTCATATGATGCAGATGAACAACTCCAAAGACTAGAAGACCTCTTAAAGGAAATATATAGACCCCTAGATTTCATCATGCTTCCTTCTTACTTTCTTTTTTTCATATGTCCTCTAAGTTTCAGTATGCAAGATGTGACCTTGAAGGAACACTTGTCTAATACATTCAGTATGAATGCACAATGCAATGATTGTTTATGAATATAAAAGTGTGAATTTGATAAAAAATTAGAGTACAAATAAATCTGATAATATGAATGTAATATTAATGTATTCATTTGTATTGGCTGAACAGTAATGTTAAAGGGATGTATCTTTATGCAAATTTTAATTTTTCTGATTATTATCCCGCATGTAAAAATTTGGGTAACAATTCCTAAATCTACATCTTCATTCATAAGATTCTGTTATAAATGTAACAAGAAAGGACATAAAGCATATGAATGTAAGTCTAAGATGGAACAACCAAAGAAGGAAACCTACATGGAAAAATACTGTCCTACATGCAAGATGAATGGGCACACAAGTCTTGAATGCTAGAAAAAGAAAAGGCAAGCATGGAAGCCAAAAGGTCAAGAAACTCCCTATCAACCGAAGAGAATAGATAATCAATATGTATGGGAGTAGAATACATGGACAAACTATACAACATGTGGTAGATATGGTCACATTGCTGCAAAATGCATGAGGGGATGGACCAAAAGGTCTAGAGGCTGGTCAAACCCCGAAATGACATGCTTACACTGTCACAAAGTTGGTCATCTCAAAAAGGATTGCAAAGACTGAATGACAGAGACAAGCACATATCCCAATGGAAACACCATTGAAGATATCCAGAGGGCTAGAGACAAAATGTGAAGAAAATCTTCAAGCAATGATGAAGCTGGACCAAGCAATGCAAATGGTGACACCCCATCCAATGGATCTGGTGACATCACCACCCCCACTTGAGCTAAACAAGTAAGTATGGAATTGCACTACACCAAGTCATATTTTGCATCAGTTCCATTATATAAATTGATAGATAGTTAAAATCTGCATAATAAAGATGCATATTATGTTACTTGTTTCAATTCTGAGAAAGCAACCCCGTCAGTATACACATACCAAAAATCATCGATGAATATAATGGATAAACTATTTTACACTTACCAGAATTTGTTGGTAAACAAATAAAATGGTTAAGTTACCAATATAACCCGTCACCCATCAGCAAGGAAGAAAAATGACAAAGTTGTCATGACTGAATGTCGATATTCGTCGGTAAAAGAAATTTTTTTAATAGCTATCCCAAGCACCATGTCAACACCGACGATGATTTTGAAAGTCTTCCCGATGAACTCCATCTTCATGTCTTGACAAATCATTGAGAATTTATGACAAGACTAAGGGCAAAAAGTCTATAAATAGATGATGGGACAACTTCATTTTGCACCCGCAATTTGAAGAGAAAGCATAGCAAAAAAAAGAGCGATTTAAGAGTAGGAAGAAGAGCATCCTTGAATCGATCCAAGCACATAGAAAATAGAACATTTATCATTATCATGAATCAAAGTAAGTACCAAGGGAACCAAAATATCTTTGTAGTTATTTTTTAAGAAATCCCTAAATTTCAAGAAAGCCCTAGAAACTTGAAAAATGATGGCAACCACGTTGAGAACCATAAAGATTAAGAGTGATAAGAAAAATGTGGTTAGGTTAATCAAGAATAGCACCTGTGTAGAGCCCAAATATAAGATATGCCTGAAGATTCATTGCAACCTAATGAAACCAACACGTTCTCTAAAATTCCACCTAGGGTTTTTCTCACAGAAAACATTAGGTCTTATATTCACTACAAGATCGCCAAAATAGGAGATCTAGAGATGGATGAAGCTTATAAGAAGCTTTGTGATTCATAAGGAAACCTAAAAGAAGAGAAAACACACTTACAGGTTAAAGGAATAACCTATACCCTATATTTCCCTAGGGACTTCAAGACTGACTAGATTAGGTTGGTACTTAGTAGATTGCATGACCAAAAGTTATTGTTGGATCAACCCAAACAAATCACCAAGGATGCCCTTCACGCTGTCACTGGTTATCCAATAATGGACAAGCCTAAGGCTCACAAGAATCCCTCCAGGCCAGAAGTCACAAAACTCACAAAATCTGAATGGGACAATAGAGGTCTGAAAGTAAACACCATCACTGACGAGGAACTGAGGTTTGGTGCATGTGTGATTGGTTATAAAATCTTTCAAGCAAGTAGGTTGAACAAAATATCTGCAAAATCAGTAAGTATAACTTACAAGATAGTAACAAAGGGGATACAGATGGATCTATGTGAGATCCTATTGAAACAACTTGATGAGAATATGAACACAATAAGGTCTATAAAGACCAACACATGTAAGTTCAGCTCACTTATCATGCGTATCTTTTTCTAAATTCAAGAATACTTTCCTTCAGTGGGAAAAGTGAAATGGGACACTACAAAACCGATAAGATTATAGATTAGTGAATTAATTAAGTCACTAGGAGATAATTTTGAATCTTTTATGACTGCGTACTTCCTTGAATTCAAGGAAAATATGATGTAAAGGACAAGGATCCCTGAACAACTTGTTGAAAAACATAGAGATGAAATATATTTTATGGTGGACACAGATTTCACCCACATCAAACTAGTTGTACCAAGAATAGATTGGTTAGCACCACTAGATTATGAAATCAACATAGACAAGGCTACAAATGCAATTGATGCATTGATCAGTGAGCCTATTGACAACAAATAACCAAGGTTTGGAACCTATGAAGAGGCCAGATCAAAGATAAAAAGAGGCCTATAAATAAAGAAAATTGTTAATAAAAATGATAAGATGGTTAAAAATCTCAAAAGATTCTATTGGTTACTAAGGAGGAACAAGAACAACCAGAGGAAACTGATGAACAGGGCACCATCAGTGAAGGACATGATGAACATAAATCAGATTCTGAGGAGACTGAATATGATACACCTCCACCACCTACAAAGAAGCAAAGGACAAGGAGTCAAACTGCTAAAACCAACACCACACCTCCCAAGAAAGGTCAAGTAAGGACCTATAAGAGGAAGCAACCGACAATAAAGAAAACAAAGTAGAAAACTATGAAGGTAACACCCCAAAAGAGGAGAAAAAGAATGGTCAGAACTAAGGCTGACATATAGGACTCTAAAGAAGAAGAGCTTGATGTAGTAAAGAAGAATTACATGAATCAAACAATTGATGAGGCTATTGAATCTATTGCTGCATCTAGCACAATGCATGACAAGAGATTCAGACAATGGGATACACTCAAACCAGAGGACCAAAATAAGATACAAGATGCCATAATAAGGGAAATGGTCAAGTACAAATATGTACTAGCTGAGTTCATCACCCAAATACCTAAAGAGTTGGGTAATAGAATATCCCAACAGGGGTCATATGCTCTATAGACTGAGAGAGAAGCAAGGGAGAGGGTACATGTCAAAATAATGCCTCCCAAATCTAAGATTGAAGAAATCAAAGAGATTATGAAGAAGCGCTTAGGCAAGTTTGTAGCCAAGATAAGGGCTTACAAAGTACTTGAAGATCAGTTTACAGAGCTAGAAAATATGAGCGAAACAAAATAGAGACATCTATTAGATGTTCTAGCAGAGTTAACAAGTCGTGAGGAACAGTTACTTCTCATGGACACACCTCATAGAGAGGAAGCAAAGGAAAAGGAAAGTCCTCAACACATTACTTTGGACAATGTTGAAGAAATGGAGCCAATTGATTTGGACAAAGTCATGGATGATCTTGACATTCAAGACATCACAAATTATGACTCTGATAAAGATCCATAGAAGAAAGATGATGTGATATTCATTACACTTAAGGATTGGGGAAAACAACAAGATTTGAAGACATCAAATGATAAAAATATGAATGTTGCTGATAAGACATTGCAAGACACTTCAGTCATGGACTTAACAAAACTAGACCCTGTAGAGAAGATACAAAAAGATGAGGATTTCACTGCTCTAAAAGATGAAACCAAAGAGCAGGACACCACTCTAGATATAACCTAAGCTACAACTCAAAGCAATATGAATGTATTAATGAAGGAAATAAATATACTAGAGGGTAATGATGCATCTACTATAGAGGACACAAGAACACTCGAAGACAAGGGTATGCTGAAGTAAAAGACACCATAGATAATACAAAGGATACAACTGAAAAACAAGATGAAACCAACGATCAGAAAGATAAACCTACTGATCAAAATAAAGAAGAAACACAATAGGTAGAAGAGGACAAGTAGACAGATAAGAGTGAAGAAGAAAAGAATGATGAGCTAGAGAAGAAAACAAAAGAAAAATCTGCAGAGACACCCAAGGTTGATGGAGAGACATCTTCACCAAACTGATAGGTACACTTTGAGCAGAAAACACAAGAGGCATCATCAAAAAAGCCTTCACCAAGCACTTCAAAGAGAACAAATGAAATAGGAATGGTAGTTCATACATCTACGCCCCCACAAGTCTCAAAGAAGAAGAAGGGAAAGCATAAGAATCCAGTAACTCTGGATGAAATAATTGAGATACCAGTTTGTGATCCAAGAACATTGGATCTAGCTGAATTGACCAAATATGCACGACTTTGTGAGAGAAAATAAATTCAAGAAAAACTAAGGAAAGACACTAAGGAGGCAAAGGTACTGGAAGAGGAATACTTCAGCAAATAGTAGTGGATGTAGATATTGATCAAACATCCCTAATGATTGATCAATTGGTGGTACTCACAGATATAATAACATCTCAGAACGTAGATGTTGAGAAGGTCATAGAAGAGAGACTTGAACAGAAGTATGAGTTAAAGCTAGATGAAAAGATAAGCCAGGAAGTGGCATTGAAAAAGGTAAAGCTTTCTGAATTGGTGAGCACAATTGATCCAATCATCTCATAAGCTATTACTTTGATACATAAATTGTGCACACTTGATCAAATCACACAGGAGTATACCGACAAGATAGGACAAATAGATGTTGCTCTTATGACTACTACAAAAACATGTGACAGAGGCAAAAACACTAGTTGCCACCCCAAAAATGTCTATTCTAGACAACATTTATGATATGCATGCAAGACTAGAGCTAGAGTACATGGCACTAGAACTCCTACAAGAAAAATGGGAGAAATTTCTCGAAGATATCAAGACAACCCATTCCCATATTCTTGACACATTGTAAGTTACACATTTTTTTCAACATTTTTGACATCTTATGAGTTGTAAATTTTTGTCATGAGTATCAAATAAAGGGGGAAATGATATGTATAGTCTAGTTAGTATATAAAGGGGAAAATGAAAAGATGAAACGATGTATAGTCAAACATTTGAAAGAGAAAAGAACAGGGAATGTATAGTATAGAGGCAAGTATACATATGTACATATATACTTATACTATACTGATGCATACAGTTAGGGGGAGTCATATAATGACAAGGATATAAACATGGTGTACATACTAAATACTTTAGTATTATGCACATATCAGTTTTTGATACTAATTTCAAAGGAGGAGATTGAAGGCATTATATTTTTCCATTAGTATACACAAGGAAAAACATGATCCACACCATTGATTTACACTACACCAAAAGATAGGGCACAACACTACCCGACGACAAGGTTACCTGATACTGCAAAGTTCAAAGCATCCCGACAAGCACTATTCAATGTTACCCGATGAAAAAAAGGTTAATGGAACCCGACAAGAAACAACAGTGCAACCCGATGGAACAACATAGAGAGGAACCTGAAAGATGAAGGGAACCTGATGATCAGTTCAACAAAGGAATGCTGACAGACTTTCAGTTCAACCTAACGACCAAGAACTGACAGTCAGTTACATCCTGCAAAAAGTGGATCTAACTTTCCACGTCAGATAAATCACTGAAGTTGTATATATAGCTTCTTGATTTTCTTTTAAATCCATTATGCACGGAGGAAGAAATGTATTTAATATTGTTTTAATTAGTTTTACTGATTTGAAAAATGAAAACTATAGATCAAGGTCAAGTTGTAAACCTTGGATCTAAGAGTTAACATTGTAATGCGTGATTCAAAGATAGGTCAAATAATTGTATAAATAGATGCTCAATCTATTGTAAACAGTTATTGTTCAATGAAGATTGTAGCCACGGAGAGCATCTAGAGACCAGACAAGAGATTTCATGCAGAAGGATAGAAAAGAATCAAATCAGTTTCAAGAACAAGATCACAGGCTACTGACAAGCAGAGAAAGGTATTAATCAGTCACTTGAGGTGATATTGTTATTATGAGAGCTTTAATGGATCTATAATCAGAAATTATAGATTGCATATAGTCAGGTCATTCATATGTACTCATTCTAACAAGTGTAGTACACTTAAGAAATCCTTTCAAGAAAGGTGGACTCAACAGTCCTATTGTAAATCTCTTAACCGAGTGCACACTTAAATCAGTGTTGCTAAAGCTCTTAATAGAGTAGATCTTAACAGGTCTCCACTTTAATACTCCTAATAGGGTAGATCATAAGAAGTGATCAATTGTAAGCCTTTACCGACTCCCTTCCATTCTGCAGATAGTGAATTTTTTTGGGTGCCATCCCCACCGCAATTTTTACTTCCTAACAGGAGTTTTCTGCGATATCATATCTTGTGTTATGTGTTTATTACTTTCATAAATGTTTCTATGAATGTTGCAAACTATTAAAGATTATGAATTAATACTACATGCATAAGAAAGAACAACAGTAATGGTTGATAATACAGTAATGGATGATTACTAATGATGAATTGTGAAAAGAGTTAAAAGTTTTAGAGGTACTGATTCACCCCTCCCCTCTTAGTACTACTTCCCATTAATCCCAACAGATGATGTTATGGATTATGATGAAATTAAATTTTTTTCTATTAAAGATGATGAACCTATTGATGAAGAGAATTTCATAGTTTCACATGTTGAAAATAAATTTGAATGGATCATAGATACTGGTTGTTCACATCATATGACTGGTGATAGAAACAATTCTGTTCAACTAACTAAATATGATGGTGGTGTAGTCAGATTTGGTGACAATACTCCTAAGTTTATTATTGGAGTTGGATTGAATTCTCTTGATGGTAAAAATAATACTGATTATGTATTGCTTTTTGATGGAATTAAGCATAACTTGTTGAGTGTTGGACAACTTTTAGACAAGGGTTATCATTTAAAGTTTAATGATGGAAAATTTTCTATTAGAAGCCAAACATGAGATTTGATCGCATCTGGTACTAATTCAAGAGGTAATGTATTTGAGTTGAATACTATAGAAGTTTCTTGTTTTGTTTCAAAGGTTGATGATAGTTGGTTATGGCATTGAAGATTCTGTCATATAAATTTAGATAAAATTGTGAAAGAAAGTATGAAAAATATTTTTATAGATCTACCAAAGATTGTAAAACCTTCTAATACTATGTGTAGATAATGTGTGATGGAAAAACAAACTAGAAGAAATTTTAAAAGAAAATCTTACTCAACAAAAGGGAAGTTGGATGTGGTGCATACAAATTTGTGTGGTCCTACAAGAGAAAGATATTACTATGGTGAAAGGTATTTCATACTTTTCCTGATAAATTTTCAAGGATGATGTGGGTTGCATTTCTTAGAGAGAAATCTTAGGATTTTGATAAATTCAAGATTTTCAAAGAAAAAGTTGAGAATGAATCAGGTTTGAAGATAAAATGTTTAAGGCTAGATAGAGGTGGAGATTTTACTTCAGATATGTTTAATGCCTACTACAAAGAACATGGAATATAAAGACAAACATCTTCTCCAAGGACACCACAATAGAATGAGATTGTAGAGCAAAGAAATAAAACTATATTAGATTCTGCCAAAACCAAGTATCTTAAGGAAATGTTGAAAATATTTGGAATGGAAGAGTGTAAACCTGTTGGAACACCTAGGTTTACTAGTTACAAAATTACTACTATTGATGAATCTTAGAGTTTTATTTAGACCAAGTACAAATCCATGATTGGAGGCTTACAATATCTAACTCACACTAGACCTGATATTGCTATTGCAGTTGGAATTATGGAAAGATATCAAGAAGATCCTAAACAGACTCATCTTGCTGCGCTAAAGAGAACATTTAGATATCTGAAAGGAATAGTGGAATATGGCTTATGGTATGAAAAATATGATGATTTTTTTTTACATGCTTATACTGATGTTGACTGGGCAGGAAGTGTTGATGAAAAAAATAGTACAAGTGGTGGTGCATTTTTCTTAGGAAAAGGTTGGTTTCCTGGTTAAGTAAGAAGAAGGATTTTATAGTTCAGTCTACTACTAAATCAGAGTATGTTTTTGCTGCTATAAATTTCACACAGATTTTCTGGATGAAGTAGATGTTGAAGGACATTGGGATAAATTTTGAAGAGCCAGTGGTTATCCATTGTGATAACACTAGCATAGTGAATATGTCAAAGAATCCAATTATGCATTCAAAGACTAAACATATTTCAATTAAGTATCATTTCTTGAGAGACAAGGTTGCAAAGAAGGAAATTAGATTAGAGTATATCAATACAAAGGAAAAAATAACATATATATTTACAAAACATTTTCCAAAGGATGCCTTTGAGTATCTCAGAGGTATTCTTGGGGTGAGAGCCCCTCCTTGTGAGAACTAATTGATGTAGGAATGCATCTATCCAAAGGATTTTAGAGTTATATAATTTCTTGGACTTGATGTATGGATCTAGTCCTCAAGGGGAGTGATCGTGTAATGTCCACACCAGGGAACCCATAAGGATTAGGTATGAAGTACAAAGATAGAAACTAATTTAAAAAAAAAAAACATACTAAGAACTATTTCAGCAATTATGAATATGACCACGTCGTTAAAGGTTCCCCATATTGATTTTCATGAATATTAAAACTACTGATTCTATTAACTACCTTAATGAATTCATTTACTTTTCTAATTTGCATCGTACTTAGATTTTAGAAAGGAGACATAAATAAATAACATGATACTCAGAAACACATTTACCCTTTCCTTTAATTTCTTTTCCAATTAACCTTTCCTACACATAATTCACTTGTATTTCCAAAACATAAATAACTCTTACTTTTAGTTTTCATTTCAAGATTCAAGAGAGAAAGGATATATATAAGATACACAATCATATTCCTTTATTACAAATTTCTTATTTCCAAATAAACATTCCCCTTGATGTCCCTAAAGCTACCCTTCCCAAATTACATTGTTTGTTTTTCTTTAATCTTCAATACAATTACATCAAATTGACCAAGGGCTTACAATAGATTTCTACATCTTGATTTACAATAGATAGGAGTACAAGAAACTTTTAAAGGAAATATTCATCACTAAATAAATCTGAATCCAAGCCAAGGCATGAACCACGAACAGTACCTCGGAGAGATTTTCCACCCAACCATGTGAAACTTGTGAAGTCTCATCCCCCATGCTAGGAGATAGAACCAAAGTACTCTCAAGGCCTAAGGAAATCAAAGGAAAGAGAACCATGCACTCAAATACCAAAAGAGAAGAAAAAAACACAATCAACAAAGCACCACCATACTATGCACCAAAGGTTTACGTTCTAGAATACCGCCTAGGTGAGTGTCATCACACAGCCTGTGCATTGGGATCCTCCCTGGCAACCTTGTAACACTAGTCCCCTCTCAAATTTTAAGGATCTACCCTAGCAGTTACCCATGGTACTGGTAATATAATAGGTCTATGTGGACTTAACCATTAACTATATATGTTTCATTATCTTTTGATACCCCCCTCCCAAGTTAATTTTATGTTATCACTTGTTTACAAACTCACCCATAGGATTCCCCAACAACCACTTTGGGTTCTGACACCTATGGTGAGCCACTCACCTAGGGTATCTAGTTCCCTATCCAAAAACATACCAAAAGAAAAGAAAACATTTCAAATGCTTCGATTCATATGTAAAAGAAACTCCCCTATGTACTCAGACCCTCAGGATGAGTCCTAATCCTTAATCGTGAGAAATATAAGGAAGATAACAAGGATGCCATACACAAGACATACTAAGAACAACTTATTGTTCTTCCTTATGAAATATATTGAACATTCAAATAGGAGAAAGGAAGTAGACAAAGGACAAGATCAAACTGGAAGATGCAGACCAAAATAATAGAACAAAACAATTGACAAAAAATTTCCAAAATCTATATAATCATAAGGTGAAAAGAACCATTTGTAGAAATTCTCCAAACATCCTAAAAAAACATACCTAAAATGCCTCAAATTCCCTGAAACCTAAATACACAAAGGAAAGCATACTATACAGCCGCAAATAAACCATAACCTTCCCAGAGAGAGTTAAAGGAATTTATATCATCATCTAACATCATTCTTCCTGAATAAATCAACACATTATTCCCCATCTTTCAGAAAATTCCCACCACATAAACTTTTAGGAAATGAATATTAAATATGATTAAACACACACACACACACACACATACTAAAACACATAAGGAGTATTTCTATACGGTTCCAGACCCTGCATGGGGTCTTGCAGAGAAATGTTTCCAAAGTAGAGAAACCTCTGGTTCCCGTATGGACCAACACCTCCTTCCAAATTCTTGATGGTTTCTTTCCTTTCGGGTAAAATTTCTGAGTTTTTTAATTTTTTCCTGAGATAAACTACTCCTTCCTCAAAAACAAATCCTAACTCCAACTATATCATACTTCTGAAATTTTCTTCTCTGAAATGATTATCCAATTTTCTCCTCTAAAAATTCCCAAACCTCACACCTCCAAATAATAAAAGACAACCATATAGTTGGAGGAGTTGCTTTATGGGAAGCAATGGCTCTAACTACTATAGTTAGTTCAAAAATATTAAAACAATTCCCAAAAGCATTAACTAAAGGTTTTTTTAATATTTATTTACTTATTTAACTCACCAAGACCATAAAAAAACAAAGGTGAAAAGAATCCTCAAGGAATTCACATAGCCCAATGGGAACTAACTAGCCTAACTCGTAGGAGGTCTCAGGTTCAAAACTCCTAGGTAAGCTAGTTTTACTTATTGAGTGATTATTACTCTAAAATATTTTATTTTGAAATTACATCATTAATTTAACAAGCATAAAGATACATCCATACATAAAAACACATTTCTATATAAATATATATTTATACATATGTATGTAGGTATATATGTGCGCACACACACACACACACACACACACACACACACACACACACACACACACACACACACACACACACACACACACACACACACACACACACACACACATATCTCTGTGTGTGTGTGTGTGTATACCAATAAAGAATCAAATGCATATTTCAAAAGATAAAGAAGCATCATTCTTTAATATAAATATAAATAATGAAATAGAGAAAACATACACTAAAGCATAAATCACCGAATCAAAAAATCATAAAACTCCTTAACCCCCCCCCCAACTGAGGTGACTTCCTAAATAGGAACCTAAGTCAACAAGGTTTCCTTGAGAGTTCCTCTTGGAAATATCTCCACACAAAAAA
>MU227236.1:1838121-1862496 GCA_018584345.1 Thuja plicata | reverse complement strand
GGTGAAGTCGATGCCTGGTACTTGCATCCTGCATCACCAAGTCGAGAGAAACATTTGTATATATATATATATATATATATATATATATAAGTGGTGTCAAACAAGGAGGGAGAGTGAAACATCGTGTAGATCTCCTATAGAAGTGACTATGACAACCTCTCCTCATCCTAAAAACACATGTCAGATAGCATTAATATCAAGCATAATTGGATTGGTATGGATAGATCCAAAAATAATCATTACTCATAATGTAAATCAAGAAATGAATCATCTTTATCACCAATACAATCAAATATATGAACAAAATGTCATGAATAAATTTTTTACATCATTTTCTATCTTCCATAAAACAGTTTAGTTATCCAAACATATACTCATAATGTCTCATCAACTAATCAAAATAAACAAAACATAGAGTCCGTAATGCTCCATATAGAAATCCCGCTTGTGCAAAATATTAAGATACTAGGGTGGGCATTACATATCGCAGGAACATAGTAGAACACATTTTGGTGTTTGAGCACCTAGTTCTTGCAGGAATGAAGATTTGAAAAAGCTAAACCTTGCAAAGGAAAGATTGTCAGAGATAGAGTTATGTCACCCTTTTTCATTGATGTCAAATGGGGTGAGATTTAGTGAAGAGAGTCAGTGGAAAATCCCTACTACTTTAGGGAGAGCTGTGAAGAGGATATTGAGAAGATTGTATTGAGAGTGGTACAATTGGATTGATGGATTTTATCACGTGTTTCCATCAATGACAAAGGGGGGATTTTTGGAATTAGATTCTGTTGGGTTTTTTGGCATTCATTTTTTTTCATTGATGTCAACATATGTTCAGTTGAAGTCTCAGTCAGACTAGTTGTCTCAGACATAGGAAAGACTGAGTCATGTACAGACATTGTATACACTATCAAAGGATGTGAGAATAGATATGTATTAAGGGATAAGCTAGGATCTTATATCTAAGGTCACTTTATTTTATGTTTTGATTTGTTTGAGTTACAACAGTTTTGGTGAAGACTGTTTACAGAATAGTGACAGAGAATTGTGATAGTGTTAGTCTCTGAGTTTTGTGGATAACTTGTGTGCGAGAACATTTTAGGATATGGAATCTTGGGGAATTTCAGGAGAAATGTTGAGAAATTTTTTTTTATGATTCTTGGGTTACAAGACTCTTGGTGACATCAGTTTTGGTGTGTGTTCTGGAGAAGAACTATTTGGGCCTGACTTCATAGATGTAGCGTGTTTTATGGATGGTGAGCATGAATTACATAGCTTGGATTATATTTGATGATTTTTAATTGATGTTTAATTTTTCAAGGTACCATGTGTATCTTATAAAGGAGTTATGTTTAATTTTTTGTGCATTGGGAAAGTCTTAATTGGATGACCTAATTTCTTATTGTAAACTTGTATAAAGAAGAGTTGTTTTCTTGGTTAGGAAAGTGGAAAAGGAAATGTAGAAGATGTGAGATTGTATTTGGGAAGTCTGATACATGTAGAGCATATATAGTGATTGATGAAATTTATTGGAAATTTTTAAGAAAAGTTGTTGCTATCAGTCAGTTTGTTAGATATTATATCTTTGTATATTTGTATCTCAGACAGTGAGTCCTGAAGGTGGATTTAACCTTCTTTAGGTAGTGAGCCTAGGCAGTGAGATTGTTGTTTCTCTTGAATCCTAACAAGGTTTGTCCTTTAAAAGGGACTATGTACTGTATGTTATAATCATCTCCTACTAGGGAAAAATCTCCTAACATGGATACTATACTTTCAGTGCATTATTTGTGGGTGCCAATTCCCACTGGCGTTTTTCCCTTAACAGGGTGTCCTCAACAAAAATTGGTTGTGTTGTGGTGTTGATATTATTGTGTTTGATATTTTATTTATTATTTGGTTTTAAAGTTAAATTTTATGGAATACAACTGATTCCCCTCCCCTCAGTTGTATTGGTGATCTATTATTGCTAACAATAACTTTGTATTCATGCATCTATTTTATAATGAATATAGCTCTTTATAGCCTCCTTGAATTCTTTTCTCCCTACACATTTCCCAGCTAAGTTTTTTGTGAAAATGGATCCCAAGATATTTTTACTCATTTAGTGTCTCTAAAGGATCGCCTTTGAAAATAAAAGCATTTTGTGTCTTCTTGTTTCTTTTCAAAGAGAAGATTGTCACTTTGGTTTTTCTAGTATTCATTTGCACTCTGACCTCATGACACAAGGTTTCAAGAACCTTCAAGTGTTCCCTCAGTCTATCAATTGTTTTAACAATTAAAATGAGATTGTCAACATAGAGAAGTATATTTATTACCTATTTAGGTAGTTGAAATCCCTCACCATTAGTCTTATTTATCCATTCTTTTAACTTACCAATATATAGCCCAAAAAGGGTTGGAGAGAGAGAACACCCTTGTTTGATATCAATAGTACAACTAAAGTACCATGACATCCCATATATGGTTTTGATTTTAGCCTTGAATTGCTCATAAGTCTGTGTCTTAACTATAAGTTCATTAGGAATTTTTAGTTCTTCTATTCTATCCCAAATTTTTTTGCATGGTACTGCCTCAAAGAATCTTATAAATTCTACAAAATAGAAAAAATATTCACCACATCATTTATTCCATATTTTTCCAACCAATAATTTAAGGGTAACACTGCGATCAATAGTGTAATATATTGGTCTAAAACCAGCCCGCCCTTTAGCTCTTTTACCCTCTCTTTTTTCTCACCTATTGATTTTGCATTTAATTATGTTTCCAAAAAATTCCAAGGAGGGTGGAAACCATAATAGTGTGGTGATTTGATGGATTTTTTATGTTGTCACTTTTGTGGAGAGTAATCACAACATTGGTTGTCCATTTTTCTAGAAAACCCTCTTTAGTGATATTGTTGAAAATATGATTGATATGAGGTGTAAGGACATTAATGTCCCATTTTAAATGTTGAACTTGTATCCCATCAATATCTTGATCGTTTCCCCCTGCTAACCTCTTTGTGCCCTAAATGATATCTTCAATAGTGAAAATCTTGTGGTATTGATTATCATGGGGTCTATACTTATCCTTATTTTTTACGCCTTAGTCATTTTTTGAAAGAATCTAGGGGAAGGGCACTAATAGTGAATTGGGTTCCAATGATCATTCACATGGACCAATAATGAATCATTTTTTCATGTAATAATAACTAATATTTTTAGCCCAGTAATAAGTTTCACATGTACTAATAACCAATCATTTTTTTTAGCTTTTTTGGAAAAGTTTTTAGTTTTTTTTTTCTTATTTGTGCACCACTACCGAAACATTTGTGCACTACTATTGGAACATTTGTCCACAATTACTAGTAATTTTGAGTGGATGGTTATTGGATCATCTTCAAGCAAAAATTGGGCAACACTTTGAAATAACCACTTTTTGATCTTTTCACACATAAATAAATCTCACAACATGTGTCGTTAATAACCAAAAGCCAAAACCTTATCTTTAAGCAGCTGAGTTGCATATGGAGATAATTGTTTTGTCAAAATATGATATAGCGTTTATGATTTTTGGGTGTGCAAAGTTATATATACCCATTATTAATCGTTAGTCTACCTTGTCCATGTGGCATCTTGTTACACTTTCATGACCTTGTCTTCGTCAATACCCATTCTATGTTTGATAATGCACAATTGGTTTGTCTTACAATCAATGAATACCACTCTTTTTTATTTCTAAAATTTATTTTACTAATCATAGGGTTTACATTAAGGTATCAACTGATTGATTTGGGCACGATCAACAATCTAGGATTATTTTGCAGTTTCATAAGATCAAAAGTCAGTGAACGTTGCACCTCACAAAAGTGCAATGACTTGTTTGTTTAGTGAATTATCTTGGCCTGTTTTTTATGTATATAAATGATTGTCTTGCATTTTGTGGTTTTACAATTCAAAGAGCTCAAAATTTTTGTAATTTATAAAGTGTAGTGAGAAGGAGACATTTCATAGAGGCCTATCCAAGGTTTTTTCCATGTCACTTGTGTCAGTAATCATTTATTGGTCTTGCATTTATATGGATTGCATGGTGGTATTGATTTTCCAAAGGGAAAAATTATGAAATGAAAAAGTCTTGTTTCTTTTAAAGTGAATTTAAAAAAAAATTCAAAACACATTTCTGTCATCCATTTTCTTAGATCAAAGGTACAAAATTAAAATTGAGAAACTCAATAGTAATTCCAACCTCGCTAGTGTAGGATAGTTTTAAATAAATTGATGTTTTTGTTCATGAAAATTGAAAAGGGTTATCATCTCTTGAGTTCCTGAAAGCACTGGTGGAGTGTATTCAGTAATTGAAATTGCAAAGTTGATTTCTATTTAAAATTTTTGATTTCTCCAAGTGAAAGAATATGTGGGTTAATTGTTAGATTATTATTCCCTAGTTCAATTGCATACTGCAATTTTGTTCTCTCAAAAGTATTTGAGTGAAAAATTGAGGGTTGGGATTTTTAAATTAAGTGTTGTTATTATTGTTTGAGGGTCAATACAAATTTGGTGAAAACCCTCCAAACCCCAATTTTCAAAATGGTTGGATCTTGTAAGGGCACCAAGAGGAATTTACTGATTAGATTAGTAGGGAAAGGGCCCTGATCCCATTAAAAAATAAAATAGTAGATATACTAATAGTAAGAATTGAACAACATATACCTAATGCTAAACAGTACACACCCAAAGACTACTAAAGTTGAAGGCCTTATGAATGAGATATATGATAACCTTACTTGCAGTCACCAAAAAATAGTAAAAAAATATCCTAAAGCTACAATTATCTATAAAATTACTTAATAGGTCAATAAGGATACCCATAACTATACCAAAAGATTCCATAATACGATAAACTGTAAGGGCATGTTGGCACATTATCAAAAAATAGGAAACATTGAGCATTACACCAAGTAAAATTATTTGGGACATCTATGAAGTCCCAATTAATTTCAAGCTCATCTAAGGCCTCCTTCCACTTTTTCAATGACTAGCCCCATGTTCCCAATCCTAAATTCCTCTACTATTTCTCCTCTTCGTAAGTTAATTTTGAATTTTTGACCTACCAATGGAAACTCCCATAACAACCCTATTCATTATGTCTTAGTAATCCTTATCAGGCACAATATAGCTACTTCCATCTCCTTGTTGTTCTATCCTTTGGATAAAACTCAACCATGTATTCCAAAAAATGGAAACTCTCCTGGAGCTTGGTAATAATTGCCTTGTTCTCCCCTTCCTCACCTTCATTATTTTTAGAGCATCCCCTTTTTCCTATGAAATCTCTATATCTTCATTTTTGAAATACTTATTTTTGGGTCTCCCATCAGTATCCTCTAACTCTATGTTTTATTTTTTTAATTCCACCACTTCATCCTCTTTATCCTCTTCTGCTTCATTTACCTCATCTTCATTTTCGTCCTCCGACACATGTTTATCTTTTTCCTAGGATGTGTCATATTCAACATCTTTGAAAAAACAATATTTTTTCCTTTATTTTGTGGGATTGAGGTTGTCTTAGCTAATCCTAAAAATCTTTGGCCTCCCAATTATGACCCCACTTTCTCTTTTTTAGTTTCTTTTATTTTAAGATATTTTCCCTCCTTGTTATCTTCAATTATGGTAATAGTTACCCCTTCTTCTAGGAATCCTAAGTTTTCTTTCTAAAAGACCTAGGTAAATCTGCAGGAGTTTATATTTCTCGGGGGTAATAGTGAGTAGCTCTTGAGCTTATAAAAGGAAGATGAATATTCTTGGATTTAGGAACTTCTTTTACAAAATAATCACCTTTCTCCATCCTTCTAGGAGTATTTTTAATTCACTGCATTGTGGGGGGAAGGGGAAGGGGGTTTATTTTAATGGTTAAAATTCATAGGGTTTTTATGTGGGTCTAGGGCCAAACCATGTTTATACATGGGCACTATTAGGCCTTGTTGAAGTAGTGGAGAGTCACCCTTTTCAATGCTTTGTTTTAGAGAGGAACAAAGGAAAAGGGGCACATTTATATTTTCCCTATACCTAACATGGTTTAGCAATGGAAAGTGGTAGTAATGGACCATCATGTATCTACCCTCTAATGTAAATTATCTCATGGTATACAGGCTAACTAGAGCATAAGAGGGGGGAGGTTTAGATGATCATGTACCCATTTTGGAGCCTTTCCAATTTCTCTCCATCTTCTATAAACTTACCAATTAAAATTTCTCAAGCTCTTCTTAACAATGTGCATGCCTAAATTTTTGAAACCCATAGCATTAGCTATCATCTATGGAGATACCAAAAACTTCAAACTTCCCACCATCATTTCCTTAGAAAAAGAATTTGTGAACTTGGAAGTAAGAGAATCATTGTAGCCTTGTATTGACATGAATAAAGAGGCCAAATAAATTGAACAAATAGGTCACATAGATCAAAATTATTCCCTAGAGCCTCACTATTCATAGGTTCTGAATGCTTTTTAGGGCCCCCCATGTCCATAACTTTTCACAAGTTAAAAATATTGTTAATTTTCTCTGCACTAATCTTATAAACAATTTCACTTTCTCTAAAATGGTGCTCTAAAATGGGATTAATAGAAATAGTCTCATCAATAATAAAAGTCATGGTGATCATCCTTCAAGAAGTGGAATTATCCTTAGCTAGTAAATCTTTCCAAAAAATTCTAGCTCATAAATCTACATATTTTTCCTTCTTATATTCTTTCTCATGTGATATTCCATCAATGAATAAAGATTTTGTAATTTTGTGGGATTTATTGTTAGTCTTGACGTCAGATTACTGAGAGGGGGGGAGAATTTGTAATCTACCAAATAATCCAAAATTTTCTATCTTCAAACTTAAACCATCATTCACAAGATTAACCTTAGTAACAAAAAATGAAATCAATACCATCTAAATCCACCCACAAAATTGACACACATATTTATCTCATGGAAACCCAAATAGGGAAAAAAAACATGGTGGGGATTAGTACCCACTAAATGATTTACTCTTCTGAAGTACACCCTATGAGGAGCTTAACCCTATTAAAAGTTTACAACAACACTGTTAGGTGCTACTTGGTTAAAGTATTTACCTTATGCCTTTTAGGACCTTTACCCTGTTAAGAGTAGCCTTGTTAGAGGACTTTAAACACTTGACAAAGTGTCACCTTGTTAGAGGATTTACAACAAAATATCTATTAGGATCTACCCTTTTAAGGGATTTAACCTGTTGCAAATCTTAGGGAACAACATAGAGAATGATCTGTAGATCATCACTACCTCTTCTTGAACATATCCAATGAAGCACTCAATATCTTCACAAAATACTTAAATCTTCCCTGGCTTGATCACAACTCTCACTTCTTCAACACACAATCAACAACCTTAACCTTCAACTTCATCCATTATATAATAAACTATTAAGTCCACCACCTTGATCAAACCCTAAATTAGAATTTAAAATCATCCCACTCAAATCCAATGTACCACATAAAAAAACTGATGCAGAGTAGGAAACTAGAAGAATGGAAATCCCAAATTAGTGATTCTTCACTTTTTGACACAACTTCTAAATCAATCCTCAATTGAAATTATTAAACAAATATACCATTGCAGTCATGATATTTAGATACCTCACATTTATACTCTAAACAAGTTTGAGCACTTCATTAAAATGTTGGGGTCACAAAGCACCAAAACTATCATATTGGCTAGTAGCCCTAAACACTCAATGTTTCAAGGACAAATCCCAAATTATCCAAAGAACCCCTTGAACTAATTATGGTTTTAGATACCCTTTATGGGCCTTAGCAAAAATCCAATAGATTGGGTCTTAGCTCTGTTCTTGCACCCCCAAACACTCACCAATGGACGCAGACCTAATAGACATAATTAGGACTAGTTTTCAAAGAAAGTTCTCAAAAATGGGTTCATAGAACCAAAAAAAGGATTGTATATGTTCTTCTAACCCAAAAACACTATTTCCCTAATATGATTGTCTCATCTATTCTCTGTGTTTCTAAACTAAACACATGATCTTGTTTAGCCTAGGGCTTGGTGGGAAAACTAGCAAACCCTACACTCTGATCCTTTCCTTTAGGATTCCTGAAGTGCACCTCTCGAACTTGAATTCTACCAGGATTCATGGATATCATACAGTGGTATTACAAGTTAGGGTTCCATCTTTCTCTAGACCCTATAAAAAAGGGTTCCTGGACTAGTTTCATCAAAAAGATCACAACTATTTCCAAATCTCACCAATTTGACTAAAACCAATTTCATTAGGAAAATAAATAACAACACTATGCAATTCCCTTAATATTTCATCCTATCCAGTCACAAGACAATCACAGAGTAAGGAAAACAAAGAGATTATTAGCAAAATCAAAGTTTTATTTCATTCGGATTCCACCAAAATTCTTATAGAAAAAACAACTTGTCATGGATGATCTAATTGGACCTAAATACGCCTCTCCTAATGGCTACAATTTTTTTTCAATTTTTTGGCCGTTGGTTTCTAAAGTGAAACTTCTCAAGAAACTTTTGAAAAGTTTCATAGCAACTTTTAAATGTTGCATGACAACTTTTACATCTTTTTGTGTATTTTGACAATTTGTGTCCTAATGCTCCCAAACATGTTTGTAGGATCATGTAATCCACTCAAAGACAAAAAAATATGCCTAGACCTATATCCAAACCACCGAAAAACCTTATGAAACCCTTTTGTATACCCTTTGGTCTAATAGGACACTAGGTTTATTGAATACCATAGAGCCTATTAGCCTTACAAATGGGTCATTGAATACATCATAGGTGATCTGTTAGGAATAATAGTCCACAAGACAACTGAGAGGGGGGGGTGAATTAGTTGTGATATAGATTATTAAACTTTAAACTTTGTAAACCAAAACTTCAATGCAAATGATAACACAGTAAATGCCAACACAATAAAACAATACTTGTTGTCGAGGAAACCCTATTAAAGGTAAAACCTCGGTGGGAATTATCACCCATAAATAATGTACTGAGAGTATAGTATCCCTATTAAAATATTATGCCCTATTAGGAGCTTATTAAAATATTATACTACATAGTCCATATTAGGAGATAGGCCCTGTTAGGATTCAAGAAAAGTAGTAGGCTCACTGCCCAAAGAAGGTTAAAGCCACCCTCAAGGATTCAAAATACAAACAAGTGTATATAAGAATATACAATTTAGTGAATTGTCTGATAGAAACTGTCTTTGCTTGGTCAGTTCCAATAAAGTATTCTTATCAAAAACTTTGCTCTACATCTAGCAGCCAAAATAATCCTCACAACTTTCACTTCTCTTCCTTTTCAATCTCTTCCACTACCACATCTTTCCAAAATAAAAGATCACTCATATATACCCTATTATAATAATTCATTAGGTCAGCCAATTAATCTTTCCTAATACATAAATAATTAATTAGGTCAGTCAATTAGACTTTCCCAATATACAAATAATTGTTTAACCCCTTGCTAAGATACACATGGTACCTATAATAAGTAAACATCACATACAATCCATCATTTATACTCCCAAATCCGCAATCCATGCTCACAATTCATATCACATGCTACATGTCTAAATTCGGCCACCAAATAGGTCTCATCTAGAATACACACCACAACTGACGTCACCAGAATGCTCACGCCAATTGATCAATACCCAAAATTCCTCAACATGTTCTCTTTCACTCAGTAAACTCCCATCACCTAAAATATCTTCACCAGTAAGATATACCCAAAACACAGAGACCTACTCTGTCAAGAATCATAGTTACAGTCCAGAAACCAATCTTCACTAAATCAATTGTAATATCCTCAATATGTAAGATAAATCCAAGCGACCTTAGGAAATAATGTCAACACACATCCTTCTTCATATAACCAACTTCGATTGTCTTGAAACATCCGTACAGTGTTCGTACACTTCTTCCAGTCAAGTAACCAGTCTGTCTTCTCCACATAAACATATTTTGACATTAGTGGCAAAACATGAATATCAACAACAGGAATAGTATCCAAATATGATATCATCCAACAATATCCCCCTTTGGCATTAATGGAAACATATGGGAAAATCAATCAACCCAAAATCAACTCAAAAATACTTTCTCCTCTCAATACAATCTTCTCAATATCCTCAACACAAATCTCCCCAATACAGTAGGGATTTTCACATAGATTCCTTCCCCCTTTGGAAGCAATGGAAAAAGGTTCCATAACTCATATGTAATCTTCTGTATCTTTTTCAAATCTTCATGTCTAAAAACTAGGTGGAAGATTACCCAAATGTGCTCTAGTGTTCCTTCGATTAGTCCCCCTGAGGAGTAGATCCATACATCAAGTATAGAAAATGATATAGCTTTGAAAGCCACAGGAATGATGCATATCTGCATCAATTAATTATCACAAGGAAGGGCTCTAACCCCAAGCATTCTTTTGAGATACTCAAAAGAATATTTTGGCAAAGTTTTTGTAAATATATCTGCTATCTGTTCCTTTGTGCTAATATATTCCAGTTTAATTTCTTTATCTTCTACCTTCTCCCTCAAGAAATGATACTTAATAGAAATATGTATAGTATTTAAATGCATTACAAGATTCTTCAACATATTCACTATGTTGGTGTTATCACAATAGATAACCACTGGTTGTTCAAAAATTATTCCAATGTCCTTCAACATTTGTTTCATCCAAATAAATTGTGTGCAATTTATTGCAGCAACAACATACTCTAATTCAGTAGTAGAGTGAGCAATACAGTTCTGCTTCTTTCTCAACCAAGAAACCAACCTTTTCCCAAGGAAAACACACCACCACTAGTACTCTTTCTATCATCCACATTACCTACACAATTAGCATTAGTATAAGCCTGTAAAATAAAATCATCTATTTTTTCATAATTTTGTTGTTCCTTTCAAATATCTAAAAATTATTTTTACAATAGCAAGAGGTTTCTCTTTGGGATCTACTTGATACCTTTCCACAATACCAACTGCATTGGTAATATCTGGTCTAGTGTGAGTTAGATATTGTAGACCACCAATCATATATCTATACTTTTTCTGAACAACACTTTGAGTCTCATCATTACTAGTCAGTTTATGTCCAGTCACCATAGGTGTTCCAACAAGTTTACAATCTTCCATTCCAAACTTCTTCAACATTTCCTTAAGATACTTGGTCTAAGATATAAAAATGCCTTTCTTACCCTGATTAATTTTCAAGCCAAGAAAATATTTCATTTCACCAATCATTGACATCTCAAATTCATTTTCCATTTCTTTAGAGAACTTCTTACTCATCTTACCATCGCCTCCAAAAATGATATCATCCAACAATTCATTAAATACTTCAAACTTCACTCTAAGAAATGAAACCCTCATCACAATAGAAAGCACAAAGAATGCAATCCATATCATAACATAAAGTGCACTAAACCTTTTACTATAATACGATCTTGTTCTTGTAGGACCACATAGATCTGTATGCACCAGATCCAACTTCCCTTTTGTTGAATAAGATTTTCTTTTAAAACTTCTTATGATCTGCTTCCCCATAACACACTCTCTACACATAGTGTTAAATGAATTTACAATCTTAGGTAGATCTCTTACAAAATTAGATATACTTTCCTTCACAATGTTATCAAAGTTAACATGATAAAATCTTCTATGCCACAACCAACTCTCATCAACCTTCACAATAAAACAAGAAGCTTTAGATGTATTCAATTCAAATGCATTACCTCTAGATTTAGTACCAGATGCAATCAAATCTCCTGATTTACTTTTGATATAGAATTTCCCATCAATGAATCTCAATTGATAAACTCTATCCACTAAGTGTCCAACACTAAACAGATTATGCTTAAGTCCAACAACAAATAATACATTGTCAGTATTAGTCTTTCCCTCCAGAGAAATAGATCCAACTCCAATGATAAGTTTAGGAGTATTTTCACCAAATTTAAATACACCACCATCATATCTTTTCAAAATCACAAATTTATTTTTATCTCCATTCATATGATGTGAAAAACCATTGTCTATAACCCATTCATATTTCTTTTCAACATGAGATACTAAGGATTTTTCTTCATGTATAGGTTCATCATCCTTTATAGCCATAAATCCAATTTCATCATAGTCACCATCATCATCAAAAACACCCTCACTAGCATAATAATATTCCTTGTCTTTAGGATACTTTGATTTGTAAAACTTAGTTTTATGCTTAGGAACCCTTATAGGACATTTAGATGCAAAATGACCAATCTTGTTACATGAAAAACATTTCAAAGGTAATTTGCCTTCAAATTTACCCTTACCTCTCTTCTCTCTTCTAGAAATCAATGCTACCACTTAATCTAACTTCCTTTCTTCCTCCTACATCTGTTACCATTCCTCAACATACTATCCAATATCTTCTCTTAGGTCACCATGGCTGGTGCTCACAATTCCAGATAAGGTCTTTTTGTTCTTATGCACGATTGCCTTGAATGTTGACTCAACTTTAGGTAAAGTATCTCCCAATTTTGCGGCCTCAAAATTAGTTAGTTTTCCAATCAACATCTCTCTAGTGAAGTTCGGTGTCAAATGTATAATCTCATCTATAGCTTGTACTTTGGTTCTATATGCATGTGTCAAAGATCTGAGTATCTTTGCAATCAGTTCTTCCTCATTGTAAATACCTCCAGAGTTTCTAATGCCAGTAACCACTTCAGTAATTCTCTTTCCATATGCCCTAATGTTATCATATTCTATCTTCATTAATTCCATCTGTGTCTTCCAATTCTATAGCTTTGCCTATTTTTTAAACTTATCTCCTTCATACAGTGCCTCTACTCTTGTCCAGATCTTATGTGTAGAATCCAAGTCTTTTACTTTTGTGAATTCACCTTCAGAAAGTGCACTAATAAAGGATTCCCTTGCAACCATATTACATGAAAATAATTTATTTTCATCTTCAGTAGCTTTCTCCAGTTCATCCACAGTCGCTATCTTTTCATTCTTCTTTGTGATTATCCAGTAGTCAAGTTCCAAACATAGCAAATGTGTTCTCATCTTTTTCTTCCAACTGTCAAAGTTTTTAGGATCAAATTTCGGACTATCCTTCCTCTAGTAAGACATCTTCAAGATCACCTCAATCTATTAATCTTTCTCTCTAAGGACCAGTAGATCTGATACCAATTTTTAGGAATAATAGTCCACAAGACAACTGAGAGGGCGGGGGGTGAATTAGTTGTGATATAGATTTACTAAAATTTAAAATTTTTAACCAAAACTTCAATGCAAATGATAACACAGTAAGTTCCAACACAATAACACAGTACTTATTGTTGAGGAAATCCTGGTAAAGGTGAAAATTCGGTGGGAATTAGCACCCACAAATAATGTAGTGAGAGTATAGTATCTCTGTTAAAATATTTAGCCCTGTTAGGAGCTTATTACAACATTACAGTACATAGTTCCTCTTAGGAGACATAACCTATTAGGAGTCAAGAAAAGTAGTAGGCTCACTACCTAGGCACACTTCCCAAAGAAGGTTTAAGCCACCCTCAAGGATTCATAATCTGAACAAGTGTATATGGGAATATAAAATCCAGTGAATTGTCTGATAAAAACTGTCTTTGCTTGGTCAGCTCCAATGAAGTATTATTATCACAAAATCTTCTCTACATCCAACAACCAAAACAATCCTTGCAACTTTCACTTCTATTCCTTTTCAATCTCTTCCACTACCACATCTTTCCAAAAGAAAAGATCACTCATATATACCCTATAACAATAATTTATTAGGTCGGCCAATTAAGCTTTCCTAATACACAAATAATTAGTTAGGTCGGCCAATTAGGCTTTCCCAATATACAAATAATTGTTTAACCCCTTGCTAAGATACACATGGTACATATAACAAGTAAACATCAAATACAATCAATTATTTATACTCCAAGATCCGTAATCCAAGCTCACAATTCATATTACACGCTACATGTCTGAAGTCGGTTACCAAATAGGTCTCCTCTAGAATACACGCCACAACTCACATCACCAAAATGCCTATGCTAATCGATCAATAACCAAAGTTACTCAATATTTCCTCTATCACTCAGTAAACTCGCATCACCTGAAATATCTTCACCAGTAAGATATACCCAAAATGCAGAGACCTGCTCTGTCAAGCATCACAGTTATAGTCCAGAAAATAGTCCTCACTAAATCAACTATAACATCCTCAATATGTAACATAAAGCTAAGTGACCTTAGGAATAAGGTCAAAACACATCCTTCTTCATATAACCAACTTTGATGATTCTAAAACATCCATAAAGTGTTTGTACACTTCTTCCAGTCAAGTAACCAGTCTGTCTTCTCCACAAAAACATATGTTGACATCAGTGACAAAACATGAATATCAACAGCATGAATAGTATCCAAATTTGATATCATCCAACATGATCCTACTGGATTCAACCCTTTATTCCCTTAACTCCTATCACACTAGGTGTCCAGATTACATGAGGGTGACCTGCACCATACTCTGAGGGCAAAAAAACTCAAGTCCCTTGAGTTTGAAAATCTTAGATTTTGACTCTAGTTTGTTCAATGGATTTAACAGTCATCCAAGTGGCATCTTCCAAGAGTTGATGCTTCCATTTTATCAGGTATTTTTATTATATATGCCTCCTTTTTTATTGCTCACCATCTTGTCAAGGACACACTCAATCTCAAGTTTGGATTTTTTAGGTAGATCAGGCACCAAATATTCATTGCTTTCCTCATATTGACCTGCATCACAAACATCAGGTCAACAATACCTTTATATGCATATATGTCAAAAATGTTAACAATAGGAGAAAGACCAACATCAGGAGGCATTGGTGCCACGCTTCTTAAGGATCTTGAATGGTCCTATCTTCCTCATCATCAACTTAGTATACTTATCTTTTGGAAGCCTCTCCTTTTTCAAATGAATCATCACCATATCTCCCACTTGAAATTGCAAATATATCCTCTTCTTGTTTGCTACTTGCTTATACTTATTACTGGTATGTGTCAGCTAATCTCTTACTTGCTGATGAATATCCCTCATCACTTCTGCAAAACATTCTTCATGTTAACTTCTTCTCTCCAAATATTCCATATCCCTCAACTCCAAAACACCTCTTGGGTGTGTCCCATAAATAATTTGGAATGGGCTCAGACCAGTGCTCCTATTCACTAAGTCATTGTAAGATAATTCTGCTTGAGGGAGGATAGACTCCCAATTTTCTCCATGCTATTTTGATAGACATCTTAATAGGTTCCCAAGTTACCTATTGAAAATCCTTGTTTTCCCATCTGAATGAGGATGATAGGCTGAAGAAAAAGGCAAACTTGTATCTAGTCTCTTCCAAAGGGTTTTCCAAAATTGTCCAATAAACTTGGAATCTCTATCTGAAATGATAGACAATGGAAAACCATAAAGTCTTACTACTTCCTTGAAGAAAATTCCTACAATGTTGTATGCATCATGGGTAGTTTTACAAGATAGAAAATGAGCCATCTTAGAGAATCTGTCCACCACAACATAAATAATATGATGACCTAGTTTTTTCCTTGGAAGGCCTAATACAAAATCCATTCTCACTGAATCCCATGGCTTATTTAGGATTGGTAAAGTAGTGTACAACCCTTTATTGAAATTGATCCCTTTAGCCTTTTTAAAAATTATGCATTCTTCCAAAAAATTTATGTTGTATGTCTACATGCTTGGCCAGAAATAGAATCTCCTAACAAGTTCAAGGGTCTTATCAATCCCATAATGTCTTGCTAGACTCCCACAATATTTTTCCTTAATAATGTTTTTCCCTCATTGAACATCTAGGGATGAAAATTTGACTCCCTTAAAATAGTAATCCCTCTTGCAAAATAAAATCATAGAATTCCATATGATACCTATCTCCCATTTCCATGCATACCTGATAGGCTTCTTTGAAGTATTCATCTTCTGGATACATATCCTTCATTGAATTGATCCCTATGCTTTCCAATTAGATTTCCTTCACTATCAAACTCCTCCTACTAAGAACATCAAACACCTTATTGGATACCCCTTTCTTGTGCTTAGTGGTGAAAAAGAAGGCTTGTAGATACTCTATCCACTTCATATGTCTATGGTTCAACTTCTCTTACCCATTCAAAAATATCAATGCATGATTGTTAGTGTATACTATAAATTCCTTGGGAAATAAATAATGTCTCCATTTTATTTGAGACTGAACCAAGGCATACATCTCTAGATCATATGTTGAATAATTTTTTTTTCCTTCATTCAATTTTTCACTGAAAAAGGTCACGGGCCTTCCCTCTTGACTTAAAAATCCACCTATAGCCTTGTTGCTTGCATCACATTCAATAGTAAAAACCTTATAGAAATCAGGGAAAATCAGGATAGGTTGATCTGCTACCCTTTTCTTCAAATATTCAAAAGACTTATCTGCCTCATTAGTCATAGAGAATTTGGATTTTCTACCCCCCTTTATGGTGTCAATCATGGGTGCACATACACCACTAAATTTCTTAACAAAATTCCTATAAAATCTTGCAAGACCATGGAAACTTTTTACCTCACTTGCATTTCTAGGTGTTGTCCTTAGAGATCACAAAGCCAAGAAGCACTGATTCTTCCTGCAAGAAGACACACTTTTCAAAATTTATCTTTAACTATCCTTCATTAAACCTTTTCAACACCAAATCTAAATGCATTAGATGTTCATCCTTATCTTTTCTAAAGATAAATATATCATCCAAACATACCACTAAAAAATGATTTATAAAAGGTTTTAGGAATTAAATCATGAGCCTCATGAATATACTAGGGGAATCAGAAAGGCCAAATGACATAACCAACCACTGATAGATGCCTTCATTAGTTTTGAAAGCAGTCTTCCAGTCATCCCCCTCTCTTATCCTAATTTGGTGGTAACCACTCTTCAAATCTACCTTAGAATAATACTTGGATCCTCCTAGTCAATCCATCAAGTCTTCTATCCGAGGCATGGGAAAGCTATACATGATTGTAATCTTGTTTATTAATTTGGAGTCTATACATAATCTCCATGCCCCTTCCTTCTTTGGATCCAAAACTACAGGAAAAACACAATGACATATGCTCTTTCTTATGAACCCTTTGTCTAGAAACTTTTGTATTTGTGTTGCAATCTCTTCACTTTGATCTGAGGTCATCTTGTAGGCTTATTTTTGGGGAAATCTTGAACCAAGTATGAGTTCTATACAATGGAAAACATCTCTATGGGCTGGAAAATTTTCTAGTATGCTTCCATGACTACACTCTTGTATTGTCCAAAACTTCTTGTACCTCTTTAGGACCTACACACCTTTCTTGTATCTTGGTCTCAAAATTTTTACTCACGACTTCTTTGGGCTTCATGACTAAGGAAAAACATGGTGTATCATTCTCTTTGAGGTTCTTCATGAATTAATTTTTATTTAGCAACATTACACTAGTCACAATGTGTTTATCCTTACCACCATCAGGGAGTGGGGTCATAGTGTAACTCACAACATCCTTGGTCACTGAGTAAAAATGTTTCTTACCATCATGTTGTACACTCACGTCATACTATCAAGGTCTTCCTAGGAGTAAATGACAAGAATCCATCTGAGTCACATCACACAATATTTGTCCTTATATTCACCTATTTGTAACTCTACCCACACTTGTTTATTTATTAGGGTTTTTTGTTCTTTGTTTAAAAAGGAGACATTTTAGGGGTTTGGATGAGAAACCTTTTGTTATCCAACTTTATTAACCATTTCTATTGATGCAAGATTATTAGTTGACCCTAAATCCACAATAACTTTACATAGTTTTCCACTTACCTTGTATGTAGTCTTGGATAAGGATTTTCTTTGTCGGGGCTCCTTGGTATTTGGCACTTTCAAGAGGATCCTATGGAACATTAGGAACTCCCCTTGCTCTGGATTTGTAGGTCTTGAGTTTTATTTTATTCTTTGATTGTCTTCCTCCCGAGCTAAATGAATTCTTCTTTCCCCCCCTTGATTTTTTGACCCTATCCTCTCAGGACATCTAACAGACTGGTGGCCGACTTGATTGCATGTGAAACATCTATCAGTAAATACATTTGGTCCTCTACCCCCAAATATTCCTCTTCTATTGAACCTTATTCCTCTAAATTTGCCTCTATGGCTTGATTATCCTTTGTGATCTTGGTTAGTTGACTCTCCTTTTGGTCTAGGAGATGTTCCCCTTCCACCAAATCTACCTCTTCCTCTGAAATTTTCTCCTGTACCCATATTTTGATGGTCTCCCTTTCTCTTATCATTTTCTTAAATCCTTAGTGCCATTTGAAAGCACTTATGAATTGTCTCAAGATTAAAGAGACTTAGTTCCTCCTACATATTGTATCTGAGGCTATTCAGATACCTTGTCAACTTCTACTTCTCACTTTCAGGTACCCTTTTCCCTAAGGGTCATCCTATGAAATTCCTCCATGTATGCACCTACATCCAAATCACTTTGTCTTAAGTTTTGTAATTTATGATGCATTTCCACTTCATAATCTTTAGGTACAAAATGTTTCTTCACTTCTACAACCATTCTCTTCCATGAAGAGATAGGATTCTTTCAATCCTCAATTCTCTCATATTGTAAGAAGTTCCATCAAATAAGGGTAGGGCCCTTCATCCTTGATTTTGAAGTCTTCAATTTTTTTTTCTTAGCCACATCATCACATTCAAAGCGATTCTCCAATTCTTCTAACCAATCCATAAGTTCCTCAGGATTCATATTCCCAATGAACACAGGTAGGTTTTCTTTTCTCTCCTTTTTCCCTACCCTCTCAAGGGCTTCAATGAAGGGTCTCTGGTCTACAAGTACTCTCTCTATCCTACAAAGGGGTATCTTTTCCATCCCCATCTTCTTCTCCTTCAGATGCTTCTCCATCCCTTCTATCTACCTTCCCTTTAATCTCTCTATCTCAGCTTGCATCTTTTCTCTCTCTGCCATGTGCTCTCTCATTATCTTAGTGAGCTCCATGTTGGTGACCCTTGCATGATTCTCCTTACTATTCGCACCTTTTTTTCTATCTTCCATTTTAAAAATCCTTTTCCCTAAGGATACTCCTAGTTCTTTGATACCACCTGATGCAGAGTAGGCAACTAGAGTAATGACAATCCCAAATTATTGATTCTTCACTCCTCGACACAACTTCTAAATCAATCCTCAATTGAAATTCTTAATAAAATACACCATTTTAGTCATAAAATTTAGACTTATATGGAGTGATAAGAGTTATTTATCCTTAGGATACCTCACACTGATCCCATGAACGAGTTTGAGCAATTAATTCAAAGGTTGGGGTCAGAAAGCACCAAAACTGTCCTATTGGCTAGTGGCCCTAAATACTTAATTTTTCAAGGAAAAATCCCAAATTATCAAAAGAACCACTTTAACTCCTTATGATTCAGATACCCTTTATGGGCCTTAGAAAAAATCCAAGATATTGGGTCTTGAATCTATTCCTGCACCCCCAAACACTCACCAATAGATGTAGACCTAATAGTTCTAATTAGGACTGGTTTCTAAAGAAATTCCTTAGAAATGGGTACAAAGAACCAAAAAAAAGATTGGATATTTTATTCTAACCTAAACACACTATTTACACCATTCAATTTTTTTCTAATCACTCCCTGATATGAGTGTCACATCCATTCTCCTTGTTTCTAAACTAAACACTTGGGCTTGTTTAGCCTAGGGCTTGGTGGGAGAACTACCAAACCATGCACCCTAATCCTACCCTTCAGGATTCCTAAAGTACACCTTCATAAATTTAATTCCACAAGGATTCATAGCTTTACTATGTTGGGATTTCAAGTTAGGGGTCCATCTTTCTTTAGACCCTATAAACAAGGGTTTCTTGGACTAGTTTCACCAAAAGGATTACAAATCTCACCAATTTGACTCAAACCAATTGAGTTAGGAAAATAAATCACATAAATATGAAATTCCCTTAATCTTTCATCGCATCTAATCACCAGATAATCGTATAGTATGGAAAATAGAGAGATTATTAGCAAAATCAGAGTTTTATTTCATTCAGATTCCACCAAATTTCATATAGAAAAAATATCGTCATGGATGATGTAATTGGAACTAAATAGGCCTCTCCAAATGGCTACAATTTTTTTTCAAATGGTTTTGGCTGTTGGTTTCTAAAGTGAAAATTCTCAAGCAACTTTTAAATGTTGCATGACAATTTTTACATCTTTTGTGCATTTTGACAATTTATGTCCTAATGCTCCCAAATATTTTTGTAGGATTTTGTAAGCCATTAAAAAGACACAAATATATGCCTAGAACTATATCCAAACCACCTAAATACCTTATGGAACCCTTTTATATACCCCTTGGTCTAATAGGACACTTAGTTTATAAAATACCATGGAGCCTATTAGCCTTACAAATGGGTCATTGAATACATCATGGGTGATCCTATTGGATTGAACCATTTATAACCTTAACTCCTATCTAGTGATGAGACCATTTACCAGCTCTATTATATTAATATTTATACTCTATTTTTAAGTATTACCAAAACATTTGTGGACTTATAATCAGTTGAACTTATGTCAAAGTATAGTTAGAACCACTAAACCCATGGGTAGAATAGATATGTCATGTTTTGCCAATATTATATATATTGCAGTATTTCATATAACAATCATAATGTGTGTTCTAATATCTAGATCAATTTGATTATGTTTACTTGTATGAATATCTTTGCATGATAACTAACCTGCCAAGAAGTAGGAGCCACTTGAGAGTGGTTGACAACATTCAAAGAGGATGTTGAAGACTAGCTACGAATGGATAACCATCATGGCATAAGAAGACACAAGTACTACAACTAAGGAGAAACTATTCCATAAATGCAGGGATGTAGCACTGCTATATTCCCTTCACGCTCCTAGCCTGTTGACTTGGTTTCCTAGACTTCATTGCATATGTCGTGGGCTGTTATGTTTCCTAGTTTTCCTCTTTGGCGTGGTTTCAGTTAGATTGGTCCTTTTATGTTTTAGAATAAAGAGTCGATCCTCTATTTATAGGGACAGGACTGTTAGTTTGTAAGTTCAGAGGTTTTGGAATACATTGTTCTATTGTATCTTGGACATGTTCATTTCCAGTTTTATGTATCGTTCTTATATAATCAGTTCTTGAAATATAATGAAGTGACTTTTGGTTTATCTTTTGTGTTAATAGATTAGTAGAAGCCAACCAAGGGGGCCCACCTGGGAGGTGGCTTAGAGTAGAGTAGAGTAGATTTACTTTCATCATTTTCGGTATTCTAGATAGAAGATTGTAGTTTCTTCCTGCAACATTGTACTTTGTGAATGTTCCTGCATCACCTCCAAGGATAGTTTTAGTGAATGCTCTAGGTTGAAAGAATAGGCTTAAGTAGAGTTTGCAATTTGTAGCATTGATTTCAGTAGGGAGTAAGTGTGTTTCCTTTCCTACAGCTCTACTATATATTCCTTTCATGCATTTTACCTTCCTGCAGCATAGGTAGAATGACTCTTTAAGGGATTAGTGCACATACTATGTTGTACCATTTTAAGTATACATCCCTGGGTTGAAAAACTAAATGCACCTCATGGTGGGGGAAGTGATCCTTAGATTGAATAAAATATTCCTAAGAGAAGCTGAGTTACCTTTTGTTGATGCAAGTCCCGAGTTTCCTACAGCATCTTCCTCTAGAGAAGAGCCTTTTGATAGAAGTGGTTTTCAACCTTTCGCTGAAATCTTGGCCATCTTTCTTTATAATTCTTACCCAAATGCACCTACTTTTAACAATCTTGTAGCTTATATTCCTTTCCAGCAGAAAATCCAAATACCAATACCTTCAGTAATGGCACAACCTACTTTCCCATTTCCTCTAATAAGCCTTATAAACAATGCTAATCTCAAAAATATACCCTCTTCTGCACTCCCAAAGTTTTATGGCCTGATAACCGAAGATCCTAAAACATTTTTGTTTGAGTTTGACATCCTTTGTCATAGATTTGACAATAACACTGATACCCACAAACTCAAACTATTTCCAAAAACCCTGAAAGAGTCAGCCTTACGATGGTTCATGGGATTAGGAGCAAATGCAGTAGGCACATGGGATGAGATGTAGACTCTATTTCTGTAGAAATACAAAGAATATTGAAAGGGGAGATGACATTTTTATAATGTAGCAGAAGGAGGATAAAACCTTGGATGACTATGTTTCACATTTCTTATACACCATGCAGAAGAATCCCCAACATGTTATGGCAGAGGATTCACAGAAACTAGTCTTCTTAAGAGGAGTGAACGAGAGCTGTCTGGAAGCACTGGACCTCATGGCTGGTGGGGATATATCCCAATCTTCTTGGGATTACCTCAATAAAATCTATCTCAACTCCTCCAGATCAACTGGGAAGAAAAGAAGAGGATATCAGTCTATAGTCACTAAGGGGAGCAGTTTGGGCATTTCCAAGCTAGAGATATCTAATTTGCTCGCGGATTTCAAGCAAGACATCATTAATGATGTTGCTACACATATCAACACCATGAATACTAAGAAGCAACATGTATAAGTTGAATTATAGTTAGCTGAGTACTGTCCTCATTTCCATAAACAAAGAAAGATTACAGATGCAAGCTGGTGGTGAACCTGGAAAACCAACATTTGCCTACCGAGTACATGAAGATAGAAGGAGACAATGAGAAAGTGTTCTTCATTGCTCAACATCGACCATGGGCTTCATGAAAAGTTATGCCTCAGGACCCATTACAATTTTCAAATCCTTACAATAGTCAATGAGAAAACCAAAGTTATCAGAATCCTTCTCAGTACTCTTAGCCAGCCTAGAATAACCAGTGGCCTAACCAGCAAAATTACCAATGCCTAACCAGCAAAATAACCAGTGGCAGAATAACCAATTGCCTAACCACTAGAATCAATGGCAACCACCACAAGGAAATTGACAACAAAATAACCAATGGAGGGGGCCTCCATAGTGGCCTAACCAAAATCTTGCTTTTCCACAATTTCCACCTCTAGTCCCTCCTCCTGCAATAATTCCACCTCTTGCAACCAACAGTCCTAATCCAAAGTCAACTTAATTACCTTCTCAACCACAACCTAACCCAAATAGCAAGCAACAATAGTAGCCAATGTATACCATTGATACACAACAATACCTTTCCTACGCACTAGAGATATCTGATATCCATTTGAGGTTCGGTACCACTCTGCCTGCAACCAAAAATCCTATTATCACAGAAGTTGTAGGCACTCCTGTAGCATCAGCACCTCTTCCAGAGGCTACACTACAAAGTACCACCCAATCAACTCAAATATCCAGCAAAACTGATGTTAAAAACTCAGTTAACCCTCCTTTTCCACAAAGGCTCACCATAGAAAAACATATATCCCAGGAAGAAATGTCGTTTGATATTCTCAAGCGGCTGAAAAATATTCACATCCAAATACCTCTGTTCCAAGCTATCAAAGACGTTCCTATCTATGAAAAATCTATTAAGGACACATGCCTTAGAAATCCTGGAAGGAAAAAGAAGGACCCTCAAATAGTTCATGTGATAAGGCAACTTGTGGATATCATGTTGGGCAAGGTAGTTATACCCAAGTATTTAGACAATATTTTCTAAGAATGCAAGAGGAAGACGATGTAATACAGAGTATTCTTACCAATGAGTGTATAGTAGCAAAGGAAGTTTCCAAAATTTTTGTTTTAAAGCTATGTACCTATGAGGACCATGTCTTTTGAGCAAACCCTAAGATAATTAGCCAATTATTTCCATGTGAAGTAGCTACAAGTCCAGTACCTGAAATGTCAAAGGTAGAGCTAACAACTACTGTGAAAATTTCCTCTGGTCATAATATCCATGTGAACAACAAGTTTCCACTACCACAACTGGCATTGTTAACCAAACTCCTGCATAAGCATGAGAAAGCCTTTTCTTGGGATTATGGAGATATGCTAGGTCTGAACCCAAAAATTTGCACCTATAGGATCTACATTAATGATGGTAGTTTGCCACTTCATCAGCCTCAAAGAAGGATAAACCCATCATTGCGAGTAATAGTCAAAACTGAGTTGCAAAAGTTACTAGATGTTAGTTTCATCTATCCAATCTCTGATAGAAAGTGGGTATCACCTTTGGTCATTGTACTAAAGAAGGGGAGAAAATGAAAGATATGTATGGACTACAGAGAGTTGAATATGTTAGTAATAACTGAGAGGGGGGGGGGGGGGAATCAG
>MU227236.1:1778049-1813221 GCA_018584345.1 Thuja plicata | reverse complement strand
CATGGTGCCAAACAAAGTGGAGAACTTGTCCCACATATCCCTGGGTGTAGTCAGGCCATCCAGGTGGAACAACAACCCATCTGAGATGTTCATGGCAATGAGGCCCATTGCCTCATCCATCCTGTTTTTGTGCATAAGTGCCTCATAGGGCCTCTAAAGAACTGGCTGAGCCACATCCATGCAGGACCATAAACCTCGTGACATGAGGAGTCTGGTCATGTGTGGCTTCCATGTGTGGTAGTTGTGAGGTGTCAGTCGGGCCACAGAGGGGTCCGACATTGAAAGAAGAAGAAGACAGAAGTAGAAGGGTCTTTCTGAATGAAATGACAGAAAGTAAAATGCACCCCCCCACAATGTAAAATTCTATCCCCTGAGCACCTCAAATGAACAACTACTGAAAGCACACAAAAAAAAATGAGGAGAAAACCTGAGTTCCAGGAGCCGAACAGGAAGGTATGACTTTGACGGTAGAAAACAGAAACCAAATGGAAAAATATGAAACTAAAACCTACACTAATGCGTCCGTCTCGGAAAGACCTTTCCGGCGATATTTTGTTTTTCGAAAAACAATGCCGTATGCCCAAGATATGGGAAAAAAACCACAAGGACCCCTAAAACCACCCTCTCTGAAAAAAACCAGTCCTTGGCAAAAACTTGACGGCCGGTAGGCTGTCATGGACCTGTCAAGGCGGCGCCGTCGGCGGTGGTGGTGGTCGGGCGGCTGCCGGGTGGTGCTGCGGCCGGCGAATGGTGGCGGGAGGGCGGAGCGGCGGCCGGGAGGGTCGCTGGTGGCGGGCCGGTGGAGTGTCGGTGCTGCTGCTGGCGGCGGTGGTGTTTGGGTTACGCGCGGGTGGCGCGATTTAAAATTGCACTGCCTGCGTTATTTTAAAAGCAAAAATCATTAAAAAAATGATTTTTTTTTTATTTTTTTTGTTTTCCGTACTGTATGGCCCAAAGAGGCAAAATTTTTTTCGCCTGTGCTCACGGAGGCTAAATGGGTCAAGTTTTATATGATTTCGACTCTCCCGGGCCTTCTGAACACAATGGCGGAGTCCGTTTCTGCTTAATCTACTCCAGAAGATCGTGCCTCCTCCAAAATGGTAGAAAAAACCCCAGAGAAGCTGCAGATGACGCCTTCAAATCGTGGCTTCAAAGATCTTTGATCAGGCAGCAACAGGGCGGCTCTGATACCATGTAGAAACTGATGAAAGATCAGATTCACAGAACCCGAATACACCTGCATGCAAATGACCTAATACAAAGATGAAGTATGAAAATGAAAAAGCATAACTCAGAAGTTGCTCAGAAAGTGAGAGCAAAAATATTAACTGAATTAAATGAAAAGCATTACAATGTTCAGCCTATAAAGGAGAACAAACCCTAAAAACTAAAAGCTAGGTTGCGCAATATAATTAATATAAAGTATTAATTATATGCACCTAAGAGAAAGCATAAGCTGAAAAAGAGTAAACTGATTACTCTAACATACATCCCTAGGTTGACAAACTAAATGCACCTCATGGTGGGAGAAGTTATCCTTAGATTGAATAAACTATTCCTAAGAGAGGCCTTGAGCATGATTACTAAGAACCTATTGTGAGGTGGTTCATCTACCAAGTAATTAGATTATATAAGGGTGCCCTGCACCAAAAAATAAATGCAAAAAACATGTTTCCAAGACTACATCAACCAATACAATGATTTACATAGAATGTTGTGTCAAGGGGTCAAAAACATTTTGACCAAACACAAGCTTCTTCAAGAATCTTATCCATACACTATCATCAAGAAATGTGATTCTAGACCATCACCTCCAATCACAAAGACACATCACAAGATCGTTACTTTTGTATACGCTATCATCAAGCAATGTGATGCTAGACCATCACCTTCAATCATGAAGACACATCACTAGATTATGACTAACTCAATCAATCCTACCAAAATGTTAACATTGATCACCAATCAAAGATCAACACTAGTCACTCAAGCACACACACAATGTAACCTATTTACAACTATATTTCTTCTCACCGGTCACCTAGCCTACACATCGGTCACTCAAATTAATTGCGGTTGCAACTATAGCATTTAAATAATATTTCCCACCATATCCTATGACCGCATCATAGTATACAACATATATTTTACAAATCATGTATCACCTGTCATTAACTATTCTAGAAATTGTGTTGTTAGACTTCAACTGATCACAACTTCCTCTTATAAACACTTCAATAGTAGCAGTCATACATTAGTCATCCATAGACACACTTAGGTCTCCCCTAAATATATCAACCACTGAAATTCAGCGCAATCCTTAATTCCTCATAACTATGTCTGGCAACATACTAAGAACACAAAGTCAATAATTGACATCAATGACAACATAGTATCTAATCATCATGTTATCAAATCTTATCATTACATATCCAAAACTCGTGTACCCTCACTACATCAGATATGCCAACATTTATATCTTTTTCCATAATGATATTACAATGAATATAAAGTACATTAGTCTTTATATCTTACTCCTTGATAATACAAAATCCTAATCATCATGTCCATGATCCTCTTGCTCATCCACTTCATCTCTTTACCCGACCTTCTTTTCCACCTCAACATAGGAAGATCCTTGCATTTTAAACCTATTAAGTTTCAATTTTATTTGAGATAACAATTTTAATATTAGGTGAGACATTCAATCTAATCCAATATCTCCAATTATGAATTTTCATACCTTCATTTTCTAGAAAGTTTGCAACTGTGTTTCCCTTCCTATATATATGTCAAATTTTCGTTTATAGGAAAATCCTTGGTAATTTTTTGCCTTCTTCTATTAGTGATATTATTTCCCATGGTCCTTTCATTTCTCCCTAAAGGATACCTATGATTACTAGATTCTTAGCTAAGGCAATGCCTTTTAGAGCCATCATAGCCTCAATCATATTATTGGACATACATCCTAAAAAATTTCTTTGCATTCAATCAAGAAGTCCCTAAAGTCTCTTGTAATAGCCTCTGCTCTAGCAATATCTAGATTCCCTTTCGAATAGCCATCAAAATTATATTTGACCCATCCAATTTGAGTAGATATCTAGACTGTACTCTTCTTTAGTATCTTCTTGATCAAATTGACCTAAATAAGGTCATGTTGGATACTCTAATTTTTTTTTATCCTTATTTCTTGAGGATTCGGTAGATATTTTGAGTAACCATATGAAAAGACATTTATATTTTCCTTTATTTGGTATTTTGAGGTCATAAGAACCTCCTAAATATTTCTAAATTGATCCTTGGATATCTTGTTATTTATTTTATTTCAAAGGGCTCGAGCAACCATAGGGGGGAATCTGTTTCCTTAAATCCTTGATAATGATATGATTCAAATGGCATAAGCTCCAAGAATCTATAACATGTAGGATAGAATTAGGGAAGACCCGATATACTAGAATTAAGGTTCTACTAAAGACCAAACCTCTTAAGAAAAGGGACAATGGAAATAAATGTGATCTATGCTTTCACTTTCTTGAAAAAAAATGAAACCAACTAACGAATTGGAAACCTCTTCCATTCAAATTATTAATTGTTAGGATATTATTGTTTTAGGGGTAAGCTCAAGATTTCATACCTTTCTCCAATATAATTTTTGTTTCTTTATAAGAGGAAGTTTAAGAATGGAGTAGACTGACCTAATAGATAGGTCCCTAGATGGGTTTTCCTCCCAAACCCACTCATCTTGTCTCTCCTTATAAAAATAGAGCAGTCTACCAATATTTTAGTAGTTTCTTGAATATCTCTTTCCCAATTAGCATACAATCCATTATCAGTCTGTCATTCTTGCAGAACATGCTCTTTCAGATCTTCCCAAATTTTTCTTTCTTCTTCCCATTTGACATAATTTGGAAATTTAACCCCCAGACCTCTAGTTAAAAGTACTCTTAGGTCATTAAATGTTATGAAATAATGAAGAGGGGGACCTCCAGTCTAGGAATATTCCCTAAAAGAGTATCCTTTACATTTCCCACTCCTTTACTTAGCGCCTACTTTAGAATATTTCTATTTTTATAATATTACTCTATATTATCGACCCATAAGGAAGATTTAAGGCATGGTGAAATCTATTATGATCTTCACCATTTAGAAATTTGGTCTTAAATATTTTGAGTTAGTCCAAGTGGATCCCTTGACCATTTGAATACCCAATCTCTGAGAGAAGAGATTTATTAAAAAAATTAAGCCTTATTATACCAAACCCTCCTTTGACTTTAGGAGCACAAACTTTCTCCTAGCTAAGTAAATAAATTATTGATTTTTCTTTAATGTCCAACCAAAGAAACTCCCTCTGAATCTAATCTATCTTGTCTATAACAGAAGTGAAAATTTTAAAAAGAGAGAGATTCTAAATTGGAAATGTTTTGCATAGAGGCTTTTAAGAGTTGAACCTTACCATCTTGACGAAGCATTTTATCTTTACATGTTTTTATCTTTTTCTATAATCTTTCAATGATATTATCCCAATGCGAGTTATTTGGAGCTTTAGAGATCAAAGGGAGGCCCAAATAGGAAGCAGGGAGATTGGCAGTTTGACAACGTAGAATATCCATAACTCTTTGCTTAATAGAAAAATTAGAATTGAAGGATTCTCCATAAAGGATAGTATCATTTACAAATTCTTGATGATAATATAGAGGAAAAGAAGAAGCTTCATTTACCCCTTTTATAAATTTTTGATCCAACAAATTTTATATTTTCTACCCAATACCTTAGCCACCAAAATAAAGAGATAGGGAGATAAATGCTCACCTTGCCAAATACCTCCACCACAGGAGAAGAATCCTCTTGGAACACCATTGACTAGTATAAATGAAAAAGAAGTGACATGTACATATACAATATTTAAAATTATTCCTTTAAATCCTTTAAAAAAAAAACCTTTATCAGAAAAGGCCAAGACACCCTATCATAGGCTTTAGAGACATCCAGTTTTAAAATCATCCCCAATTTCTTTCTTAGTTCCATAGAATGAAATATCTCATGAGTAGTGAAATAAACATCCATAATGTGTCTTCCTTGCACAAATACTTTCTTATTTTGGGCTACAAGATTGTTTAAGATAGATTTTTACATGTTGATAATAAACAAAGACAAAACTTTATAAATGGTATTGTGTTTCATGAAAAATGTATAGAAAAAGAACAAGACAATAAACTATGCATCTTGTAACATGAACATGCACACCTCAAAAAAGATATATAAATATTCATGCTAATATGATAAAATAGAATGAGAAACAAACTTAAATTATTGAATTTTTTTTAATGGGTAGACTATGTTAGTGTGTTTTCATCAACGTTTTGAATCACACTCCGTGGTCCATCATCAGGATGATAAGAGAGCTTAAGGAGAGTGTTTTTTTAATCTCCTTATTCTCTCTTATCATCCTGATGATGGACCACAAAGTGTGATCCAAAACATTGATGAAAAAAACACTAACAAAATCTAACCAGAAAATAATTGCAATAATGTCTATGAATTGTGGAAATCTGATACCATTGAAACTTAAACTACTCAAAACAAGAACATGCAAAACTCAAAGTGAAAAAAATGTTGATGATGTTGTTGATGAAGGAATTTTTTTTCTCATTAGTCCAACAACATAAAAATACATATGAGGATGTGATATGACGAATGATAGAAAAGACATTAATTTATAGGATTTTCATAAGAGAAATCAAGGGCCAAGATTGAGTGATGAAAGAACAGTGAGGATTGATTCAAGGAGAAGACATGAATTGAAGGCTTATCCTTGGGACATGTTTAAGGGATAAGTTTCCTCTTACACGTGTGAGAAAAAATTGGGAAGAGGATGAAAATGATAAGTGGGGGACAACGGTGTAAAAGAAAAGGTGGATTTTTATGAGAAAAGGGTGAATTTGAATTTTGAATTTTGAAATTGAGCTCACATGTGTGAGACAATTTTAAATTAGAGGAAATGTTAACGGGTGTAGGAATCAAGAAATTAGAATAATTAATCAAATATTAATTAGTGGGTATAATTTGGGAAAATGTGGGGGGATTCAGGCTAAAGGTAATTTTAATTAAATTAGGGTTAATTAAACTTCTAGGATAGTGGGATAGGATAAATTGAAATAATATAAATTTATTTAGACAAAGGTAACCGATAAAGGATAAATTTATTTAAACAAAGGTAACTGATAAAGGATAAATTTATTTAAACAAAGGTAACCGATAAAGGATAAAGGGTAGGGTAAAGGTAAATGATTATTCAATAAATAGTAAATATTTTTTTAATTGGCTAGGATAGGATAAGATTAATTATGTTCATGTGTGGACATATTTTGGTGTCTATATTTTTCACCGATTTGATATAGCATCATGAATTGATATTATAACAAATAAGAATAAAAAATAGTGGATAAGAAGGGATAGGACTAGTATCATGATGCCCCATTCATTGGTGGGATGAGGAAGGATGAGGAGGAGGTAGTGGTAGGCCCCCTCAAGAGGACAAGAGGGTTCCAAGAACAAACGTCTGCTCTCAAAATAGATAAGAGTGTGGAATGGAAGATGAAAGGGAAAAGGATAGGGGTTATGAAGGAAGAATAGAGGAAAGTCATGTTTAGTGGTATGAGAATCCTAGATTTGATATTTTACTTGATATTATGCACCAAGGTATGAGGAGCCAAGATGACAATGTGCCAAGTACATTATCAAAAAGGTCAAATCAAACCATATATCTTATGACACCATGATATGGAAGACCATTATGCCTTTGTGACAATAGGATGCAAAGACCATGATAAATACAAACAATAATAACACGTAAAAGAAACAAGGAAGAATTCACAAAAAACCAAAATATTTCCCCTAGTCAAGTTAAAAATTAATTTATGAATTGATTGATTGAGGATGAAAAAGTTAACGATAAGAAAAATGTACATACAAAGGATTGGGAAGGATACATCTCATGGTGATGATTGAATTGAAATTTGATCAATGGATTATCAAATGATTTGGATCAAGATGATGGATTGATTCAGGATTATGTGATATATTACAAGATTGGATTTCATGTATTGGTATTTATTGCACTTGATTGGATTGATTTGGTTTTTTTGGATTATAGGTATTTTTAGGATGAATGGATTGGATAGAATGATATTGGAGGATAAATAATTGGATACAATGGGAAGAGGATAAATGGATCATATATGATGGGATTTGATAGTTTATAAGATGGTTTGGAAATCATGGAAAGTCAATAAATGGATTGGATAATATAGGATGGGATGGATAAGATGGTTTGAGTATGATGGAAGGAGGATTTATAAATTGAAACCAATGAAAAAGGAGAACCAAGGCATGGTAAATTATGGAAGGGTGGAGGGAATTTGTATTTAGGAGATAGATGGATTTAATGGATGGATGGATAGTGATTGGATATGAGAGATTAAAGGATGGAGAATAGGAGGATGGAGATTTAAGAACTATGTTGGAAAGGAGTAAAATGCCCCATACTAGAGGTAGGAGAATGAAGGATGGAAAGATGGTGGATAAATGATGTGTGAAATGGAAGTATGGTGTATAAGGGATGTGAGTGGAGGAGAGTGATATGATATGTAGGACTAAAGGATGGGGAATAAATGGATGAGAGTCCAAGGATTATGTTACAAAGGATGCCCCATACTAGAGGTGGGATAATGAAGGAAGAAGAGGTGGTGGATAAAGGATGTATGAGATGGGTGAATAGTATATAATAGATATGCATCGATTGAATGAGTTCTTGTATTGTCCAAAGCATGAACAAATGTTTTAGTTCCTCTAGTTTTTATTAAGATAAAAAAAGGTATGAAAGGTGGATGAATTTGGAAAGGATGAGGGATTTGCGATGGAGGGTATGAATAGTTTGGGGAATATGATATAGATAGGATAGGTAATATGGAAGAGGGTATGGCTAGAATTTCAAGATAAAACATGGAAAAAGTGAATGGACTTATATAGGATTATGGGTAGTGGATGGAGAAAATGAATAGGAAAAGGACTATGAGATGGAGGATATGGATAGGATGTCAAGATAAAATATGGATAAAGTGGATTGAGTTAGATATAATAATGGATAGTGGATTGATATAATATAAAATATAAAATGTGGACTTTAGGACATAGGGACCCAAAATCGATGAAATATAAAATGTGGATTTTGGGACATAAGGACCCAAAATTGATGAAGGAGATTATAGATTTAGGATAGTGGATTTTGGTGTATAAGTGTCCAAAATGGATTTGGAAGATGGAGTATTGGAGGACTTATGAGTGTAGGAATATTTTGGGTTAGCAAAGTTTGATTCCAATTTTTCTTTTTCTTTGAGATGCATTGCTTCAATGAGTAGCTTGGGAATCCACATGGTTTTTAATTTTTTATTTTTGGGCCTTTGTGGCCTTTTCTAATTTTATTGCTTTTGGATCATATTTTTATTTTCTTGAACATGTATTTTTTAGGGGAGATGTTGATCCTTGCATTTGTGTGTATTTTTAGTTTTATGCATTTTAGAACTGGCACCAAAATTGTTTCTGATAGCAATGGTATGGGTGCATGAGGATGGATGGTTTGGAGAGTTTATGGATGGAATAATGAAGGGTGAATGTTGGAAGGAATTCAAGTATGTGTGCCTTTTTTAATGTTTCTTATAGATTTGAGGGGATGGAGTGGTGGTCTTTGAGGTCACGGGGGTTTCACTTAGTGAACCTGAATAATAGCATGTACATTCGTGACATATTAAAGAATCCCCCTATTTTTAGAAAATATTGCCCCAAACTCCTTTTTCACCCCCCTCCAATACCCACTACACCTATTTTCCTATATGAACCACCACCCCAAAAAAAATCCCATCCCCCTATTTAGTCAATATATTGCCCCCTTTTTTAATCTATTTTCAACCCCTAAACACTAGAACATGGTATCAGAGCCATCTCGTTGCTCGCTGTTCATATTTTGGTTGAAGTGTTTCAGAAGCTGGAGTTTTTTCTAGCATTTTTAGAGTTTTTATGTGGATTTAGAAGTGGGCTTTGTTTCTGGTCACTTTGGGCTCAAACATACATCTCCATTGAGCTCAGAGCACCCAAAAACCCCAGAAACCATATAAAACTTGTCCATTTTGGACAACTTGGCTCTGAGGCAAAAAAAATTTGGTTTCTAGTGTTGTACGGGTATGGAAATTGAGAAAAACAAATTAAAAACAATATTTTTATAATGTTTTATGCGTTAAAAATAATGCATGCAATAGGTTTTGAATGGCGCCACCAGTGCTCCACCGCCGCTGGCTGTGACTCTCGCTGGCACTGCGGGCTCTATCGACTACGCCCCTACCGATCCACCTCCTCTGGTTCCCACCACCTCCCAACCCCCACCACCACCTAGCTCCACTACTGCCTGGCCCGGTTGGCTCTCCTCTGCGTAGGCTCCGCCACTCAGCTGCTACCCGACCTGGTTGGCCCTCCTCCGCTCCGCCTGCCTGGGTGTTTAAGCCCCGTGGGCTTATGTCTTCCAGCGATGGTCATATTGGTGATCAAGAGCTCCAATTTGATCCCCGTGCGTGTGCCATGCGCCCAGGGGCTAGTTTTTTTAGCCCTAGGGGCTTAAAACAAATTTTTTTGGAGTTTTTTTACCCTCCCTCACGGTTTTCTCTCTATCTGGAGCATACGGAGGTATTTTTCAGACTTCTTTATATCGTTGGAAAGCTCTTTCCAAGATCTTTTTGATGATGGAGGTTGGGGTTTTGGGTTCTTCCATTTTGATATTGTTGTTTTTTATCAAAGTCCGATGTTTGTTTTTGCCTTCCGGGAGCCATATCTTGCTCATCCGAACTCTATTTTTGGCAAACCAGATATTGTCGGAAAGCTAGTTCAGTGAGTTTTTCAGTTGTAGGGGTCTTTTATCTAGATTTTTCTCTAGGTTCTTTCTCCTCTGATTTTTTCTCTTTCACACTCTGGCGGATTACTTGGGTTCTACAGGTCCTGAGATCTCTTCTTCTGTTCTTCTGGCTCACTCTTCTTTTTGACTTTTGAGCATTGCATGCTTCTCTTCTATAGCATTCTATTTTCTATAAATGTACTAAGATAAAGTGCCTACTTTTTAATATCTAGGATTTTGAGCACCTTGTGTTTGTTTGTACTCGCACTCAGTTATAAAGTGCCATGGGGGGTTATGATGTTTTTCCTTTTGTGTTCATCCACCTTTTTCAAGTGAGCATACCTTCCATGAAATTAGCCCATGATGTGTGTCTAGAAGATCATTTCTTCTACTTCGACACCGCCCTTTATCCTATGCTTCTACTTCTGTTGCACTGTTGGTGTTCCTGATTCTTCTTCTTCCATCTGTTTCTGGCATTGCATTTCAGTGTTACCGTCACCCCTCTCCCTATTCAACATTATGGGGGGGGGGGTTCACCTATTGGTTCTATTGCTTCCTTGGTTTGGTTGAGTGATCTACATTTTCTATTTTTGTTCCTATGTACTAGGCGGATGCAGTGGCTAGGCACCTATGCATTCCGGTGAGATGGATCATCTACTATATAGACACTCATTCTTTCCTACTTTTGGAGGTCACCTCTTTGATTGATTAGCTCTTTAGACTTTGTCTTATCTACCTGGTCATGCACTATTTCAGTGGGGGTTCCAGCAGTTACTTCTGATAGTGTTTGTAGCTTCATGCTTCGGAGATGATTCTTGCTCTTTCTTGTTCCTTTCTTTGGGGCTTTTTCCTAGATTGGAGGCTTTGTTTCCTTCATATAGTTCATCTCTTTTTGGGGTAGAATTTTTCCCACTGGGTTTTCCCTATTTCCCTACTTTACAGAGATTTCTTGTTTTGGGTACCTGATCAGGCCTTGTTGTCGGGACCCTTCTTTCCTGCTTTCTGCAGTAGTCTCCTAGGTTTTTTGCTTCTCCCTAAGCTTATCTTAAGGGGGGGTGTTAGAGTAATAGCCTCGTGGGTTATTAATTAAATCATTATGATCTAATTACTAACTCACCTATTCACTCTAGTTTCTTAAGCTAACCTTAGGGTTTCCCTTTTAGGGTTTCATGATTCCTTTTATAAGGATTCACCTCTTTGTATTTCATAACAGATTTTCATATTGTAACATTTTTCATAATAGAGATTGTTCCTTTTGATGTGCATGTGATGTCTCTGGCTTTTTGGCCTCCATAGATTTTTCTTCTTCTATTCTTTACTTCTTCCATGTGACAGGGTTATGTATGCAGGTGTTCTTGGGAGATTAGGTTTCTACCTATTCTAACAATTAACGCCTAAAATAGCACTAAATTTTAGTGTTTTTTTTTCTTCTAAAAATGAGCCTTTGGATTGGAGAAAAAGTTAGTGTGAAATTGATTCCAAGCTTTGGCACTAAGTTTTGTGCCAGCATTTTCTTCTTGTTTAGCATCGGGTGTTGCACTGAAATTTTTTTACTTCCTACTTTGCTTTTGGTGTGGTGTCCAAAATAGCTTCCTTTTTCGCTTCCAAATTTATGCCAAGTTTTTCTTCCATTATGGGGTCCTTTGTTGCTTCTAGTTTGACTTTCAATTTTTCTTCTTGTGTTGCTTCTAGGTTTACTTCTGATTTTGCTTCTAGATTTTCTTTTGATTTAGCTTCCATTTCTAATTTCAATTTTTCTTCTGATTTTGCTTCTATTTTTGCTTTTGATATAATGTCTCTTATTGCATCTATCTTTGCTTCTATTTTTGTGTCTTTTATTTCTTCTGATATGACTTCTATTATGGTATCTTTTGTTAGTTCTAAAATTGCTTCCATATTACTTCTTTGTTTGCTACCTAAATTGCTTCCTAGATAATGCCAAGTTTTGCTTCTAAAAATGCTTCTTATTTTGCTTCCATTTATTAATTTAATATATTTTCTATCAATTAATTTAGCCATATATTTAATGATATTAGGGAATGATAGAATTGAACCACCATCCTCCTGCTTGTAAAATAGGTGCTCTTCCATTAAGATAATAACCTTTAAAGAATAATCATACTATGTATATAATCATACTCTCCATTAAACATGATTTCAAGTTTTTCCAATCTATAGTTCAAGGGAAACAAAACCTATGGGGAGGATGACTAGTGATACTCTAAAATCAATGGTGAAGTTATAGTGTAGTCAATGATAAAGACAAGAAAGCATGTGCTTTCTTGTCTTTCTCATGTAGGCAATAATAACCTATTTAGGAAAGTTATCACATGTATTGTCCCTATACAGATGTATTACAATGATTCAGACTCTAGAGAACATGATAAAACTTGACAAAATTAAATTAGATGGAGGAGAAACAAAAAGAAACAATGTTATCTAAATAATGCCAAAGTGACATATTCTATTCTAATTGAATGACAATCAACAACTAAATAGACTTTGAGAGCCATAAAACTAGAATATCTTATAGTAGATGGTAATTTAAATATTTTAGAGCTAATTGATATGCCAAATAAAGCTTCTCCATCCATAGCCAAAATCTAGTCTCTGATTAAAAATAAATAATAGACAATGAAAATAGTATGCATACCTTGTGTTTACGAGAAGAATCTTCAAGATGTGTCCTAAAGATATAAAGTTTCTCCTTCAAAATATTTATTTGTATTTTAGTAACATTATCTCCAAGCTTCTTGCATTGAACCTATAGATTAGAAAATTATGAATGATTAGACGTTAGAATTCAATGCTGATACAAATAAATCAATTCCATTTGAAGTCATATGCAAAAAAAATAATATGGTCATTGTATTTAGTAAAAAACCCTTTGTATATGATATGTAAATAGATTCAAGACATAAAAGAAATACAAAAGTGGCAACAACAGTAGCTATAAAATTTTATAATAGCTGTAGGAACAGTCAGCTACTGAAACTAAAATAGTCAGCTTTGTTCTACCTTGGCTACAGGAGCAATCAACTCTCTTCTTCCTTGGCTACAAAAATAATCAGCTCTATTCTGCCTTGGTTGCAAGAACAATCAGCTATGTTTTACCTTGGCTGTAGGAATTTTCAGTTCTGTTCTGCCTTGGCTACATGAATAGTCAGCTATGTTCTACCTTAGCTACATGAACAGTCAAAGAACATAGTTCAAATGGTTGTACGAAAAATAACACATATATATGAAATACACAAGACAAAGACCTTATCTACAGGATGAGAAGAAATGATGATAAGAAAAAAAGAAACATAAGCCCCTTTAGATACTAAATATTGTTTCAGTTCAAAGTTCCTTTAGATCAGTAGAAATGACTGTATAATTAAATGACATAAATGAAATAAAAGTGAAATCAGCCATGCATAATTACCTCCTAGGAACATAAGAAGACATAATCAACTAATTTCCCTACATTATACTTGTTTGAGGTGCATGCAATAAAAGTGCATTCATAGTCAAGGGCAGAAACTTCATAAGAAAGGGAAGACATAAATCATTGAGTGTAGTGTGTTTGATGCATGAAAAGAGTAGACTCAAACTAAAGAGTAGCAATGTTAATATATCAAATGGAGGATTTAACAATGGATTGAAAAGAGAGCATTGTGGATTTTGGCCATTTTATGGTTAACATTGCACATGATACTCAGAAAATCAAGGCAGACCTAAAGGAGAAGGAAAAAATTGTCAACATGATAAGAAAGGCAAACTTTGGTGACAAGCCCCTAGCTACTAGATTGGAAGATTGGCTGGAAGTTGTGTGCAAATGTGAGTACTTCAATGATCTTGGTGGCACTGTCCTCCAAATAGAAAAGAATCTTAATGATTTGAGAAAGGAGGTCAAGGAAAAAAACTATGAAGCTAGGATCACCATCTTGGTGAGTAAAGTGGAGAATCTAGAAAGCACTCTGAAGAAAATCAGCAACAAAAGCTTCTTGATCCTGATGGCCTCTGTAGACCACAATTAGACCGTGGTGACCAAAATGGAGCAAAATAGGTGAGAGGAAACCAAGGAGATTACAGAAAGAATTGGACCTGGTAAAAGAACTTGCGCTAGCACAAGAAACAAGGATGCTGATATGGAGGATTTGAAGGTGTCTAAAAGAAACATGGAGCTCTTGGTCATCTAGGCTAAAGAGTTGATGAAAACTTGCTAGTTGTTGCCTTGCTTTCTTTTTCTGTTGCTGTCTATTTTTTGTCTGCTATCTTTTTCTTCTTTTGAGGCCTTGTCCCTATGTTTCTTCAGACGTTGTACCACATTTTGGTCTTGATCTATAATTCTTATCCTATGTTTTCATTGTAAAAATTTCCAGGTCCTTTCAAAACCTATTTTTACTTAATCAAAACAATGAAGTAGTGAAAATCATTAAGAGAGAAAAATTTTGGTTGGGAACATTTTTTTTTAATGAGAATAATCATTTTCAAGGAGTAAACAATGGTTTAAAAATCAAGAACAACAACATTTCAAGAAGTAGTGCATCATAAATGAGCATATTTAAAACTCTAAAATGACAACCTCTTTGAAGAAACAAAGGATGATAAAAGAATATCAGAGTTCTTTACTAATGATGAGAGGAATAAAGGCCATAAATAAATAATTAATCAAAACTTAAAAAGGGATGATTAATAATAAAGGCTAAGATGAATTATTTCACAGGAAATCACTGGACAATTTTTGGGAATTGAATTATTTGATCCCTTAAAACTAAAAACTATTTTCTTTGGAAGAAAGTATGTTTTTTGGTAACATCCATATCTTCCTACTCACAAAGTTATAAGGTTTCACTATCCCATTCGTAATTATACCAACACATTTTCTAATTGTAAATTCTAGGAAAACATTTCTAAATAGTGTATTGTCATGAAAATGGACATAACTCATTCATCTCCATGAAAATTACTCAAACTTAAATCAAATAAAACTAGACTCAGATAAATTTCATTTGGGTACGGTCTCATGTATTCATGTATCCTTATAGGGTTGTACCATGCATGTAAAGTGACTGTAACAATAAAAAATCAGAAAATAGTCACTTTGCATGCATGGTATGAACCTTAATGGACACATGAATGCATTAGACCATACCCAAATGAAAGGTCTCTAAGTATAGTTTTATTTATTTCAATTTTGAATTTTTTTCATGTAGAAATGAATGAGTTATGACCATTTTTATGATAGTACCCTATTCAGAAATATTTTCCCAGAGTTTACAGTTAGAAAAAATGTTGGTATAATTTTGTATGGGGTAGTACAACCCTATAAATTTTCAAGTAGGAATATATTGATGTTACCAAAAAAAATTCATGCTTATAGAAAAATTATTTTTGAGTTTTAAGGGGTCAAACAGTTCAATTTTTTAAAATTGTCCTGTGATTTCCTGTGAGAGATTCCGTCACTAGGCAACAAGAAGGTTGTAGAGATTTTGTGGTTGCGTCTTATTCATAGAGAAAAATAGTATTTCCATTGGGGAACATTCCTTTTTTTTCATAAGGATAGGGACACTTTTTTGAATCACATTCCTCTTTAATTTGTGAAGCCATAAATCAACAACAATTGAAGAAAGGAGTGCATCAAAATAAGAGGACAATTAAAAGATATTTGTGAAGCCATACATCAACAACATATGAAGGTTAGAGAAGATAGGATAAATAAAATGATTAAAAACAATGAGAAGAAATGAAGATTAAATGAAAATCAAATAGAAAAAGGAATGCACCAAAAATAATGACTGTGATAGCATAGTTCAAAGTTCTATCAAATTCAATAGTCGGTATATAGAAACAATGATTTCAATCTACAAGATTGTGGTAAAGTGTGAACAAAAAGATAGAGATAGAAATGATTGTTGCACTTTAGATAAGAAATCCAAATTGAAAAAGATAGTGAGCTCTTTGTTTAAGCAACGTTTTCAAGAAGAAAGTAAAAAGTAATGTCAAAGCATGAAAAAGATTTCCATACAAAAGAGAATATTTTTTACAAAGAGAAACAACTTCATTGGGTGAAGAGATAACAAATTTTTTTAGTAGCAATTTAAATTTTTTGTAACATCATAATCAATGGAAAGAACTAGATTTCTGATTAGAAATAAAATATTTATATATAAAAAGTAGCATGTTGAAGAATGAGAAAAACCGATTTTTAATGCATGAAAAACATATTCTAAAAGAGAAAAAACATAGTCTCTGAGAAGAGTAAAATGAAGATTTAATAGAAAGGACAGACGATGTCTTAATGAACAACAAATTTCCAAGAAGAGGATAGCAGATCAAAAACTAAGAGAAAATAATTAATAGTTGTTCATTAGAGATTGTAGCAAACAAAATGCTAGAAAGTAGAAGATAAAATGATCATAACCAATGATACAAAGACACCTCCTCACTTTCAAAGGACTACATAGAACATAGCCTTCATTGTCCTATGTAGACGATATGACTATTGTAATAGTGAAAAAAGACACAAAGGTAGATCTCATCAAAAAGAATATCATGTCTTATTTATGAACAACATGGAGGAATAAAAGAACTCAAAAATATAGATCATGAGGCATCACCGTCAACATGAAGATAAAGGATATTTTCAATAACCAAGGACATGGGAAATAGAAGAGATTGTAATGAAGGTAAAATATATTTAAAGAAGATAGTATGAAATATAATACTTCTAATTATTCCACTTGATGCATAACCATCCTAAAAGGATATCTATTATTTTATGACTACCCCCATAGTGAAGACAATAACTAAAAAAGGTATAAATATTCAATGTATCAAAAGATGAGTTATCATGACTAGAGGACAGTGGTGAGAAAGGGGTCAAAGGTTCATTATACACTATTTGATGAACGACTGAGAGAAAACTCTATTTTAGTGGAGACAAAATGTAATCAAAGATGTAACATGGTTTGTGTTGTTAAGACACAAATAAAATCTCTCTACGGAAAAGGATCCTCAATATCTAAAATGCAAAGATGTAATTTTTATGCCCTGCATTACCCATCCCTACATTTTGTCAGAAAAATGTTGGGTCCCTAATTTTTTTGTCTTTGTTTCATTTTGTTTCTTTCCCTTTCCAAGCCCTTTCCCTTATTTTTTTCTTTCTTTCTTCTCTCTGGTCTTCTCCAGGATTCAGATCTCAAAGTGTTGTCTCTTGGGCGCCAATGACTCTCGTACCTTCAGGACCTACTGATCATCCCCCCTTTTTCAGAGGGGATGATTGCCAAGTGTCCCAATATCTAGACTTTACTGGCCATCTTGTTTCATATAATAACTATTATTAATTAATGAGCTCCTTCAAGCATTATTTAAGGCATTTTACCCTATCATTTTACATTTACTGCAAACTAATTACCTCCTGGTGAATTATCTGAAGAGCGAAGCAAAGTATTTTATGAGCTAAGGTGTTTGAGCTAGAAGGTGTAAAGGTGCATTCAATGATCCTTTAGAGCATTTTGGTGACAGAGTGAGGCTACTTTCAGTTCCCCTTTCCATCTTTTTGGGTTTCAGGTAGGCCTTTGGGTTCCCTTGCTTTGCATTTTTTTTTGTTTGTTTGTTTATCTTGGTTTGTTTTCTTTTTTTTGTTGTTTGTTTCCTTTTCTTTCATTTATTTTTCGTTCCATTCTTCCCATTGGGATTTCTGCATTTTGGGTGTTCTTTCACCTATTTCGTTTAGGTCATGCTTGTTTTTTGTCACGTCGTTCCTCCTAGACCTAGTGTGTCTCCTTTTTTTTTCTTTGTAGTTATCCTACTCGAAGGGGAGACATCTATCTTCTTTTGGTGTACATAGTCTGTAGATAGCATCTTGTCGTCCTTCTCTGTAGTCTATAAGTTTTGTAAGTATAGGTTCATAAAGGGTTTTATATCTCTTTAAGTAGTTATTAGAGTCTGGTAAAAAGTGGTGAACTCTATAAATTCAAGGTGCTCTGCACGTTGTTAGTAGTGAAGGCTAGGTGTACATTGTTGGGTTTGTTTGAGTTCTTTTCCTCCTATACTAAGAACACCATGCATCTCTATAGGTTTCTCTTAGTGTAGGTACCATGGAGGTAACTCCTAGGGACACCATTGCCCAAAATTATTTATGAGGTTTGAAGACCACATTCTCCCAATAAACATGTATAACTTTTTGGTTGACGCGAAATTCTTGTCAAGGACAGGAACAAGGTTAGTTGAAGAGGCCATCATGCTAGCAATTTTTTAGTAAGTTCTCTCTCCTCTTTCATTTCCATCTTAATGGAATAATTAATTCCCAATTTCAAACATTTAAAATTTGTCTCAAGTGGTATTCATGTCACTCGTGCTAGAACAATTGTTGATTAATTATCATTACATAGCCAAGTGGGTATATGCATGTCAAGGTATGAAAGTAATGTTGCATGTATTTTCACTGACATCGTCATCCTTTTGATTAGGCTCTAGGTGTTTTGGTGACCCTAGGCACACCCACCATAGTTCTCTAGTCGAGTTAGCATTTTAAGTCTTCTTGGGTGCAAAGGGGGTTTCATATGTTTTAGTATTCTTACATCAGAGATGATCCCTAGATAATTTTTTAAGAGCTAACAATTTCTATTTCCAGGATGGAAAGTAAGAAATTGCGCTCAAAATAATTGAGCATGAAATCTGTGTTTATAAAATTCATATACTGACTGTTGTCTTGTTTGCAGGTATAGGTTAGAGAAAAAAAGAAATGGCTTCACCATCGATGCCTCCTAGGAGCCCCAATCTTCCAAGAGTTTCAATAGGCACTGCCAAAAATTCCAAGGCAGAGAAGATATTTGAAAAGCTCCCATTGACATAGAAGTATAAGAAAGATTGGATAATTCTAGGATCCCAAATTGAATCTACATTGAAAGAGGTCATAGATATAGATTTAGGCACCTATGTCGAACTAAGGGTCCTCATTCAATAAATCCACCAATAGCGATGGGCCAATGACCCTATCTCAGTTAACTTAGTAGCATCTAGAATCATTCAAGTGACTAGATTTCTGTACTCAGTGCAATCACTAGAGTTGATTATGCTCTTAGGTAAATCTTACAATCCTTCTAGTGCAGCTGTTGTGTTGGTCTTTCCCAACCCGCCTGATTACCTGGTGTCCATCGTCTCTCTAGACCACAATGCCACCGCCCAAGGGTGGCACATTCTGTTCTTTTATGATGCAATGACTTTCACATGGGCCACCTTACTCAATTAGTTTGAGGGTGTAGTTGATCTAGCCTAGCACTAGCTCAATTTAGAATGGCTAAAAATCCTGTGCTAGGACTTCAAGAAGATGAGGATGGATATTTATCACTCCAAATTCAAGGATCCCATCCAGACCGAAATTATATTTTTATGCAGGATTTTTGGGGAACCCCATGCTCAGGAGTTCACCCCTTGGATGTAAGTTACTTTTTATATTGTATGACCACCAATAAGGCACGCTTTGACTAGACCAAAATTATAGTCAAACATCTGTATGCCTAGTTGAGGAGAGTTGGGGGAGATCACAAGTTCTACATGAATTCCTATGTCCTCTGGCCATTAGCCTGACAATATATGATAATCCAGGGATTAACCATAGTTGGCATCCTCAGGAACTGGACTAGACAGGCCACCCCATGTGATCACTTTCCCTAGATTCAGTGGGATGAAAGTTTCCCAAATTTTTGTAGAGTCAATGACGCCTTCATCTTCCACAAGATCAAGGAAATCACTAATGATAAGGGATTTAGAATGTCCCTAGAGGCCATGGCCTTAGTTTATGTATGGGGATGTCACTTCATCCAATTCACACAACACACCTACATTTGGGTGTCTAGATTTTCTGAGCATCCATTCTCAATGCCCAAGAATTGCAAGGACAAGATCATTTTACAAAAATTTTGTATGTAGATCCTGGAGGTGTACACCCTTATGGCCATTAATAAGATCACCTTTGTCTCTTTCCCATTTGTGTGCAGTTAATACACCTGCTCCCTCACTGTGGCCCGGGAAGTAGAGAATGAGCTAAGCTGCCTACGCTTAGCCAAATTTTCACTCACACACAAGGATTATGATCTACGTGGGTGACTAGAAAAGTAATGCCTCAGGGAATTAATCCCAATGAGAGACACTTAGAGGATTTGGGAAAATTACCAAGATTATTTTGACGTCCAGAATCGGAAGTACTTCAAGATGCCAAAAGGAATGATGGAACATCTTAATCTCTGGATGTTTCCATGGAATTTTTTTGATAATGGGTTACTTAAGGACCTTGACTATAAAAAAACATGTATCGACAAGATGGACCTCCTAAGGGTAGATTGGTACACGTTGAAAGTTTTAACTATTGAGGTTGTCTCAAGAACAGTGATCCCATGTAGCCACACATATTTCATGAAGGCTTTCTGGAAGGGTGTTTGATTGGACAATCAATTTTTTGGAGCCTCGGGTTCCCAGGCAGCAGAACAATCCAAAGCGCAAGGGAAAAAAAATTGGCGCTCTCCCTCAAGTTCTAGACCCCATTTTCACCCCCCTGAAGGAGAAACTAGATGAAAAGTTGGAAAAGTCCTTGAAATTGTGGGATGAATGAAATTGTGGGGTAGCACTTGGTCTTAGAGCCACTTCGGTGGGTTCTTGTCCCTTGACAAGAGAATCCCCCTCTCTAGTCACATCACTCAGTACAACATACAACAAAGAGTCAGCAGTAGTTCCAGCTGCTGGGGCTCCATGCCAGAAGAGGAAAAAGCAGAAGGAAGAAAGGACCCCATGAAATAAAGGTATGGGCCAATAATTTTCAAGCACACCCAAGGTCAAAGTTCTTTCCTCCTCTTCCTCTAATAAAGAAAATCTTCCAGAAGATGCCTCAGAGATATCACTGATTATCATTGATGACTTCTTCCAGATCAAAAATTTGGGAGGATTATAGGGAATAGTAGATAAGGTGGTGGAGGAGAAAGTAGGAAAGGAAGATGAGGTCCCCTCTTAATAAGAAGAAACACATCCTATAGAAAAAAATGGCCCAAGAGAAAGAATATGAGTCCCGACCAAAAGATGCCGAAGAAGGAATGACGATAGAAAAAGAGCAAGAAAGTGAATGGGATGAAGAGAAATTGTTGGAAAAAGAGGAAATCAGACCCCAAGATCAATCATACCCTCTGATTCAAAGCTCCAAAACCCAACCGCTGACCAAGGCCAATCACCACCACATGGCATTCTGGTCGATGAGGTCCTCAATGCACTTCAACAAGTAGATTTGAATGAGTTTCCTCTCTAGCCACCTCCATCTAGCCCATTAGAGAAGAATATTCAGGGAGATGGTGTGGAAAGGGAAAAAGGGATTACACATGAGGATCTCAGCCACATAGATGGAAACACATCAAAGGGATAACCTAAGCAAAACTCTAGAGATACTTCAAGATTAGGGATGGTAATGGGCGGGTCAGTAGTGTTGTGGGTCCACAACACACACCCCATTTTTTGGTCCTCTGACCATGGGGACCCCCTTATTTTTGTATTTTGTCCTTTTTTCATGTCTTCCCCTCATAGAAATCCAGTCAGCCACTGGAGAAAATTGCTGAAACCAAGACAAAGGAAGAAAGAAGCCTTTTTCGACCTTTTGGCCCTTTTGGCCTTTCAAAGAATTTAGGTACTCCGAAATGCCAAAATGGCCGAAAGGCCGCCCGACCTTTTAGTGTTTTCAAACTCTGAAAACATCGAAAGGCCAAAGAATTTCTTCTCCTCTGACATTTTCAGCCTTTCGGGGACTGAAAGTCCTGAAGCCACTGATGTCATCCCGCAGGCTATAAATAGGAGGAGCCTTCATTTTTAAATCACTTCATGTTTTTTCTCCTGCCCGTGATTTTGTCTACTTCTCCTCACCGACCCCTTCAATTTCTGAGCCACCTGGTTGTCCTCCCTTTGCTCATTTGTTCGAGGTAGGTTCTCCTCGCTTTCCTTCATTTCATTTTTTTGAGTCTAGGTCTAGGGTTTTGTCTTCACGCCTAGTGCTTGTCTAGCCTAGGGCACTTCATTTCTTTGCTTTTTCAGGCCTTTGTGCCTTCATGTTTTTATAGGGATGTCCCTCCCTCTCAGACCTAGGGTTTCCTAGTTTTTTTAGGCCTTAATTTTAGGCTTTTGTGTTTCTTCGGTTGCAGCCCTTGCCGTAGGTTTTTGACCCCCGAAAGGCCAAAAATGGATCTTCAAACTTACTAAGTGTCATTTTTGACTTTTTGGCCTTTCGGACATCCAAAAGGTCTAAAATACTGAAAGGTCTGAAAAGGCCGAAAATGAAACCTTTGTTCAGGATTTCTAGGTTCATCACCATTTTTGGACGTTTGGCATTCCCAAGAAAGCACCTCTCCATTTTGGACCCTGAAAGGCTTGACAGACTTTGTCCTTCCAGTAGACCTTTTCACACTTTTAGACTTTTTGACCTTCGAACTAGTTTTCGGTGATCGAAACCCTGAAAGGTCCGAAAGTGCGAAAAATTACACTTAGCTATTTTTTCAGCTCTCTTTGATTGCTTTCCTAGTTTAAATTGTTTGTTCATGTCCAATAAGCTACTGATATTTGTCTTGTCTTGTAGGAATGACTGAACCCAAGATAACCTCCCCAATGAAGTATCAATACAAGGGGAATCCCCCTAGTTCAAAGGTGGGAAACAAGAACAATGAGATAACAAATACCAATATCAAGAATGTAGATTGGAATGAATTCCTGACTCAGTGCTCCCAGCCAAAAAATAGATTTGATGATTGCACCACATTAGTCCTATCCAGGCTAGTGAATGCAGCCGCACACCCAGTGGCTATTTCATCTTTAGAGCTAATCATCACCCTAGCTCATCACTATGATGCAGATAAGAGGGTGGAAGTAAACTCAGAGGATCAGGTGGTACTAGACATTAGGCTGGATGTCATTGAGGACGTCTTTCACCTTCACAAAGGCATAGAAAAGTTCTATGACTTCTATATTGAAAAGGGGACCAAGTGGTTTGGAAATAGGGAGCAAGTTGTACACGAGATGATGAATAAAGAATACCTCAAGCAACCGCTTCCTAAGAAAAAATTGGACAAGATAGACCTCCAAAGAGGCTATATGAAGGATGACATCCAGGTAGCTATAACAATGATAAGTCAGGTGTATGTTTTACCTCAATCCACTCAACTCAAACATTGGATGATCCTGTTGATAGAAAGGATCCAAGAATGAAAGGAAATATTCAACTGGGGCAATATCATTAGTGACAATCTGGATGAGCAATTGACAGCCGTAAAACATAATCCCAAGTTTTACATGAGCACTTACGTGGTGTATCTACTAGCTACATGTTAAGATTATCCTGGCCTCACCAAGAGGGGGAGTCTAAATGATCCAAATGCATGGCCCCACCTTGTATACCCGCAGCTGGTAAAAGGAGAAAACATGCCAGAAGATTCCCCTGATTACAAGATAGTCAACGATGCATTCATATTCACAGTCATCCGATGTATTGAAGGTGACTTTGCTAAAAGGATGTCAGAAGAGGCTGCTGCTAAGGTAAGGGCCATTAGGGCCTATTTTACCTAGTTTAGGACATTCACATACATCAGGATAGCTGGGTCAACTTTGCAACCAAAGAAGCTGCCCAGGTACCCATCTAATAGGATAATCATATTGGAGATGGCCAGGCAGCTCGGGGATTCATACGAGCACATAAAATATAAGAAGAAGAATTTTTGGGACTTTCCCATCTCTTTGTGGCCATATACACTGCAAGACATTAAGGTTTGAAAATCCCTGGCTTTTGAATGGGATGACTGTCCCTTACAGTTTTACAAGATAGTGCGAGCCCGCTTTGATCCCATAGGTACTTACAGCAACATCATCGGAAAATTCTACATACATGAGCCACATTTGGAGGATCACTAGATAAACTACATATATGATCATGAGGTCAGGATCTAGAATTATTGGAGAATGAACCTCACTCTGGTGAAAGAGGTGTTGAAGGTTTCTATTACCTCAAAGGTTTGAGAATGTGATTCAAATGAGGTCTTAGAAGACATTTACACAAAAGATAAGGTGTATGACTGGCCAATCATGAATGCAGAGGTGGACAAGGATAAAAATGATGACATAGACTTTTGGGTGAGGCATGTGATGAAGACCACCATAACTTGGATCAAGAAGCCACACAGAATGAGTCTGACCCCGGTAAATAAATTGATGGAGCCCCAGGAAAGTAGAAAAATAGCGAGGAGAGAAGGCAATAGCTCCTAATTATAAGAAGGCTCCCCCTCATAATCCAAGAACCATGTATGGTCATGAATGACTAGTTGAATGTGGCTCCAATCCTAGGCCCAAGAAAACTAGAATGACAGGCCAGATTGACCCACCAGCAGGGTCGTCGCAACCCCATTCAGGTGAAGGCCCATCTACCTCTGGCCAATCTCCCCCACCACTGAGAAGATAACATATAAGAGGAAGAAGAGTTCTAAATCTCCATGGTTGGAAACAATACAAGAAGGGTCTGAGGAAGTAGAAGAAGATGATCCCCTAGTCTGAAGAATGAGATTGCAAAAAAGGAGAGAAAAGGAAACTACCAAGAAACATAAAGAAGATCCCAAAGGACAGGATAATCCTTTGGATGCCTTAGGATCAGATGAGTTTATGCTTTTTGATTTTGAGGGACTTGAAGGCTTTTCAGATCATGGCCAAGATACAGACATTGGAGCTCCATCACTTATTCAGCCACAGGTAATCCTCACTCAACCACCGATCCAATTCACCAACCCTTCAGTGAATATCCCTTCTACACAAGTAAGCCCTAGTTCCACTCAAGAACCTAAAGTTCAGGATAGTGGGATAGCCAAAGCCACAACTACAGATCATGTAGCAGGGAAAGTGTCATTTTCCACTCCACCATCTCATGTCCCTACTCCACCATCTTATCTACCACCTCCAATTCCTACTCCACCACCATTAATTCCAACCCCAACACCTAGTGCAGCCATATCAACACCTACCCTACCAACATCAATCCCTTCAACATGCACCACCCAAGAAACCAAAGGCGAAGTGGGTACTGAAGACACATCACCTTTCCAGACCACTCTGGAGGCCATGACCGGTCTTAGGTCAAATGTACCAATTGACACCTCCGCCGAACAGGCCCCATACAAAGAAGGGGGAAATGTGGTGACAGAATGAGGCGAGGTGGAGGGGGAAAAGAAAGAAGGGGAAATGGATGTGGATACCAAAGGGGGAAGAATGAAGGAAGGAGGGATCAAAAAGGTTAGAGGGAAAGAAAAGGAATCAGAGAAAGAAATAACGCCAGAAGTACAATGCCTAACTTCAATCCTCCAAGTTGCACCATATGAACCTATAACTGCATCTGGCAAACCCACTTGGTTTACCAAGAAGATACAACCCAGGAAGAGAACTTACACTAGTGAACTGGATGGAGAGAATACAAGTATGACCTCTGTGAGGCAAGCCTTCCACCAAGAATAAATCAATGTACCCACAAGGACCATGTCATATGTGACTCAAGACACTGGGGGTCATTGGAAGGCCCAGATAGCTATCCCACCCCTGAGAACTTCTCAGACAATAAGCTCGTTAGAAGGATATACATTTAGGGAGGTAGATTTGGGTGAACCTACCAGAGAAGGGAGTAAGACACTAGTAGCTTTAGGGAAGAAACACGCTCTAGGGTTCATGAACAAGGATGAAGAGACCATAAAATCCCTGACAGATCAAAATGAAGCTCTAAAGGGGTACATTAGAAAGATGGTGGGCCCTATTGACCCAAATTTTTTAGAGGCTTCATTACAAGCCATACTTGATAAAAGGGCTACACCAGATTTGTCGGCAGGTTTGACTCCCTCTTTCATCTAGGCAAGTGTCGATTGGAAAAATGACTTTGAACAATTCAGAGAGAAGGCAATTCCATTGGTATTCAGGATGTACCAGACCATATTGGTTGAAGTTAATTCACTCATTGACCTCGTGGAAGATGATGGGGGTATAGATTTAGAGGTGATTAAGTGGCAAGGATTGGGAGATAATCCAAAAGAAACGCTTCCAGATTTTGGTAAAAGTCTATGAAGGTGAAGAATTGGACAAGTTTAAGGCATGGACTGAACAAATGACCAAAATAATTAAGGTCTACAAGAAACACCAAGCCCTTATAGCTGACAAGTGAGAGGAGGTAATAAAATGGGTCAAAGATAGAGATACTTTCTTCATAGGGGTCAGCCTCAACGTCTATCGGGACAAAAACCAATAGGCTCTATGTCCTTCCAAAGAGGTGGTCCAATAGTTCAAAGACGTTATGGCTGGAGTTAACACCAAGGAGGCCCTACATCAACTATTTTACCTAAAAGAGGAAATACAAAGAATGTCACAGCATGAAGAAGAGATCACGTTCTTCACTTCTGAATTAACTACCTTCAAAAAGAAGCAAGAATGAAGGGTCACCAAGAAAAGAAGGAAAGAGATCAATTTTGAAGAAGTTCAGGAGATAGTGCAGAGGCTCCGGGTAGCTCACCTAGAGGTATTTCCTAGATAAATCTCCAAGGTCCAATTACCAGGTGGGCAGGGCAAAATTTTCACACTTGGCTAAATTACTGCTAAGGTAGAGTTTTTTGGCCTTTCAGCCCTCGACATTTTGGCCTTTCGGCCTCGAAAGCAAGGAGTGTTTATTTGGCCTTTTGGCCCATGACAAGTCCAAATTTTTGGACCTCCGAGTTTGAATATTTTGAGAGGCACTTGGGAAATTTCAAAGGCATTAAAGTTTTGGGGTAAAGATCAGGGTCTGAAAAACTGGGGGTTTCCAGCGAGGTCACTTTTTCAAACACCAGTTAGACTCTAGATCATATTAATGGACAACTTGAGTTCATTTTGGAAATACTAAAGGTTTCCTATCTATTCCCACCACCAGAGACAGTTCCAGATGAAGAATCCAAGAAGGACCACCAGAATCAAGAAGAAGAAATCCTAGTTCACAAGAGGAACTCACCTTCTTTCTCTCTCTCTTCTTTGGTGATTTTTCCCTCTTTGCATGAGTTAATGGATTGTAAATGGATTTAAGAATCCATGCAAGTTACATAGTATCAGTTAGCAATAGTTTCCCTTCAGCAAAGTTCTAGTTTTAAGCTTTTTCTTTAGTTTAGACTCTCTGATACCCTAACTCTGAAAATCAGAGTTGTAGATCAAAACTCTATATATTGTAATAAAAAAACAATGTAAAGGGCCAACTCATTAATACAATAAAGATCTACATTGGGTGCTTCATTCATGGTGTGTGAATTACTACTATCTATGCGAATTTATTGAATGTATGCTTGCATTATTCCTTATTTTCAGAGAGCTCTTTGTATTGTTGTGTTTCGAATTTGTGCTACCTTTAGTTGGAGTTTTCTATTGTTTATCTACCTTTCTGTGATGAATGTGTGGAGGATGCTATCTTTGGGCTTAATGATAAATCTGTCTTTTGGGTGTGCATGTCTTGGTGGCTTCATGATTTGATAGATTTTGAATATCTCGTATGAGTAAAACATATATTTTCTCCAAATGCTTGCATTTGTGGAGCAGTAAATTGTGATTGGTTCTAATTCATACTTCGTGGGTTGTTCTGAATCTCTCCAGCATTCAATTCACAAGGGAGAGTTTACAGCGGTTTATGTCCTTAGGATTTCACTTTTCTTTACAATTCACTGCATTTCTTGCTACCCTTACCTCTTTAAATTCTGTCTTAAAATTCTAAAAAAATGTTATCTTAAAAATACCAAAGTTGCATGTTATTTACCATATCCATACTTGTTAAAATGGAAAACACCAAAAAAAGAGAACTAACAATATTTTGTAGTTTGTTGTCTTGAACGTACCAGCAAAGGCCTCCTCATGAACAATCACATTTATCTTCAACTGAGTAACCAAGAAGGTTGTGACCCGACCCCAGAGAACCTTGGGAATAACTCGATTATTCTTTCAAGAGAGGAAATCGAATCTCGAGATCCTAGCAAGTTGGCTTGTGTTAAAACAACACTCAACAAGTAGGACCACCATAATGGCTGGTAGAATCCTAGAGAATAAAAGCTCTGATGAAATTAGTGGCCCCACTATCACTAGATGAGATTTTTTCTGAGGGACAGGTAGTGAAGAATCCCAAACAGGCTTGTACCCTTCATAACACTCGGAGGGACCCAGATGGAAATATTGTGACAATAATGGCGGCCCAACGGTAGGAAAGGAAGAATCAAAGGTTACTACTAAATAATATGTGATCACAGAGGTGTCTCTAGGAAAAAGAAACCAAAAATGATAATTGGATCTCCTAAACGAGGCAAATATTCTCCAACTCTTGACAGAATTAGCATGTCTCCTTAACTTTGAAACACTCTGATGTTCAACGTCCACAATACTACTTCCATAGGATGATCTTGACGTGCTAAGGACAATGAAAAGGAAAGTGTTGACCGTTGATGAGTGGATGGCCCAACATATTGAGGTAGTAAGAAGTTTCCTGTTTGAATCTCTTCCAGATTTCTTCCCACGTGGGAAATGATGAATCAATTGGAGGACACCATTCCTCAGTGGCTGGGAGAGATTAAAAAGTATGAAGAATGAAGAGATGTCTTGGGGGAGATTCTGAACCTAGAGGAAGATATTTTGGTGATGACAGGTTTCTTAGGGGATGAGTCATACAGGTTTCTCAAAATTGAGTACTCCAAACTTGCATTCAGAATTAAAGTGGGAAAGCAATTGGTACAGGTTTTGGAGAACAACTTTTGGCAATCTGGACCCTGCTAGACCAATATGTTACATCTATCAAAGAGATTAATTGGGTGATCCACTCAGCCCTGAGAATTATACTCCCTTTGACACTATGCTCAGAAATTTTGATGAAATGGCTTAAGCTCAATTCTTACCCTCTAGATATTTCAATGGAACCATGATGGTGCAACTCTCCCAGATGATGCTAAATTCTCATGATGTCGCCAAGGTGACTGTGAAATTGAAGAAGAAGGGTGAGGATGTCAGTGATCACCTTGAGAGTTTAGTCAACCATTGTGATTATTTGAAGGACACAGAGGAGGAGAATGTACTTCAGATTTTGGGAGCATATGAGAAATTCAAGGGTCAATAGAATTTTATGAACTCTGGGAATCCCTCCTCCTATGTAAATTTTAGGCAGTGATTCTTTATTCTTTGAGTACAAGCTCCCAGAACCTAGAATTTTGGGTCCCCTATTTTGTATTCTTAATAGTGATGAGTGTTGACAGCTCCTCTGGAGATGACTGATAACTATCTAAGATTTGTTTTCATACATGAGGTAGTTCTTTGTGGCTTGATAGGTCACTATTGGAAGGAAAGTTTGTTGCAGATGTCTCCCACCTTCCAAGGTGTTATTCCAACATTTATTACCTGGTGTAGGGAATATCACATGAGGACCAAGAACTAGAGATGCATTAATGAGGGCGTATGGTTGAAGTCATTTGGGACACACCATCATGTCTAAAAGTAAAGAGGCACTCTTGCCGATGGCGGATTTCCTAGGACTTCTCTCCTCTTTTATTTCCTCTCTTGTCTTCTCTAATGATTCTATATAGTAGGATGATCATGACAATGCAAGTAGTACCAACTATAAATATTGTAAGTTAATGTAAGTAGCTTGTATAGGTTAAGTAACCATGTAGATAAAGTGTCTATAAATAATAATTCCAACACCATTCTAAGGGTTGGAAAATTAATTATTTTTCTATCCACAAGCGATATTAATTTTTTAGTTGTTCTATTCAAAGTTCTAAGTATATTAATGCTCCCTTGGAGCCTCTAGTGTAATCACCAGTGATGCTAGATATATGAAGTTAATGAAGGAATGAGAGGCACCTCTTGGAACTATGTTTTGTGTTGTCTTTGGTCCTAGATTTAACAAACTTCTTTCATGTTGTATGTTTTCTTGCGTCCTCTGCTCTAGTTCTTTAATGACTTGATGAAATACTTTACCTTGCTACTAGTATATGTTTGATTAATTATCATATGTATGTTTGGTATCTATTTTTATTTTTATTCTGGAGCTTTGTTGATGTTTATGGAAATATACATATCATGACTATAGATAGAAATTTATGCTAACCCTATTCCATCTTTTGCACTTTATTTCATTGGAAGTAAAGAACGCTTGCAGGAAACTTGACATTATCAAGTTCCCAGAGATTGATAAGTCAAAACCATCTATCCCCTCAAACAAACAATAATTTGTCCAACTAAGCTAATCATGTTCTATCATGACCTGAATACCAGGTGCTTGGAGGCTAGGAGAGCCTGCTCTCTGGTAAACCTCTTCAGGAAAAGTTGGCTGGTACACCAGTACCCAGTGACAACTCTCTCCCTATTGGTGAGGTCATCACAAAGTCCCGTAAATAGAAACTAGCACTAGAAGGAGGGTATGAGCTAATCCTCACTAGAAAATGTTGACACCACACCTCTTGAGGGCTCCTTAAGTAGTAGTTTTAGAAACCAAGCTTTCCATAGGTTAGGGTCATTCTCACCTTTGCGCTTTGAGAGAATACTTTGATTGACTCTTGATCTCGTAGACTTTGTTGAACTCAGACTTCCTATCTGAGGAAAAAGGACCTACCAAAAAAAGAAATCCTTGAACCATTTGTTGGGAGTCACATCTCCCCAGAGCACCAAAGTTTCCAAACCTACCCTAGTGACGAATACCACCCTTGTGATTCCCATGATTCCAATAGCTGCATACTTCAACAATACCAAATCCCCGATGGGACAATTTCCTAATGTAGTCAATGATCTTCCTCCACATCCGGAGAAGATCTTCTCAAAGTATCTACACCTAGGTCCCTAGACCATGGAAGAGAATCTACAAGCATACAAGGATGCCATGAAGACACATTGTATCCAAAATGAAGATGTTGTAAGAAAGATGTTCCCGCTATCCCTCGAAGAAAGTGAGCTATTGGTTGTATTTCCAGTTTTGAAGCTTGCTAGTAAAATTTTTGAGTTCTCAGTCAGTTTCCAGCATAAATGTTGAAATTATGTCCAATGCTATCAAATTTCTCTGCAATTATTGGTCTCTGAACCTTAAAATTCCAATAAGTATGTAAAACCCTAAGTCCTAGGTCAATTTTCATGCATATCCAAGAGGAAACCCTAGTTCTTCAAAATTGCTTCTATTTTGCAGTTACTTTTTTAGAAAAGACCAAGTTACTTAAGTCATGTGCCTATTTTCATCTTTTATAAGTTGGTTGTGATGTCTCTTTAATCTGTGAGAATATTCCATATTACTTAGAGACTTGGAAAAATGCTTTGGTCGCATTACCGGGAAGAGAAAATAATATACTTTCAGTGTTGGGGAGATTTCACGCGGGTCATTGATTAAGATCATGATCTTGTGGTGTGCGGAAAGTCTCTTTCAAAACCCTAGAGTTAATGAAATCCTTTGGCAACTTTGTGATCATTTAGTCACGTAGTCTCAATAAACTAATCAGAGTTAAAGATGGGTTGAAGTTTTCAGGCAGTCGTGTGATCGCAAAAGGAAATAGGAGTTAAGTCAAAAGATATGAGATTAAGTGATAGCCATTGATTTAAAAGATAATCTAGCGGTGGTCGTGAAGTCTCACAACTAACTCTTTAGTTAAGAAATCTTAAAGTGACTTCGAGTTCATTTAGTCGCGGTGTCTCACAAGTTTACTAAGGTTAAGAGATGAGTTAAAAAACTTCAGTCGTGAGATCTCTTTCAAAAGTAAGGGTTAAGTTAAAAGCTGTGAGATAAAGTGACTGTTGTCCGATGCAAAGTTGATCCTATGTCCAGTATTAAGTCGCAAGATAAAAGTTCAGATGAATGAAAGATTAAGAGAGCTAGCGACTACCATCAGATTAGAAGAAGATCTAAAGGCTGGTGTTCAATCTCTAAACAAACCTTGAGTCAGATAATTTTTTAAGCGACAACAAGATTAAGCTAGTCGTGAAGTCTAAATAAGAACTATGGTTGATAAAGGTTAAGTTTAAGTGAAGTTTGCAGTGAGGAGATATAAACTGTGAAAGAGAAAAGATCTATTGGATAGCGTGAAGTTTCTATTAAAAGTCAACAAGTCAAAGAAATTTCAGTGATTCAATGGTGATGATTCAGATTTGAACACGTGTTTAAGTTATTCAGAGATCTGAGGTAGGTGTAAAGTCTCAATGTAAACCAGAGGTTAAGAAATTATTTCCACAACTTGGGGATAGCTTAAGTCACAAAGTCTCAGAGTAAACTAAGTTAAAGTCAAAGCTAATGATATTACACGTGAACCGTTGGATTAAAATATGATCAAAGGGTAGTCATAAATTCTCAGATTAAAAAGAGAAAATACAAAAGGGATGCGAGATTTCACGCGGACCGTCCAATTGAAGGTAGATCTAGCGATGGTCGCACAATCTCAAAATAAACATGACTTAAGAGTTTTATTTCTGCGATTAAGAGATGAACATTGTGTTGTAAATCCAAAAGTCCGGGTACATTTTGGAGTGAGTATACTGAAAATTTCTGTAAGTGTGAGTTGCTGCTCTAAAAATCCTTTATGAGAGGTCAAGTTTTAATGCTTGTAAAAAGTGACCTGATTTTTTTCATGAGATACTACTTGGGGAATGGGTTTGACACCTTTCATTTAGCAAGTAAAGTGGGTTCCACCTTTTAGATTTGAGTTTTGAAAAGTTTTGGAGGTAGCCATTTGGAGGTATTTACAAAGATCTGCACTTTGTACTTATTCAAATTTTCCTAAGTGACCTACTTTAGAGGTTTGTATCTAATGCACGATTGCTAGTCAAGACATAAGGGTTTTGGTCTTGTTTTTTAGGCATGGAAGTAAGTCTTCTTGTCCGTTTGCAGACCTCAATGAGCTCAGTTGATAATGTTTCCAAAGCTATTATATTTTCCATTAATTTTGATTTCCTAAGTGTCAAATGTAGAATTACTAAATACCCTACTCTGAGCTTCTGCAAGTTGTACCCTAGTTCAATATTTTGAATAATTGAATTTTATCCTATATTGAAAACATGAAAGTGTACCTTCCTGAAGATTTTCAGACTCAAACCAATCCAGTTGTCCACTTTTCATAGTTGATTCCAAATCCAATTTTTGTATTTTTCACTATGTTTAAATTTAGAAAGTTGTAAAGTGTTGACTTTGCATATTTGTGCCAATTGATTAGTTCACCATAAAAGAAAGTTAATTGATGGTCCATAATCCATATATGAAAATGAATCCAAGTTCAAGGGTTCAGACTAAAGGGGTCTTGTTTGATTGGTTTGAGAAAGTCAAATCTAGAGGTATGTTATGCAGATTGCTGATGATTAATAGAACTAATCTTGCAGAGTAGTGATTTTCAAGGAATGGTAACTTATTAGCAGATGAATGTCTTAATATTTCATTAATGGGTTTATAATCTTTGTATCTGAATGTACTCCTTGGATCAGTCGCCAAGTCTCAGAAATTGTTTTGGTATTTTTGCAAAGGTGAATCCGCAGTGTTTTACACATGTTTTGACAAGTGCCTTTGCAGATTTGAGAAAATGGTCAACTTGAGGGATTAAAATATCTTTCTTCAGAAGGCGTCATGGAGATATGTTTTTGCAAGGTAAAGGTAAACATGAAATTTTGCATATCTTCCAGATTCGGGAGCTCTGACAAGTTTTCCAGTCAGTTTCTAAAGCTATCTTTAGAGGCTAGATGTTGTTGTTGAATTCAATTTGCATAAAGTTGTTCAGTCAGTTTATGAGGTCTATTCCAAAGACTACCTATCATCTTTCGGATCAATTTGCAGAGGTATGCATGATAGTTTTTTGTGATCACCATTTCAAAGTTCATGGTCTGGCTTCACTAAAGGCCATGTATGGGTTATTTGAAAGATGTCCTCCCAGCATGTCAACTGCACAAGTAAAAAAAAATAGAAATTGGATTTTTGAAAGTCCTTTCCATAAAATAATGAAGACAACACTTAAAACAGAAGGGAACAAGCATGGTGGGAGTAAAGTAGTTGATAATTTCCAGGTTATCAAGTTACGAACTAGTGGAGTTTTTAAATCTCTTGATGAGATAAAAGGAATTACCACTGACTCTATTCAGAAAGTGAAGGTAGATTGTCATGCTATAGTTACCTTTTCATTATTGTTAAGACTGAAACAACACATGAAAATTATGATTGGAGAGAAGCCAGCGTGTGAAAGTTAAGCACTAGAAATACATTAAAACTTTCATACAAAGGGAAATGTGAAGGTGGAAACTTTTTTCTAATACAAATGGCAAGTGCAACATTCCCAAATGGTGATTTGGAGGCTAATAGAAGGTCGCGCATTTGAGGAATGCCAGCATTAAGAAGCCAAACAATAACAAAGCCAACTTGCGCAAGCATTGAAGGAGGTGATGTTTTATAAAATTTAAACAAATCCAAGAATGATAGCACAGAAAAACAAAGGTGAGAATTCCATAGATTTGGGGGACATTACAAATGCTAACGGCAGGAGTGAGCTAGAGCAATGTCATGTGCAGGATAGAGAAAGGAAACATTTCAAATTCCCAAGTAATTTGCAGTTGTAAGGAAATGGAAAGCCAACATTGGAAGACTGAATGTCTATGTAATGAACAAGGAGGCATCCATGCTGATTTGAAAGAGTGGCCTGCGCATGTTTCTATGGAGGAACCTGTTAGCTATTTTTCCCTGACATTCTCAAAGAAAATGCTAATTAACGAGGATCAAACAAATCCTCCTACACTTTGAGCAGCAAAGGGCTCAGGCGGGTGTACCTATTGGATTCACTTCTTTCAGTGAATCAGGGGATGGATTCCTGCCCATCACACTTGATATAATAATCATTCATAGCTCTTTAAACAGAAAGGGAAAATGATTTGAATAATTGATTGATGAAGAAACTACAAGACAGACCAGAGACCAGTGCCTTATCTATTGGGCAACAGAGTCAAACAGATATGCAATCCCAGAAAACTTCTAACTCCAAACTCAAAAACCCGAATGAAATGCCTTGCAAACCATTCTTCTCATTTCAATTCCTGGACATCATATTCATATGTAGACTTAAATTCTTAGAATTTGAATACAAGACTTGCTCTCCTTGAGAGAAAATCAAATTCAAATGCACAGATACCTTGTAACTGGTATATTAACATGCCTTACAAGTTAATATACAAGAATCAAAACAAACATACAAAGACATCATACA